>CM051239.1:187970250-188316750 GCA_027917425.1 Gastrophryne carolinensis | reverse complement strand
AAACCTGCATGTTGCACCCCATCTGTTATACTAAATAAGCGTTGATCAGCATCAGCTTTATTAAGCTATTGCATTTTGCATTGGTTTTTGTACTGCTGCCAAAACACTAGCCCATATGGGCATCCCAAACCAGCACATGTCACCCTATCTGTTATACTAAATAAGCTTCTACAGGCCCTTTTTTTATTTATTTATTTTTATTTATATAGAGCTGCAATAGCTTATATTGTGAGGTTAATTTGCCATTTTGCAGCATAATATAGAGCAGCCCCTGTGTAAATCTGAGGGGCAATAGCTTATATAGTGAGGTAAATTTGCCATTTTGCTTCGTTATATAGAGCAGCCCAGTTGCCATCTAAATCAACTACTGTCCGGCCAGTACAGCTTTTCCAGGGCAAACTCTGCTAGTTGCGGGCACAAGTCAAGTTTGGCTTCCCAGCAAATCCAGTGGATCTTGAAGGTGTGTTGGCATGGTCATGTCAAGGTATGACATGACCTGCTGTTTGAGGTCCAGCTCCAGGTCTTCCTGCTGCTCATGAGTAGACTCACTATGCGGGTGTAGAAAGCTACTCACTAGCGACTGAAGACTGAGGCTGCTGCTGATGGAGCTGCTGCTGCTGCTCCTTCCACCCCCCCAGCAGCCATGGCAGTGGAAGGTGATCGCAGACTTCCCCCCGAGTCAGACCTGCGGGAGTATGGGCCATGGCGCAGATAGACATCGCCCAACTGACTACGTGGGATGTCTCTGTAGTAGGTCAGTTTGTCCTCCCTCTCAGTGGGCGTAAAAAATGCCCCCATTTTGTGCCGGAAGCGAGGGTCCAATAAGTTGGAGAGCCAGAAGTCTTCCCGCTGACAAATGGAGACAATTCTGCGCTCACTAGTACGCATGCATGTGAGCATGCATCGTGCCATTTGTGCAAGTGACTCGGAGGGACTACCTGTCTCCATCTCCACTGTAAACTGCCATGGTGTGTCTGGGTCCTCTGTCTCGCCTTACTCACAACCCTCTAGCTCCTGTGGCTGCTCCTGCTCCTCCTCTCCTGTCAGATGACTAGATAAAATGGTCATTTTGTGAAACCTAAACTGTGGTTTGCTGTGCCCCACCCCCTCCTCCTCCTCCACTTCAGCCCCCACAGGCTTCATGTGGCTGTGAAATGTATGTGCCATGTCTCCAGTGCCCTGACCAGCCATGCTTTCCAACATGTGTTGTAGTACATGAAGCAGTGGAATCTCATCGTTCATCTCATAGTCCTGGCAACTGACTAATAATGTAGCTTCCTCAAAGGGCCTGAGCAAACGGTCGGTGTCACGTATGAGCTGCCAATGGTTTACATTGAATTTACACAGGGGTGTCCCCCTATCCGTTTGGATCATCCAGAAATCCGTGATGGCTTTTCTCTGTTCCTATAGTGCAGTGGTCCTCAACCCTGTCCTCAAGGCCCACCAACATGTCATGTTTTTTGGATCTCCAAATAGCCAGCTCTATTGCTCTGCAGCTGCACTAATTACTCCACCTGAGCATCTTTGTGGAGATCTGCAAAGCCTGGCCTGTTGGTGGGCCTTGAGGACAGGGTTGGGGACCACTGCTATAGTGGATCCTGCATATGGAGGGTGGAATTCCAACGGGTGGAAACATCGCAAATCAGACTATGGTGGGGTACACCGTTGTGACGCTGAGGCTCAATAAGGTTGTGCTTGGTGGTGTAGGAGTGCCAGAAGTGCATGCTAACTTTCTTTCCTGTTGTTCGGATGTCTTTCAGATGGGGGCAAGACTTCAAAACTAGACTGAACACGTGTGCCATGTCAGGACGCATGACTCTGGCTTCCTTGTCGCAGCGCAAACAAGATGTTCTTCCAAGTGTCAGTCACCATGGGTCCAAATTTGCAGTTTTCGTGGATTAAGCAATGCTTTCATGGATTGAGTTCTCATTTTTAGTAGTTCCTCCCATGTGTGACTCTGATGGTCAAGGAAAACCATGTGAAGAACAGCGTGAAACCACAATCACCAAGGGGGCCTAAAAGGATATATATTGTCCACCATGAGTCTATAGTTACAGCTCCAGGCGTAGACAACACTGTGCACTTTGGTACACACTGACAGGCTAAAGGACTGGCCCACCTTCTGTTCAACAACCATGCCATGTGACTCTCCACCTCGGCTCGGCACAAGCCATCAGTTCTCTGAAAGGTCCACCACTGGGTAATGCAGCAGGCTGGACTTATGGTGACGCTGTCTGAGAGGAGAAATCCCTCAGACATCAAGATTAAAAATTCCAAGAATTTTTGAGGGCTAATTATTCAGAGGCAAATGATAGCTAGTTGTTTCTGATTTAATTGCAAGGTGGAAACACACCCTCAAACAAAACTTCACTTTCGCAATACTATTGCATTTGTCTATTCATAATTTTATGTATATACACTAACTAACCTACTTTTTCTCCACAGGATGCTGCATGGAACACTGCCACATCGCTGAGTAGCTGATTTTTCCTACCAACAGTCCGCAATAATTCGCTGCTGCTGCCGCCGCCACCGCCGCAGACTCCAGGGACCCTCTTCCACTACCTCGGCTTGCAACACCTCCTCCCACGACACTCTCCTCATCACTAATTGCCGGATAGTGGAAGAAGAGGCGAGTGTCTCCTCCACTTCTTGGCTGGGCAGTAGCTGCTGAATTTTATGATTATCAGATCTTGGATATCAGATCAATGGATAGTGGAGCTGAACCCAAAGCATAACAGACAGACAGTTGACTGGGGGTGTCAGATGCCACTTGTGATGCAGTGGACTGCTTTTGCAGCACTTCGAGACAAAGTTGCTTCATTGGCTGACACAATGACTGGTAAAGCTGTGGAACATATGGTTGAAAAGCAAGAATAACCATTTGTTTTTATATGAAAAAGACCCTGGTTTATACAGACTTTTTTTTTCCAGAGACTGCCCTGCGTGGAAATGAATGGCGCATGGATCAGCCAAGCTTTCCTCCCAACAATGCCTGATGTATTCCAGTAGATTGATGACGGGGCCAGACCAAGAAAGATGGATCGTGCAAAACAGATTTAAGGCGCTGCTCTCCAGTTACAGACATTCCTCCGCATCGGACCACAAGTAAGTATTGATAAAAAATCCTTTACGTTACTCTTACTTTTTATTAATATTCTTCGGATAAGACGGATCAGACATGATTCCAGATTAAAAATTCCAAGAATTTTTGAGGGCTAATTAGTCAGAGGCAATGATACCTTCTTGTTTCTGATTTAATTAAAAGGTGGAAACACACCCTCAAACAAAACTTCACTTTGGCAAACTTTTGCATTTGTTTATTCATAATTTTATGTAGATATTACTAACTAAGCTACTTTTTCTCCACATGACTCTCCACAGGGTGTGATTCATCCAATTTTTGGGCTCCTGAGGCCAACCCCAGGGTCTCTTTAAAGTAATGTTTGGGCTCCTGCTGCTGCTGCCAACTCCAGGGTGTGATTCATCCAATTTTTGGGCTCCTGAGGCCAACCCCAGGGTCTCTTTAAAGTAATGTTTGGGCTCCTGCTGCTGCTGCTGCCAACTCCAGGGTGTGATTCATCCAATTTTTGGGCTACTGAAGCCAACTCCAGTGTCTCTTTAAAGTAATATTTGGGCTCCTGCTGCTGCTGCTGCCAACTCCAGGGTGTGATTCATCCAATTTTTGGGCTCCTGAGGCCAACCCCAGGGTCTGTTTAAAGTAATGTTTGGGCTCCTGCTGCTGCTGCCAACTCCAGGGTGTGATTCATCCAATTTTTGGGCTCCTGAAGCCAACCCCAGTGTCTCTTTAAAGTAATATTTGGGCTCCTGCTGCTGCTGCCAACTCCAGGGTGTGATTCATCCAATTTGTGGGCTACTGAAGCCAACTCCAGTGTCTCTTTAAAGTAATATTTGGGCTCCTGCTGCTGCTGCTGCCAACTCCAGGGTGTGATTCATCCAATTTTTGGGCTCCTGAAGCCAACCCCAGTGTCTCTTTAAAGTAATATTTGGGCTCCTGCTGCTGCTGCCAACTCCAGGGTGTGATTCATCCAATTTTTGGGCTACTGAAGCCAACTCCAGTGTCTCTTTAAAGTAATATTTGGGCTCCTGCTGCTGCTGCCAACTCCAGGGTGTGATTCATCCAATTTTTGGGCTCCTGAGGCCAACTCCAGTGTATATTTGGGCTCCTGCTGCTGCTGCTGCCAACTTCTGCCAACTCCAGGGTGTGATTCATCCAATTGTTGGGCTCCTGAAGCCAACTCCAGTGTATATTTGGGCTCCTGCTGCTGCTGCTGCCAACTCCAGGGTGTGATTCATCCAATTGTTGGGCTCCTGAAGCCAACCCCAGGGTCTCTTTAAAGTAATGTTTGGGCTCCTGCTGCTGCTGCTGCCAACTTCTGCCAACTCCAGGGTGTGATTCATCCAATTTTTGGGCTCCTGAAGCCAACCCCAGGGTCTCTTTGAAGTAATGTTTGGGCTCCTGCTGCTGCTACTGTCAACTCCTGCCAACTCCAGGGTGTGATTCATCCAATTTTTGGGCTCCTGAGGCCAACTCCAGTGTATATTTGGGCTCCTGCTGCTGCTACTGTCAACTCCTGCCAACTCCAGGGTGTGATTCATCCAATTTTTGGGCTCCTGAGGCCAACTCCAGTGTATATTTGGGCTCCTGCTGCTGCTGCTGCCAACTTCTGCCAACTCCAGGGTGTGATTCATCCAATTTTTGGGCTCCTGAGGCCAACTCCAGTGTATATTTGGGCTCCTGCTGCTGCTGCTGCCAACTTCTGCCAACTCCAGGGTGTGATTCATCCAATTTTTGGGCTCCTGAGGCCAACTCCAGTGTATATTTGGGCTCCTGCTGCTGCTACTGTCAACTCCTGCCAACTCCAGGGTGTGATTCATCCAATTTTTGGGCTCCTGAGGCCAACTCCAGTGTATATTTGGGCTCCTGCTGCTGCTGCTGCCAACTTCTGCCAACTCCAGGGTGTGATTCATCCAATTTTTGGGCTCCTGAGGCCAACTCCAGTGTATATTTGGGCTCCTGCTGCTGCTACTGTCAACTCCTGCCAACTCCAGGGTGTGATTCATCCAATTTTTGGGCTCCTGAGGCCAACTCCAGTGTATATTTGGGCTCCTGCTGCTGCTGCTGCCAACTTCTGCCAACTCCAGGGTGTGATTCATCCAATTTTTGGGCTCCTGAGGCCAACTCCAGTGTATATTTGGGCTCCTGCTGCTGCTGCTGCCAACTTCTGCCAACTCCAGGGTGTGATTCATCCAATTTTTGGGCTCCTGAGGCCAACTCCAGTGTATATTTGGGCTCCTGCTGCTGCTACTGTCAACTCCTGCCAACTCCAGGGTGTGATTCATCCAATTTTTGGGCTCCTGAGGCCAACTCCAGTGTATATTTGGGCTCCTGCTGCTGCTGCTGCCAACTTCTGCCAACTCCAGGGTGTGATTCATCCAATTTTTGGGCTCCTGAGGCCAACTCCAGTGTATATTTGGGCTCCTGCTGCTGCTGCTACTGTCAACTCCTGCCAACTCCAGGGTGTGATTCATCCAATTTTTGGGCTCCTGAGGCCAACTCCAGTGTATATTTGGGCTCCTGCTGCTGCTGCTGCCAACTTCTGCCAACTCCAGGGTGTGATTCATCCAATTTTTGGGCTCCTGAAGCCAACTCCAGTGTATATTTGGGCTCCTGCTGCTGCTGCTGCTGCCAACTTCTGCCAACTCCAGGGTGTGATTCATCCAATTTTTGGGCTCCTGAGGCCAACTCCAGTGTATATTTGGGCTCCTTCTGCCCCTCATAGTGATGCCACTTCAACTCTCTGCAATTGTGCCGCTCTGCGATTCTATTAGCGATGCCTCTGATCTGCATGTGATATTTCTTCAAAGTATTATTTAACTAACCCAGCACGCATCCTGTGCGTGTTACAGCAAGGCTGAATGGTTTACAACCCTATTGAGGCTGTAGGAGGCTCAGAAATAGCCGTTTTTAATAGCGATTCGTCGCGAATTTATTCGGGTCGAAACGATTTTTGTCGGAAAATTCGGCGAATCAGTCGAATCGAATTTTTCAAAAGTTCGCTCATCTCTAGTTATGGCCAACCCTACACCTGAGGACACTTTTGCCTAGAAACGGGGTTTGACAGTAATACTAACTTGTGGGTTAAGAGGGCACATCATACGGCCCAGAGCCAAAATAAGTCCAACTGCTACGTCTGTGCCTCTGCTAGGCCCCAACTAGGCACGGTCCCTTTATATCTTCCTGAAGATCAGGAAGCCTGTTTTATTAGCTTGTACACAAATACTACTGAGGACCCTAGATGTGAGCATTGGAGGCAGGACTACCCCATAAATAAGAACACATGCTCCCTGGTCCAGGTATACAGATCTACCCTGGAAACTACACCTGTTATACACAGGGCCGTGGCCAAGTGGATGTTGGGACTTTTGAAAGCAGTTTTTGTAAAACAAATGGTAGCACTAGTGTCACGGATAATCTGCTAGTGAATCATACCCAGAGTATAGGAGATGTCCTGCGGTTGTGTGGTGACGAGAAATTGAGACCCAAGTTAACTAGGAGTTGGAAAGGACAGTGTGCCCTAGTCAAAGTAAAAATGCCTTTCCTAATCACCCCCGAAGTGGAGTTAGATGAACGCACTCATAAAGGACGATTCCAGGGTCAAGAGGGAGACTCCCAAACCTGGAAGAAATTTTAACCCCCATGTGTACCTAGACACCAATTGAGTGCCAAGGGGGTTGCCAAATGAGTTTAACCAAGTGAATGCAGGGTTTGAGTCATTCTTTGCCCCAATAGTGACAATCAATAAGAATGTGGACTGGATAATTGTACCTTTACTACAACCAACAGAGATTTGTAAATGTCGCTAGGGATGCCCTTAAAGGCATGGCAGAACAGTTAGGCCCCACTTCAACCATGACCTTCCAAAACAGAATGGCTCTGGACATGATTTTGGCAGAAAAGGGATGATAAAGGAAACTTGTTGGACTTACATTCCATACAATCTAGGCCAGAATGGGAAGACCACCATAGCTATACAAAGATTAGACTCCCTGGCGGTAGTAATGAAGAAAAATTCAGGGATAGATGACCCATGGGATCAATATTTTTACTAAGTTCTTCTCCGGATGGAAGTGAATCCTGACCCAAATTGCTATTGTGATCCTTGTGATAATTGCTGTTTTCCTAATCTGTTTCTGTTGTATCCTTCTATGTGTCCGGAGAATGATGGAAAAAATCAATAGATGCGGTTTTACCTAACCCAGCCATGGTGATGGCAGTGACTGGCAAAGTTCCTGCAGAACATGATAAAGGAGCATACACCTCGCTGCCATATGAGAGCCAAAGACTGAAAGCTAACCGCTAGGGTTAGGGTTCAATCAGGCTTACAAAAGAGATCCTGAACTCATTTGGCCAGATGATAGTGACAGGAGTCTACACGTGACTAGGGAGATAGGGAATGTTCAAAGGGGGGACTGTGATGGATGGAGGTCAGAATAAATAAAATGAATGTATAGCTGAACATCCCCTCTCTCTGCATTGTATGCTATAGTGGCTAATAAAGGTGAAATAAACCCTCAGTAAGCCACTTATCTCTGCGCTGATTCTTTCCTTTGCTTGTACTGAATTTAGACCAATGAAGTTAATGAAGCACGCTGCTATTAACATATTACTGTGAGCAAGATGGCGCTGAGGAGTCGGATACACCTTGTCTTATCCGGCCCCCTAGGCATCACTAACATTCCTAAGAATATCAGTTTTAGCTGTGATGACTAGAGATGAGCGAACTTTTGAAAAATTCGATTCGACTGATTCGCCGAATTTTCCGACAAAAATCGTTTCGACCCGAATAAATTCGCGACGAATCGCTATTAAAAACGGCTATTTCTGAGCCTCCTAGAGCCTCAATAGGGTTGTAAACCATTCTGCCTTGCTGTAACACGCACAGGATGCGTGCTGGGTTAGTTAAATAATACTTTGAATAAATATCACATGCAGATCAGAGGCATCGCTAATAGAATCGCAGAGCGGCACAATTGAATTCAAGAGAGTTGAAGTGGCATCACTATGAGGGGCAGGAGCCCAAACATTGCTTTAAAGAGACACTGGAGTTGGCAGCAGCAGGAGCCCAAAAATTGGATGAATCACACCCTGGAGTTGGCAGCAGCAGCAGGAGCCCAAATATTACTTTAAAGAGACCCTGGGGTTGGCTTCAGGAGCCCAAAAATTGGATGAATCACACCCTGGAGTTGGCAGCAGCAGCAGGAGCCCAAATATTACTTTAAAGAGACCCTGGGGTTGGCTTCAGGAGCCCAAAAATTGGATGAATCACACCCTGGAGTTGGCAGCAGCAGCAGCAGGAGCAAAACATTACTTAAAAGAGACACTGGGGTTGGCTTCAGGAGCCCAAAAATTGGATGAATCACACCCTGGAGTTGGCAGAAGTTGGCAGCAGCAGCAGCAGGAGCCCAAATATTACTTTAAAGAGACCCTGGGGTTGGCCTCAGGAGCCCAACAATTGGATGAATCACACCCTGGAGTTGGCAGCAGCAGCAGGAGCCCAAACATTACTTTAAAGAGACCCTGGGGTTGGCTTCAGGAGCCCAAAAATTGGATGAATCACACCCTGGAGTTGGCAGCAGCAGCAGCAGGAGCCCAAATATTACTTTAAAGAGACACTGGGGTTGGCTTCAGGAGCCCAAAAATTGGATGAATCACACCCTGGAGTTGGCAGAAGTTGGCAGCAGCAGCAGCAGGAGCCCAAATATTACTTTAAAGAGACCCTGGGGTTGGCCTCAGGAGCCCAAAAATTGGATGAATCACACCCTGGAGTTGGCAGCAGCAGGAGCCCAAATATTACTTTAAAGAGACCCTGGGGTTGGCCTCAGGAGCCCAAAAATTGGATGAATCACACCCTGGAGTTGGCAGCAGCAGCAGCAGCAGCAGCAGGAGCCCAAACATTACTTTAAAGAGACACTGGGGTTGGCTTCAGGAGCCCAAAAATTGGATGAATCACACCCTGGAGTTGGCAGAAGTTGGCAGCAGCAGCAGCAGCAGCAGGAGCCCAAATATTACTTTAAAGAGACCCTGGGGTTGGCCTCAGGAGCCCAAAAATTGGATGAATCACACCCTGGAGTTGGCAGCAGCAGCAGCAGCAGCAGGAGCCCAAACATTACTTTAAAGAGACCCTGGGGTTGGCCTCAGGAGCCCAAAAATTGGATGAATCACACCCTGGAGTTGGCAGCAGCAGCAGCAGCAGCAGCAGGAGCCCAAACATTACTTTAAAGAGACACTGGGGTTGGCTTCAGGAGCCCCAAAATTGGATGAATCACACCCTGGAGTTGGCAGCAGCAGCAGCAGGAGCCCAAACATTACTTTAAAGAGACACTGGAGTTGGCTTCAGGAGCCCAACAATTGGATGAATCACACCCTGGAGTTGGCAGAAGTTGGCAGCAGCAGCAGCAGGAGCCCAAATATTACTTTAAAGAGACCCTGGGGTTGGCCTCAGGAGCCCAAAAATTGGATGAATCACACCCTGGAGTTGGCAGCAGCAGCAGCAGCAGCAGCAGGAGCCCAAACATTACTTTAAAGAGACCCTGGGGTTGGCCTCAGGAGCCCAAAAATTGGATGAATCACACCCTGGAGTTGGCAGCAGCAGCAGCAGCAGGAGCCCAAACATTACTTTAAAGAGACACTGGGGTTGGCTTCAGGAGCCCAAAAATTGGATGAATCACACCCTGGAGTTGGCAGCAGCAGCAGCAGGAGCCCAAACATTACTTTAAAGAGACACTGGAGTTGGCTTCAGGAGCCCAACAATTGGATGAATCACACCCTGGAGTTGGCAGAAGTTGGCAGCAGCAGCAGCAGGAGCCCAAATATTACTTTAAAGAGACCCTGGGGTTGGCCTCAGGAGCCCAAAAATTGGATGAATCACACCCTGGAGTTGGCAGCAGCAGCAGCAGCAGCAGCAGGAGCCCAAACATTACTTTAACAGACCCTGGGGTTGGCTTCAGGAGCCCAAAAATTGGATGAATCACACCCTGGAGTTGGCAGCAGCAGCAGCAGGAGCCCAAACATTACTTTAAAGAGACACTGGAGTTGGCTTCAGGAGCCCAACAATTGGATGAATCACACCCTGGAGTTGGCAGAAGTTGGCAGCAGCAGCAGCAGGAGCCCAAATATTACTTTAAAGAGACCCTGGGGTTGGCCTCAGGAGCCCAAAAATTGGATGAATCACACCCTGGAGTTGGCAGCAGCAGCAGGAGCCCAAACATTACTTTAAAGAGACACTGGGGTTGGCTTCAGGAGCCCAAAAATTGGATGAATCACACCCTGGAGTTGGCAGCAGCAGCAGCAGGAGCCCAAACATTACTTTAAAGAGACCCTGGGGTTGGCCTCAGGAGCCCAAAAATTGGATGAATCACACCCTGGAGTTGCAAGCAGCAGCAGGAGCCCAAATATTACTTTAAAGAGACCCTGGGGTTGGCCTCAGGAGCCCAAAAATTGGATGAATCACACCCTGGAGTTGGCAGAAGTTGGCAGCAGCAGCAGGAGCCCAAACATTACTTAAAAGAGACACTGGGGTTGGCTTCAGGAGCCCAAAAATTGGATGAATCACACCCTTGAATCACACCCTGGAGTTGGCAGAAGTTGGCAGCAGCAGCAGCAGGAGCCCAAATATTACTTTAAAGAGACCCTGGGGTTGGCCTCAGGAGCCCAACAATTGGATGAATCACACCCTGGAGTTGGCAGCAGCAGCAGCAGGAGCCCAAATATACACTGGAGTTGGCTTCAGGAGCCCAAAAATTGGATGAATCACACCCTGGAGTTGGCAGAAGTTGGCAGCAGCAGCAGCAGGAGCCCAAATATACACTGGAGTTGGCTTCAGGAGCCCAAAAATTGGATGAATCACACCCTGGAGTTGGCAGGAGTTGACAGCAGCAGCAGCAGCAGGAGCCCAAATATTACTTTAAAGAGACCCTGGGGTTGGCTTCAGGAGCCCAACAATTGGATGAATCACACCCTGGAGTTGGCAGCAGCAGCAGCAGGAGCCCAAATATACACTGGAGTTGGCTTCAGGAGCCCAAAAATTGGATGAATCACACCCTGAAGTTGGCAGAAGTTGGCAGCAGCAGCAGCAGGAGCCCAAATATTACTTTAAAGAGACCCTGGGGTTGGCCTCAGGAGCCCAAAAATTGGATGAATCACACCCTGGAGTTGGCAGCAGCAGCAGCAGGAGCCCAAATATACACTGGAGTTGGCTTCAGGAGCCCAAAAATTGGATGAATCACACCCTGGAGTTGCAAGCAGCAGCAGGAGCCCAAACATTACTTTAAAGAGACCCTGGGGTTGGCTTCAGGAGCCCAAAAATTGGATGAATCACACCCTGGAGTTGGCAGCAGCAGGAGCCCAAATATACACTGGAGTTGGCTTCAGGAGCCCAAAAATTGGATGAATCACACACTGGAGTTGGCAGCAGCAGCAGCAGGAGCCCAAATATACACTGGAGTTGGCTTCAGGAGCCCAAAAATTGGATGAATCACACCCTGGAGTTGGCAGCAGCAGGAGCCCAAATATTACTTTAAAGAGACCCTGGGGTTGGCTTCAGGGGCCCAAAAATTGGATGAATCACACCCTGGAGTTGGCAGGAGTTGACAGCAGCAGCAGCAGCAGGAGCCCAAATATTACTTTAAAGAGACCCTGGGGTTGGCTTCAGGGGCCCAAAAATTGGATGAATCACACCCTGGAGTTGGCAGGAGTTGACAGCAGCAGCAGCAGCAGGAGCCCAAATATTACTTTAAAGAGACCCTGGGGTTGGCTTCAGGGGCCCAAAAATTGGATGAATCACACCCTGGAGTTGGCAGCAGCAGCAGCAGGAGCCCAAATATACACTGGAGTTGGCTTCAGGAGCCCAAAAATTGGATAAATCACACACTGGAGTTGGCAGCAGCAGCAGCAGGAGCCCAAATATACACTGGAGTTGGCTTCAGGAGCCCAAAAATTGGATGAATCACACCCTGGAGTTGGCAGCAGCAGGAGCCCAAATATTACTTTAAAGAGACCCTGGGGTTGGCTTCAGGGGCCCAAAAATTGGATGAATCACACCCTGGAGTTGGCAGGAGTTGACAGCAGCAGCAGCAGCAGCAGGAGCCCAAATATTACTTTAAAGAGACCCTGGGGTTGGCTTCAGGGGCCCAAAAATTGGATGAATCACAGTATCACACCCTGGAGTTGGCAGGAGTTGACAGCAGCAGCAGCAGCAGGAGCCCAAATATTACTTTAAAGAGACCCTGGGGTTGGCTTCAGGGGCCCAAAAATTGGATGAATCACACCCTGGAGTTGGCAGCAGCAGCAGCAGGAGCCCAAATATACACTGGAGTTGGCTTCAGGAGCCCAAAAATTGGATGAATCACACACTGGAGTTGGCAGCAGCAGCAGCAGGAGCCCAAATATACACTGGAGTTGGCTTCAGGAGCCCAAAAATTGGATGAATCACACCCTGGAGTTGGCAGCAGCAGGAGCCCAAATATTACTTTAAAGAGACCCTGGGGTTGGCTTCAGGGGCCCAAAAATTGGATGAATCACACCCTGGAGTTGGCAGGAGTTGACAGCAGCAGCAGCAGCAGGAGCCCAAATATTACTTTAAAGAGACCCTGGGGTTGGCTTCAGGGGCCCAAAAATTGGATGAATCACACCCTGGAGTTGGCAGGAGTTGACAGCAGCAGCAGCAGCAGGAGCCCAAATATTACTTTAAAGAGACCCTGGGGTTGGCTTCAGGGGCCCAAAAATTGGATGAATCACACCCTGGAGTTGGCAGCAGCAGCAGCAGGAGCCCAAATATACACTGGAGTTGGCTTCAGGAGCCCAAAAATTGGATGAATCACACACTGGAGTTGGCAGCAGCAGCAGCAGGAGCCCAAATATACACTGGAGTTGGCTTCAGGAGCCCAAAAATTGGATGAATCACACCCTGGAGTTGGCAGCAGCAGGAGCCCAAATATTACTTTAAAGAGACCCTGGGGTTGGCTTCAGGGGCCCAAAAATTGGATGAATCACACCCTGGAGTTGGCAGGAGTTGACAGCAGCAGCAGCAGCAGGAGCCCAAATATTACTTTAAAGAGACCCTGGGGTTGGCCTCAGGAGCCCAAAAATTGGATGAATCACACCCTGGAGTTGGCAGCAGCAGCAGCAGGAGCCCAAATATTACTTTAAAGAGACACTGGGGTTGGCTTCAGTAGCCCAAAAATTGGATGAATCACACCCTGGAGTTGGCAGCAGCAGCAGCAGGAGCCCAAACATTACTTTAAAGAGACCCTGGGGTTGGCCTCAGGAGCCCAAAAATTGGATGAATCACACCCTGGAGTTGGCAGCAGCAGCAGCAGGAGCCCAAACATTACTTTAAACAGACCCTGGGGTTGGCCTCAGGAGCCCAAAAATTGGATGAATCACACCCTGGAGTTGCAAGCAGCAGCAGGAGCCCAAACATTACTTTAAACAGACCCTGGGGTTGGCTTCAGGAGCCCAAAAATTGGATGAATCACACCCTGTGGAGAGTCATGTGGAGAAAAAGTAGCTTAGTTAGTAATATCTACATAAAATTATGAATAAACAAATGCAAAAGTTTGCCAAAGTGAAGTTTTGTTTGAGGGTGTGTTTCCACCTTTTAATTAAATCAGAAACAAGAAGGTATCATTGCCTCTGACTAATTAGCCCTCAAAAATTCTTGGAATTTTTAATCTGGAATCATGTCTGATCCGTCTTATCCGAAGAATATTAATAAAAAGTAAGAGTAACGTAAAGGATTTTTTTATCAATACTTACTTGTGGTCCGATGCGGAGGAATGTCTGTAACTGGAGAGCAGCGCCTTAAATCTGTTTTGCACGATCCATCTTTCTTGGTCTGGCCCCGTCATCAATCTACTGGAATACATCAGGCATTGTTGGGAGGAAAGCTTGGCTGATCCATGCGCCATTCATTTCCACGCAGGGCAGTCTCTGGAAAAAAAAAGTCTGTATAAACCAGGGTCTTTTTCATATAAAAACAAATGGTTATTCTTGCTTTTCAACCATATGTTCCACAGCTTTACCAGTCATTGTGTCAGCCAATGAAGCAACTTTGTCTCGAAGTGCTGCAAAAGCAGTCCACTGCATCACAAGTGGCATCTGACACCCCCAGTCAACTGTCTGTCTGTTATGCTTTGGGTTCAGCTCCACTATCCATTGATCTGATATCCAAGATCTGATAATCATAAAATTCAGCAGCTACTGCCCAGCCAAGAAGTGGAGGAGACACTCGCCTCTTCTTCCACTATCCGGCAATTAGTGATGAGGAGAGTGTCGTGGGAGGAGGTGTTGCAAGCCGAGGTAGTGGAAGAGGGTCCCTGGAGTCTGCGGCGGTGGCGGCGGCAGCAGCAGCGAATTATTGCGGACTGTTGGTAGGAAAAATCAGCTACTCAGCGATGTGGCAGTGTTCCATGCAGCATCCTGTGGAGAAAAAGTAGGTTAGTTAGTGTATATACATAAAATTATGAATAGACAAATGCAATAGTATTGCGAAAGTGAAGTTTTGTTTGAGGGTGTGTTTCCACCTTGCAATTAAATCAGAAACAACTAGCTATCATTTGCCTCTGAATAATTAGCCCTCAAAAATTCTTGGAATTTTTAATCTTGATGTCTGAGGGATTTCTCCTCTCAGACAGCGTCACCATAAGTCCAGCCTGCTGCATTACCCAGTGGTGGACCTTTCAGAGAACTGATGGCTTGTGCCGAGCCGAGGTGGAGAGTCACATGGCATGGTTGTTGAACAGAAGGTGGGCCAGTCCTTTAGCCTGTCAGTGTGTACCAAAGTGCACAGTGTTGTCTACGCCTGGAGCTGTAACTATAGACTCATGGTGGACAATATATATCCTTTTAGGCCCCCTTGGTGATTGTGGTTTCACGCTGTTCTTCACATGGTTTTCCTTGACCATCAGAGTCACACATGGGAGGAACTACTAAAAATGAGAACTCAATCCATGAAAGCATTGCTTAATCCACGAAAACTGCAAATTTGGACCCATGGTGACTGACACTTGGAAGAACATCTTGTTTGCGCTGCGACAAGGAAGCCAGAGTCATGCGTCCTGACATGGCACACGTGTTCAGTCTAGTTTTGAAGTCTTGCCCCCATCTGAAAGACATCCGAACAACAGGAAAGAAAGTTAGCATGCACTTCTGGCACTCCTACACCACCAAGCACAACCTTATTGAGCCTCAGCGTCACAACGGTGTACCCCACCATAGTCTGATTTGCGATGTTTCCACCCGTTGGAATTCCACCCTCCATATGCAGGATCCACTATAGCAGTGGTCCCCAACCCTGTCCTCAAGGCCCACCAACAGGCCAGGCTTTGCAGATCTCCACAAAGATGCTCAGGCGGAGTAATTAGTGCAGCTGCAGAGCAATAGAGCTGGCTATTTGGAGATCCAAAAAACATGACATGTTGGTGGGCCTTGAGGACAGGGTTGAGGACCACTGCACTATAGGAACAGAGAAAAGCCATCACGGATTTCTGGATGATCCAAACGGATAGGGGGACACCCCTGTGTAAATTCAATGTAAACCATTGGCAGCTCATACGTGACACCGACCGTTTGCTCAGGCCCTTTGAGGAAGCTACATTATTAGTCAGTTGCCAGGACTATGAGATGAACGATGAGATTCCACTACTTCATGTACTACAACACATGTTGGAAAGCATGGCTGGTCAGGGCACTGGAGACATGGCACATACATTTCACAGCCACATGAAGCCTGTGGGGGCTGAAGTGGAGGAGGAGGAGGGGGTGGGGCACAGCAAACCACAGTTTAGGTTTCACAAAATGACCATTTTATCTAGTCATCTGACAGGAGAGGAGGAGCAGGAGCAGCCACAGGAGCTAGAGGGTTGTGAGTAAGGCGAGACAGAGGACCCAGACACACCATGGCAGTTTACAGTGGAGATGGAGACAGGTAGTCCCTCCGAGTCACTTGCACAAATGGCACGATGCATGCTCACATGCATGCGTACTAGTGAGCGCAGAATTGTCTCCATTTGTCAGCGGGAAGACTTCTGGCTCTCCAACTTATTGGACCCTCGCTTCCGGCACAAAATGGGGGCATTTTTTACGCCCACTGAGAGGGAGGACAAACTGACCTACTACAGAGACATCCCACGTAGTCAGTTGGGCGATGTCTATCTGCGCCATGGCCCATACTCCCGCAGGTCTGACTCGGGGGGAAGTCTGCGATCACCTTCCACTGCCATGGCTGCTGGGGGGGTGGAAGGAGCAGCAGCAGCAGCTCCATCAGCAGCAGCCTCAGTCTTCAGTCGCTAGTGAGTAGCTTTCTACACCCGCATAGTGAGTCTACTCATGAGCAGCAGGAAGACCTGGAGCTGGACCTCAAACAGCAGGTCATGTCATACCTTGACATGACCATGCCAACACACCTTCAAGATCCACTGGATTTGCTGGGAAGCCAAACTTGACTTGTGCCCGCAACTAGCAGAGTTTGCCCTGGAAAAGCTGTACTGGCCGGACAGTAGTTGATTTAGATGGCAACTGGGCTGCTCTATATAACGAAGCAAAATGGCAAATTTACCTCACTATATAAGCTATTGCCCCTCAGATTTACACAGGGGCTGCTCTATATTATGCTGCAAAATGGCAAATTAACCTCACAATATAAGCTATTGCAGCTCTATATAAATAAAAATAAATAAATAAAAAAAGGGCCTGTAGAAGCTTATTTAGTATAACAGATAGGGTGACATGTGCTGGTTTGGGATGCCCATATGGGCTAGTGTTTTGGCAGCAGTACAAAAACCAATGCAAAATGCAATAGCTTAATAAAGCTGATGCTGATCAACGCTTATTTAGTATAACAGATGGGGTGCAACATGCAGGTTTGGGATGCCCTGCGGCCTGGTGTATTTAAAGCAGACCAAAACCAATTCAAAATGCAATAACTTAATAAAGCTGAGGCTGTAGATGCTTATTTAGTATAAACAGGTAGGGTGCAAGGTGCAGCTTTGGGGTGCCCTGCGGCCTGGTTAAATGAAAGCAGTCAAAAAGGAAGTGCAAACTGAAGTAGCTTAATGAAGCTGATGCTGATCAACGCTTATGTTGTATACCAGATAGGGTGCAAGGTGCAGCTTTGGGGTGCCCTGCGGCCTGGTTTATTAAAATCAGTCAAAAACAAGTGCAAACTGAAGTAGCCTGATCAACGCTTATGTTGTATAACAGATAGGTTTAAAATAGCATGTGCCTTGGGATGCCCGTGTGGCCTGTTATATTTCAAGCTGAACAAAAAGTAACAATAATCCAAGTATGAGACATCATTTTGACCTTCTTCACAGCGCCATACTTTGAAAAAAAAAAATTAATTTCATGCCGATCAATCCAAAGGTCAATGCCCCTAACAAAAATAGTGTTCGGCATAAGTTTTCCTTCTGGAAGGACGTAACCTTTAGTTTACATGGTTGGGGTAGGTTATCTTACAAATTGGGATACCCCAGGCAGCAGTGTCATTGAAAGAGACAGATTGTAATGCAGGCCATACGCAAGCAGAGAAACTCAGGCTGCAACAGGCCTATTTAGTTTACATGGTTGGGGTAGGTTATCTTACAAATTGGGATACCCCACTGTATATGAAACCGAATATAAATGCACACCCAAAAGTGGACACTCAGCCTCCAAGAGGCCTGCTTAGTTTAAATAAGAGAGCTGCTTAGTATGGTAGGTAGGTTATGTTATGTTACAGAATGGGATGCCCCAAGCAGACTTGAGATCAGTATATATGCACACAGCAGCAGTGTGTTAGCAGGCTCATACAGGCCAAATTTCTTTAAATAAATGTGCAGCTTACAGTAAATGCAGAGGCTAATGGTATGTTACAGAATGGGATGCCCCAAAGCTGACTTGAGATCAGTATATATGCACACAGCAGCAGTGTGTTAGCAGGCTCATACAGGCCAAATTTCTTTAAATAACTGTGCAGCTTACAGTTAATGCAGAGGCTAATGGTATGTTACAGAATGGGATGCCCCAAGCAGACTTGAGATCAGTATATATGCACACAGCAGCAGTGTGTTAGCAGGCTCATACAGGCCAAATTTCTTTAAATAAATGTGCAGCTTACAGTAAATGCAGAGGCTAATGGTATGTTACAGAATGGGATGCCCCAAAGCTGACTTGAGATCAGTATATATGCACACAGCAGCAGTGTGTTAGCAGGCTCATACAGGCCAAATTTCTTTAAATAACTGTGCAGCTTACAGTTAATGCAGAGGCTAATGGTATGTTACAGAATGGGATGCCCCAAGCAGACTTGAGATCAGTATATATGCACACAGCAGCAGTGTGTTAGCAGGCTCATACAGGCCAAATTTCTTTAAATAACTGTGCAGCTTACAGTTAATGCAGAGGCTAATGGTATGTTACAGAATGGGATGCCCCAAGCAGACTTGAGATCAGTATATATGCACACAGCAGCAGTGTGTTAGCAGGCTCATACAGGCCAAATTTCTTTAAATAAATGTGCAGCTTACAGTAAATGCAGAGGCTAATGGTATGTTACAGAATGGGATGCCCCAAGCAGACTTGAGATCAGTATATATGCACACAGCAGCAGTGTGTTAGCAGGCTCATACAGGCCAAATTTCTTTAAATAAATGTGCAGCTTACAGTAAATGCAGAGGCTAATGGTATGTTACAGAATGGGATGCCCCAAAGCTGACTTGAGATCAGTATATATGCACACAGCAGCAGTGTGTTAGCAGGCTCATACAGGCCAAATTTCTTTAAATAACTGTGCAGCTTACAGTTAATGCAGAGGCTAATGGTATGTTACAGAATGGGATGTCCCAAAAACCAGAGAGCACCTGGCAGGCAGCAGTAAGACTATGCACAGCAAAAGTGTCTTTATCATGCCTAATTTCAATTAGAATAGGTGCAAATGGTTAGGTTCTTAAATAGAGGCTGGTGTAGTCACAGAATGGGATGCCCTAAAAACCAGCAGTAAGTACACCTGGCAGGGACAAGTAGTGCTATGCCCAGCAAAAGTGTCTTTATCAGGCTAATTTCAAATATAATAAGAGCAAATGGTTATATGGTCTTAAACAGAGGCTGCTGTAGTCACAGAATGGGATGCCCTGGCAGGGACAAGTAGTGCTATGCCCAGCAAAAGTGTCTTTATCAGGCCTAATTTCAAATATGATAAGAGCAAATGCTTATATGGTCTTAAACAGAGGCTGCTTTAGTCACAGAATGGGATGCCCCAACAGGAATGGACCTGGCAGGGTCCAGTAGTGCTTTGCCCAGCAAAAGTGTCTTTATCAGGCCTAATTTCAAATATGATAAGTGAAAATGGTTATACGGTCTTAAACAGAGGCTGCTGTAGTCACAGAATGGGATGCCATGGCAGGGACAAGTAGTGCTATGCCCAGCAAAAGTGTCTTTATCAGGCTAATTTCAAATATGATAAGAGCAAATGCTTATATGGTCTTAAACAGAGGCTGCTTTAGTCACAGAATGGGATGCCATGGCAGGGACAAGTTGTGCTATGCCAAGCAAAAGTGTCTTTATCAGGCTAATTTCAAATATGATAAGAGCAAATGCTTATATGGTCTTAAACAGAGGCTGCTTTAGTCACAGAATGGGATGCCATGGCAGGGTCCAGTAGTGCTATGCCCAGCAAAAGTGTCTTTATCAGGCCTAATTTCAAATATGATAAGAGCAAATGCTTATATGGTCTTAAACAGAGGCTGCTGTAGTCACAGAATGGGATGCCCCAAATAGGAGTGCACCTGGCAGGGTCCAGTAGTGCTATGCCCAGCAAAAGTGTCTTTATCAGGCCTAATTTCAAATATGATAAGTGAAAATGGTTATACGGTCTTAAACAGAGGCTGCTGTAGTCACAGAATGGGATGCCCCAAATAGGAGTGCACCTGGCAGGGTCCAGTAGTGCTTTGCCCAGCAAAAGTGTCTTTATCAGGCCTAATTTCAAATATGATAAGAGCAAATGCTTATATGGTCTTAAACAGAGGCTGCTGTAGTCACAGAATGGGATGCCCCAAATAGGAGTGCACCTGGCAGGGTCCAGTAGTGCTATGCCCAGCAAAAGTGTCTTTATCAGGCCTAATTTCAAATATGATAAGAGCAAATGCTTATATGGTCTTAAACAGAGGCTGCTGTAGTCACAGAATGGGATGCCCCAAATAGGAGTGCACCTGGCAGGGTCCAGTAGTGCTTTGCCCAGCAAAAGTGTCTTTATCAGGCCTAATTTCAAATATGATAAGAGCAAATGCTTATATGGTCTTAAACAGAGGCTGCTGTAGTCACAGAATGGGATGCCCCAAATAGGAGTGCACCTGGCAGGGTCCAGTAGTGCTATGCCCAGCAAAAGTGTCTTTATCAGGCCTAATTTCAAATATGATAAGAGCAAATGCTTATATGGTCTTAAACAGAGGCTGCTGTAGTCACAGAATGGGATGCCCCAAATAGGAGTGCACCTGGCAGGGTCCAGTAGTGCTTTGCCCAGCAAAAGTGTCTTTATCAGGCCTAATTTCAAATATGATAAGAGCAAATGCTTATATGGTCTTAAACAGAGGCTGCTGTAGTCACAGAATGGGATGCCCCAAATAGGAGTGCACCTGGCAGGGTCCAGTAGTGCTTTGCCCAGCAAAAGTGTCTTTATCAGGCCTAATTTCAAATATGATAAGAGCAAATGCTTATATGGTCTTAAACAGAGGCTGCTGTAGTCACAGAATGGGATGCCCCAAATAGGAGTGCACCTGGCAGGGTCCAGTAGTGCTATGCCCAGCAAAAGTGTCTTTATCAGGCCTAATTTCAAATATGATAAGTGAAAATGGTTATACGGTCTTAAACAGAGGCTGCTGTAGTCACAGAATGGGATGCCCCAAATAGGAGTGCACCTGGCAGGGTCCAGTAGTGCTATGCCCAGCAAAAGTGTCTTTATCAGGCCTAATTTCAAATATGATAAGTGAGAATGGTTATACGGTCTTAAACAGAGGCTGCTGTAGTCACAGAATGGGATGCCCCAAATAGGAGTGCACCTGGCAGGGTCCAGTAGTGCTTTGCCCAGCAAAAGTGTCTTTATCAGGCCTAATTTCAAATATGATAAGAGCAAATGCTTATATGGTCTTAAACAGAGGCTGCTGTAGTCACAGAATGGGATGCCCCAAATAGGAGTGCACCTGGCAGGGTCCAGTAGTGCTATGCCCAGCAAAAGTGTCTTTATCAGGCCTAATTTCAAATATGATAAGAGCAAATGCTTATATGGTCTTAAACAGAGGCTGCTGTAGTCACAGAATGGGATGCCCCAAATAGGAGTGCACCTGGCAGGGTCCAGTAGTGCTTTGCCCAGCAAAAGTGTCTTTATCAGGCCTAATTTCAAATATGATAAGTGAAAATGGTTATACGGTCTTAAACAGAGGCTGCTGTAGTCACAGAATGGGATGCCCCAAATAGGAGTGCACCTGGCAGGGTCCAGTAGTGCTTTGCCCAGCAAAAGTGTCTTTATCAGGCCTAATTTCAAATATGATAAGAGCAAATGCTTATATGGTCTTAAACAGAGGCTGCTGTAGTCACAGAATGGGATGCCCCAAATAGGAGTGCACCTGGCAGGGTCCAGTAGTGCTATGCCCAGCAAAAGTGTCTTTATCAGGCCTAATTTCAAATATGATAAGAGCAAATGCTTATATGGTCTTAAACAGAGGCTGCTGTAGTCACAGAATGGGATGCCCCAAATAGGAGTGCACCTGGCAGGGTCCAGTAGTGCTTTGCCCAGCAAAAGTGTCTTTATCAGGCCTAATTTCAAATATGATAAGAGCAAATGCTTATATGGTCTTAAACAGAGGCTGCTGTAGTCACAGAATGGGATGCCCCAAATAGGAGTGCACCTGGCAGGGTCCAGTAGTGCTTTGCCCAGCAAAAGTGTCTTTATCAGGCCTAATTTCAAATATGATAAGAGCAAATGCTTATATGGTCTTAAACAGAGGCTGCTGTAGTCACAGAATGGGATCCCCCAAATAGGAGTGCACCTGGCAGGGTCCAGTAGTGCTATGCCCAGCAAAAAGGTCTTTATCAGGCCTAATTTCAAATATGATAAGTGAAAATGGTTATACGGTCTTAAACAGAGGCTGCTGTAGTCACAGAATGGGATGCCCCAAATAGGAGTGCACCTGGCAGGGTCCAGTAGTGCTATGCCCAGCAAAAGTGTCTTTATCAGGCCTAATTTCAAATATGATAAGTGAAAATGGTTATACGGTCTTAAACAGAGGCTGCTGTAGTCACAGAATGGGATGCCCCAAATAGGAGTGCACCTGGCAGGGTCCAGTAGTGCTTTGCCCAGCAAAAGTGTCTTTATCAGGCCTAATTTCAAATATGATAAGAGCAAATGCTTATATGGTCTTAAACAGAGGCTGCTGTAGTCACAGAATGGGATGCCCCAAATAGGAGTGCACCTGGCAGGGTCCAGTAGTGCTTTGCCCAGCAAAAGTGTCTTTATCAGGCCTAATTTCAAATATGATAAGAGCAAATGCTTATATGGTCTTAAACAGAGGCTGCTGTAGTCACAGAATGGGATGCCCCAAATAGGAGTGCACCTGGCAGGGTCCAGTAGTGCTATGCCCAGCAAAAGTGTCTTTATCAGGCCTAATTTCAAATATGATAAGTGAAAATGGTTATACGGTCTTAAACAGAGGCTGCTGTAGTCACAGAATGGGATGCCCCAAATAGGAGTGCACCTGGCAGGGTCCAGTAGTGCTTTGCCCAGCAAAAGTGTCTTTATCAGGCCTAATTTCAAATATGATAAGAGCAAATGCTTATATGGTCTTAAACAGAGGCTGCTGTAGTCACAGAATGGGATGCCCCAAATAGGAGTGCACCTGGCAGGGTCCAGTAGTGCTATGCCCAGCAAAAGTGTCTTTATCAGGCCTAATTTCAAATATGATAAGAGCAAATGCTTATATGGTCTTAAACAGAGGCTGCTGTAGTCACAGAATGGGATGCCCCAAATAGGAGTGCACCTGGCAGGGTCCAGTAGTGCTTTGCCCAGCAAAAGTGTCTTTATCAGGCCTAATTTCAAATATGATAAGAGCAAATGCTTATATGGTCTTAAACAGAGGCTGCTGTAGTCACAGAATGGGATGCCCCAAATAGGAGTGCACCTGGCAGGGTCCAGTAGTGCTTTGCCCAGCAAAAGTGTCTTTATCAGGCCTAATTTCAAATATGATAAGAGCAAATGCTTATATGGTCTTAAACAGAGGCTGCTGTAGTCACAGAATGGGATGCCCCAAATAGGAGTGCACCTGGCAGGGTCCAGTAGTGCTATGCCCAGCAAAAGTGTCTTTATCAGGCCTAATTTCAAATATGATAAGTGAAAATGGTTATACGGTCTTAAACAGAGGCTGCTGTAGTCACAGAATGGGATGCCCCAAATAGGAGTGCACCTGGCAGGGTCCAGTAGTGCTATGCCCAGCAAAAGTGTCTTTATCAGGCCTAATTTCAAATATGATAAGTGAAAATGGTTATACGGTCTTAAACAGAGGCTGCTGTAGTCACAGAATGGGATGCCCCAAATAGGAGTGCACCTGGCAGGGTCCAGTAGTGCTTTGCCCAGCAAAAGTGTCTTTATCAGGCCTAATTTCAAATATGATAAGAGCAAATGCTTATATGGTCTTAAACAGAGGCTGCTGTAGTCACAGAATGGGATGCCCCAAATAGGAGTGCACCTGGCAGGGTCCAGTAGTGCTTTGCCCAGCAAAAGTGTCTTTATCAGGCCTAATTTCAAATATGATAAGAGCAAATGCTTATATGGTCTTAAACAGAGGCTGCTGTAGTCACAGAATGGGATGCCCCAAATAGGAGTGCACCTGGCAGGGTCCAGTAGTGCTTTGCCCAGCAAAAGTGTCTTTATCAGGCCTAATTTCAAATATGATAAGTGAAAATGGTTATACGGTCTTAAACAGAGGCTGCTGTAGTCACAGAATGGGATGCCCCAAATAGGAGTGCACCTGGCAGGGTCCAGTAGTGCTATGCCCAGCAAAAGTGTCTTTATCAGGCCTAATTTCAAATATGATAAGTGAAAATGGTTATACGGTCTTAAACAGAGGCTGCTGTAGTCACAGAATGGGATGCCCCAAATAGGAGTGCACCTGGCAGGGTCCAGTAGTGCTTTGCCCAGCAAAAGTGTCTTTATCAGGCCTAATTTCAAATATGATAAGAGCAAATGCTTATATGGTCTTAAACAGAGGCTGCTGTAGTCACAGAATGGGATGCCCCAAATAGGAGTGCACCTGGCAGGGTCCAGTAGTGCTTTGCCCAGCAAAAGTGTCTTTATCAGGCCTAATTTCAAATATGATAAGAGCAAATGCTTATATGGTCTTAAACAGAGGCTGCTGTAGTCACAGAATGGGATGCCCCAAATAGGAGTGCACCTGGCAGGGTCCAGTAGTGCTTTGCCCAGCAAACGTGTCTTTATCAGGCCTAATTTCAAATATGATAAGAGCAAATGCTTATATGGTCTTAAACAGAGGCTGCTGTAGTCACAGAATGGGATGCCCCAAATAGGAGTGCACCTGGCAGGGTCCAGTAGTGCTATGCCCAGCAAAAGTGTCTTTATCAGGCCTAATTTCAAATATGATAAGTGAAAATGGTTATACGGTCTTAAACAGAGGCTGCTGTAGTCACAGAATGGGATGCCCCAAATAGGAGTGCACCTGGCAGGGTCCAGTAGTGCTTTGCCCAGCAAAAGTGTCTTTATCAGGCCTAATTTCAAATATGATAAGAGCAAATGCTTATATGGTCTTAAACAGAGGCTGCTGTAGTCACAGAATGGGATGCCCCAAATAGGAGTGCACCTGGCAGGGTCCAGTAGTGCTATGCCCAGCAAAAGTGTCTTTATCAGGCCTAATTTCAAATATGATAAGAGCAAATGCTTATATGGTCTTAAACAGAGGCTGCTGTAGTCACAGAATGGGATGCCCCAAATAGGAGTGCACCTGGCAGGGTCCAGTAGTGCTTTGCCCAGCAAAAGTGTCTTTATCAGGCCTAATTTCAAATATGATAAGAGCAAATGCTTATATGGTCTTAAACAGAGGCTGCTGTAGTCACAGAATGGGATGCCCCAAATAGGAGT
This sequence comes from Gastrophryne carolinensis, assembly GCA_027917425.1. NCBI lineage: Eukaryota > Metazoa > Chordata > Amphibia > Anura > Microhylidae > Gastrophryne > Gastrophryne carolinensis. Next base: position 188,291,551 of record CM051239.1, on the reverse strand, counting down.
GCACCTGGCAGGGTCCAGTAGTGCTATGCCCAGCAAAAGTGTCTTTATCAGGCCTAATTTCAAATATGATAAGTGAAAATGGTTATACGGTCTTAAACAGAGGCTGCTGTAGTCACAGAATGGGATGCCCCAAATAGGAGTGCACCTGGCAGGGTCCAGTAGTGCTTTGCCCAGCAAAAGTGTCTTTATCAGGCCTAATTTCAAATATGATAAGAGCAAATGCTTATATGGTCTTAAACAGAGGCTGCTGTAGTCACAGAATGGGATGCCCCAAATAGGAGTGCACCTGGCAGGGTCCAGTAGTGCTATGCCCAGCAAAAGTGTCTTTATCAGGCCTAATTTCAAATATGATAAGAGCAAATGCTTATATGGTCTTAAACAGAGGCTGCTGTAGTCACAGAATGGGATGCCCCAAATAGGAGTGCACCTGGCAGGGTCCAGTAGTGCTTTGCCCAGCAAAAGTGTCTTTATCAGGCCTAATTTCAAATATGATAAGAGCAAATGCTTATATGGTCTTAAACAGAGGCTGCTGTAGTCACAGAATGGGATGCCCCAAATAGGAGTGCACCTGGCAGGGTCCAGTAGTGCTTTGCCCAGCAAAAGTGTCTTTATCAGGCCTAATTTCAAATATGATAAGAGCAAATGCTTATATGGTCTTAAACAGAGGCTGCTGTAGTCACAGAATGGGATGCCCCAAATAGGAGTGCACCTGGCAGGGTCCAGTAGTGCTTTGCCCAGCAAAAGTGTCTTTATCAGGCCTAATTTCAAATATGATAAGAGCAAATGCTTATATGGTCTTAAACAGAGGCTGCTGTAGTCACAGAATGGGATGCCCCAAATAGGAGTGCACCTGGCAGGGTCCAGTAGTGCTTTGCCCAGCAAAAGTGTCTTTATCAGGCCTAATTTCAAATATGATAAGAGCAAATGCTTATATGGTCTTAAACAGAGGCTGCTGTAGTCACAGAATGGGATGCCCCAAATAGGAGTGCACCTGGCAGGGTCCAGTAGTGCTTTGCCCAGCAAAAGTGTCTTTATCAGGCCTAATTTCAAATATGATAAGAGCAAATGCTTATATGGTCTTAAACAGAGGCTGCTGTAGTCACAGAATGGGATGCCCCAAATAGGAGTGCACCTGGCAGGGTCCAGTAGTGCTATGCCCAGCAAAAGTGTCTTTATCAGGCCTAATTTCAAATATGATAAGTGAAAATGGTTATACGGTCTTAAACAGAGGCTGCTGTAGTCACAGAATGGGATGCCCCAAATAGGAGTGCACCTGGCAGGGTCCAGTAGTGCTATGCCCAGCAAAAGTGTCTTTATCAGGCCTAATTTCAAATATGATAAGTGAGAATGGTTATACGGTCTTAAACAGAGGCTGCTGTAGTCACAGAATGGGATGCCCCAAATAGGAGTGCACCTGGCAGGGTCCAGTAGTGCTTTGCCCAGCAAAAGTGTCTTTATCAGGCCTAATTTCAAATATGATAAGAGCAAATGCTTATATGGTCTTAAACAGAGGCTGCTGTAGTCACAGAATGGGATGCCCCAAATAGGAGTGCACCTGGCAGGGTCCAGTAGTGCTATGCCCAGCAAAAGTGTCTTTATCAGGCCTAATTTCAAATATGATAAGAGCAAATGCTTATATGGTCTTAAACAGAGGCTGCTGTAGTCACAGAATGGGATGCCCCAAATAGGAGTGCACCTGGCAGGGTCCAGTAGTGCTTTGCCCAGCAAAAGTGTCTTTATCAGGCCTAATTTCAAATATGATAAGTGAAAATGGTTATACGGTCTTAAACAGAGGCTGCTGTAGTCACAGAATGGGATGCCCCAAATAGGAGTGCACCTGGCAGGGTCCAGTAGTGCTTTGCCCAGCAAAAGTGTCTTTATCAGGCCTAATTTCAAATATGATAAGAGCAAATGCTTATATGGTCTTAAACAGAGGCTGCTGTAGTCACAGAATGGGATGCCCCAAATAGGAGTGCACCTGGCAGGGTCCAGTAGTGCTATGCCCAGCAAAAGTGTCTTTATCAGGCCTAATTTCAAATATGATAAGAGCAAATGCTTATATGGTCTTAAACAGAGGCTGCTGTAGTCACAGAATGGGATGCCCCAAATAGGAGTGCACCTGGCAGGGTCCAGTAGTGCTTTGCCCAGCAAAAGTGTCTTTATCAGGCCTAATTTCAAATATGATAAGAGCAAATGCTTATATGGTCTTAAACAGAGGCTGCTGTAGTCACAGAATGGGATGCCCCAAATAGGAGTGCACCTGGCAGGGTCCAGTAGTGCTTTGCCCAGCAAAAGTGTCTTTATCAGGCCTAATTTCAAATATGATAAGAGCAAATGCTTATATGGTCTTAAACAGAGGCTGCTGTAGTCACAGAATGGGATGCCCCAAATAGGAGTGCACCTGGCAGGGTCCAGTAGTGCTATGCCCAGCAAAAAGGTCTTTATCAGGCCTAATTTCAAATATGATAAGTGAAAATGGTTATACGGTCTTAAACAGAGGCTGCTGTAGTCACAGAATGGGATGCCCCAAATAGGAGTGCACCTGGCAGGGTCCAGTAGTGCTATGCCCAGCAAAAGTGTCTTTATCAGGCCTAATTTCAAATATGATAAGAGCAAATGCTTATATGGTCTTAAACAGAGGCTGCTGTAGTCACAGAATGGGATGCCCCAAATAGGAGTGCACCTGGCAGGGTCCAGTAGTGCTTTGCCCAGCAAAAGTGTCTTTATCAGGCCTAATTTCAAATATGATAAGAGCAAATGCTTATATGGTCTTAAACAGAGGCTGCTGTAGTCACAGAATGGGATGCCCCAAATAGGAGTGCACCTGGCAGGGTCCAGTAGTGCTATGCCCAGCAAAAGTGTCTTTATCAGGCCTAATTTCAAATATGATAAGTGAAAATGGTTATACGGTCTTAAACAGAGGCTGCTGTAGTCACAGAATGGGATGCCCCAAATAGGAGTGCACCTGGCAGGGTCCAGTAGTGCTTTGCCCAGCAAAAGTGTCTTTATCAGGCCTAATTTCAAATATGATAAGAGCAAATGCTTATATGGTCTTAAACAGAGGCTGCTGTAGTCACAGAATGGGATGCCCCAAATAGGAGTGCACCTGGCAGGGTCCAGTAGTGCTATGCCCAGCAAAAGTGTCTTTATCAGGCCTAATTTCAAATATGATAAGAGCAAATGCTTATATGGTCTTAAACAGAGGCTGCTGTAGTCACAGAATGGGATGCCCCAAATAGGAGTGCACCTGGCAGGGTCCAGTAGTGCTTTGCCCAGCAAAAGTGTCTTTATCAGGCCTAATTTCAAATATGATAAGAGCAAATGCTTATATGGTCTTAAACAGAGGCTGCTGTAGTCACAGAATGGGATGCCCCAAATAGGAGTGCACCTGGCAGGGTCCAGTAGTGCTTTGCCCAGCAAAAGTGTCTTTATCAGGCCTAATTTCAAATATGATAAGAGCAAATGCTTATATGGTCTTAAACAGAGGCTGCTGTAGTCACAGAATGGGATGCCCCAAATAGGAGTGCACCTGGCAGGGTCCAGTAGTGCTATGCCCAGCAAAAGTGTCTTTATCAGGCCTAATTTCAAATATGATAAGTGAAAATGGTTATACGGTCTTAAACAGAGGCTGCTGTAGTCACAGAATGGGATGCCCCAAATAGGAGTGCACCTGGCAGGGTCCAGTAGTGCTATGCCCAGCAAAAGTGTCTTTATCAGGCCTAATTTCAAATATGATAAGTGAAAATGGTTATACGGTCTTAAACAGAGGCTGCTGTAGTCACAGAATGGGATGCCCCAAATAGGAGTGCACCTGGCAGGGTCCAGTAGTGCTTTGCCCAGCAAAAGTGTCTTTATCAGGCCTAATTTCAAATATGATAAGAGCAAATGCTTATATGGTCTTAAACAGAGGCTGCTGTAGTCACAGAATGGGATGCCCCAAATAGGAGTGCACCTGGCAGGGTCCAGTAGTGCTTTGCCCAGCAAAAGTGTCTTTATCAGGCCTAATTTCAAATATGATAAGAGCAAATGCTTATATGGTCTTAAACAGAGGCTGCTGTAGTCACAGAATGGGATGCCCCAAATAGGAGTGCACCTGGCAGGGTCCAGTAGTGCTATGCCCAGAAAAAGTGTCTTTATCAGGCCTAATTTCAAATATGATAAGTGAAAATGGTTATACGGTCTTAAACAGAGGCTGCTGTAGTCACAGAATGGGATGCCCCAAATAGGAGTGCACCTGGCAGGGTCCAGTAGTGCTTTGCCCAGCAAAAGTGTCTTTATCAGGCCTAATTTCAAATATGATAAGAGCAAATGCTTATATGGTCTTAAACAGAGGCTGCTGTAGTCACAGAATGGGATGCCCCAAATAGGAGTGCACCTGGCAGGGTCCAGTAGTGCTATGCCCAGCAAAAGTGTCTTTATCAGGCCTAATTTCAAATATGATAAGTGAAAATGGTTATACGGTCTTAAACAGAGGCTGCTGTAGTCACAGAATGGGATGCCCCAAATAGGAGTGCACCTGGCAGGGTCCAGTAGTGCTATGCCCAGCAAAAGTGTCTTTATCAGGCCTAATTTCAAATATGATAAGTGAAAATGGTTATACGGTCTTAAACAGAGGCTGCTGTAGTCACAGAATGGGATGCCCCAAATAGGAGTGCACCTGGCAGGGTCCAGTAGTGCTTTGCCCAGCAAAAGTGTCTTTATCAGGCCTAATTTCAAATATGATAAGAGCAAATGCTTATATGGTCTTAAACAGAGGCTGCTGTAGTCACAGAATGGGATGCCCCAAATAGGAGTGCACCTGGCAGGGTCCAGTAGTGCTTTGCCCAGCAAAAGTGTCTTTATCAGGCCTAATTTCAAATATGATAAGTGAAAATGGTTATACGGTCTTAAACAGAGGCTGCTGTAGTCACAGAATGGGATGCCCCAAATAGGAGTGCACCTGGCAGGGTCCAGTAGTGCTATGCCCAGCAAAAGTGTCTTTATCAGGCCTAATTTCAAATATGATAAGTGAAAATGGTTATACGGTCTTAAACAGAGGCTGCTGTAGTCACAGAATGGGATGCCCCAAATAGGAGTGCACCTGGCAGGGTCCAGTAGTGCTTTGCCCAGCAAAAGTGTCTTTATCAGGCCTAATTTCAAATATGATAAGAGCAAATGCTTATATGGTCTTAAACAGAGGCTGCTGTAGTCACAGAATGGGATGCCCCAAATAGGAGTGCACCTGGCAGGGTCCAGTAGTGCTTTGCCCAGCAAAAGTGTCTTTATCAGGCCTAATTTCAAATATGATAAGAGCAAATGCTTATATGGTCTTAAACAGAGGCTGCTGTAGTCACAGAATGGGATGCCCCAAATAGGAGTGCACCTGGCAGGGTCCAGTAGTGCTTTGCCCAGCAAAAGTGTCTTTATCAGGCCTAATTTCAAATATGATAAGAGCAAATGCTTATATGGTCTTAAACAGAGGCTGCTGTAGTCACAGAATGGGATGCCCCAAATAGGAGTGCACCTGGCAGGGTCCAGTAGTGCTATGCCCAGCAAAAGTGTCTTTATCAGGCCTAATTTCAAATATGATAAGTGAAAATGGTTATACGGTCTTAAACAGAGGCTGCTGTAGTCACAGAATGGGATGCCCCAAATAGGAGTGCACCTGGCAGGGTCCAGTAGTGCTTTGCCCAGCAAAAGTGTCTTTATCAGGCCTAATTTCAAATATGATAAGAGCAAATGCTTATATGGTCTTAAACAGAGGCTGCTGTAGTCACAGAATGGGATGCCCCAAATAGGAGTGCACCTGGCAGGGTCCAGTAGTGCTATGCCCAGCAAAAGTGTCTTTATCAGGCCTAATTTCAAATATGATAAGAGCAAATGCTTATATGGTCTTAAACAGAGGCTGCTGTAGTCACAGAATGGGATGCCCCAAATAGGAGTGCACCTGGCAGGGTCCAGTAGTGCTTTGCCCAGCAAAAGTGTCTTTATCAGGCCTAATTTCAAATATGATAAGAGCAAATGCTTATATGGTCTTAAACAGAGGCTGCTGTAGTCACAGAATGGGATGCCCCAAATAGGAGTGCACCTGGCAGGGTCCAGTAGTGCTTTGCCCAGCAAAAGTGTCTTTATCAGGCCTAATTTCAAATATGATAAGAGCAAATGCTTATATGGTCTTAAACAGAGGCTGCTGTAGTCACAGAATGGGATGCCCCAAATAGGAGTGCACCTGGCAGGGTCCAGTAGTGCTATGCCCAGCAAAAGTGTCTTTATCAGGCCTAATTTCAAATATGATAAGAGCAAATGCTTATATGGTCTTAAACAGAGGCTGGTGTAGTCACAGAATGGGATGCCTCACAGCAGACTTAAGATCAGTTCAGTATATATGCACAGTTAGTTACTATAAGCAGCCTGAAAACGCTAACAAAGCCTGTCAGCCAGCTAGTAACACTCAGGCTGGATGAAAAAAAAAAAAATCTCCCTGTCACAGCCTCCGTTTTTTCCTACCATTCCCTGGCTTTCTGTCTGTCTCCTGTCTGTCTCCTGCCTGTCTCCAGCCTGTCCCTGTCTGTCCCTGCCTGTCTAACTGTCTGTCCCTCAGCTACACAGCGTTCTGTCTCTCACGAATGCAATAGAGAAATGAGGAAAAGCAAGATGGCCGCCGTTAAATACCGCTGTGTGACGTCACCGGGCTTGCTGGCTGCTGATAGGCTGCATGTGACTGCCCCAGCTTGCACTGGCGCGGGATACATGTCCAGACATGTCCCGTCCGCCATCTTAGAATGCCTGTAAATGTAAATGAATGGATGTTAAAGGAAAACTTCGAGTGATCGAATCGCGGGGAAATTCGGATTCGATCCGAATCGAATTTTTCCTGAAATTCGGATCGAATCCGGGTTCGTCCGGATCGATTCGCTCATCCCTAGTGATGACCAATCAATGAGCCAGTAATTAGATTTTTCCCTTATATGATGATGTCCAATAGATGACGTATGCTGTGTTTTTTACTTTGATATAAAAAATAAAGATGCCACTTTGCGGAGAGCAGAGAGCGCTCTCCCGTGTAGCTTGGAACACGCTGCCTGTGTTCTTTGTTACGCATATATTTCACTCCCTTAGATTATTTTGGAAGACCGAAAGAAACTTGAGAAATCTCTCTGAACCGTAGAGAACAAAAGGGGTCAGCCCACGGTTCCTTATCACCATCATTACTACCTCCTCTGGCAGCGAGTTCCATAGCCTCACTGCTCTTACAGAGAAGAATCCCCTTCTATGTCGGTGGAGAAAGCACCTTTCCTCTAACCTTAGTGGATGCCGTCGGGTTTTGGTTACACTCTGGGGTATAAATAGATTGTGGGACAGATCTTTGTATTGACCCCGAATATATTTATACATAGTTATTAGATCACCCCTCAGGCGTCTTTTTTCTAAACTAAATAAACCTAACTTCAGGGTACTCTAGCCCCCGCACTCCTTTTATTAACTTAGTTGCCCTTCTTTGAACGCGCTTCAGTTGTGATACATCCTTTTTAAGCATAGGTGCCCAGAACTGTACACAGTACTCCATAAGGGGTCTGACCAGTGACTTGTACAGGGGTACACTGCTGAGTCTGGGTTCAGGCTCTCCCCAGAAATTCTACATACGCTTTTGACCTAGACCACACCTTGTGATATTCAAAATTGATTTATTGATACCTTAATCTTTAAAATACATCTATTTACAAATTCATACTCTCTGAGCTCTCAATTCATTGTTTACATGATATTCATATTTACATTGTGTTCAGACATATTGATATGTACATGATGCACTGATCATATTTTTCCAAATGTGTATAAAATACATTTCTCCCTACTGTCTTGGTAATCAGTTGGATTCATAATTCCTTCCTGATTGGGCAGACATGTTTCGCCTTTGGCTTCCTCCGTGCCCTTATTTAAAAGAAACGGGATTCTCATTATATGAGAGCATTTATATTATCAAGTATCATTACGTTTTTACAAAATCATCACAATATCTTTCTTTGTACTTATGTACCTCTTTAAGGAAGTTTCAGGTGCTCTTTATAGTTTCCTCATCTTTTTACATCCCATATTTGTACAGATTATATCACAGGTTGTTGTTTCTTATACCTCAGAGAAATCTGGTTCATACACCCCGTATATTGCAGATCAGGAGCTTTGCCATCCTTTAAAGGATAAGAATATTAAATTACCCTCAAGGTATTATGTATCATTGGTCTGTGTGTATCTAGGCTTGCATCTCTCCCAGAAAAATAATGTATACACAGTGGAATTACCTGTTTCTTCCTGACGGGCCCCGCGGATTTGTGGGTATTGTTTTCCCCTTCTGGCTGTTCCCCAGTTCTATGTTTAAAAAGAGGGTTCAATTGTCATAGTTGGCCTTATACTATGTCATTCATTTTTAGTGAGATATTGGTGGTTCACCCTTTTGATATCAAAACCGCACTGTACCTTTAAATATGCGATGTTTGAACTGTAGTTTGGGGACCCTCCCGGGCCTCCTGGATCTCCACTGCTCGTCACGCTAGGGGCGCGCTGGCGTCTCTCCAGGGGGCGCTTCTGCTGCGCGCTCCGGGACCCTCCCGGGCCTCCAGGATCTCCACTGCTCGTCTGTCTAGGGGCGCGCTGGCGTCTCTCCAGGAGGCGCTTTTGTGCTGTGCGCTCCGGGACCCGGGACGCCGCATCACACCGGTTTCCGCCGGAAGTGACGCATGCGTCCCAGGCCCCGGAGCGCACAGCACACCACCAGGCACCACGCCCCCCCTGGGACGTCACCCACTGCCTGGTTACCGCACGCCGGCCCTCCCCCTCTTCGGCCTAGGTGTGCGATGCAGACTAAACGTCTGCACAAGCGCCTCCATTGTTCTGGAGCCCTAATGTATATGCCTGTCTCTCGGCATTGTTTGTCTATGTACAATTCATATATGCGGTATTGCTAGATGTCTGCATGGGCACCACCATCTTTTTGAAGCCCTTGCTTCTTTACTTATCTAATTAAAGTTATAGTAACGGAAAAAGAAAGGGGTTTTTTTATTCCTTTCTTTAAAGGGGGCAGGGAAACTTTACACTGTCTTCCATGTGTATGTTGTATATACATGAGTTTGGACATTTAGCAATTGCATTCTTTTCTCTATGTGCGGGTTCTATGGGGGATAAATTCACATGTTGTATGCCACAGTTAGTTAGTATCCTCCTCTTTTACTGTGGCCAGTGCCTGTATGAGTCTTATTGCCTGAGAGCAAGCTCTCTTCTGGCATTCCCCTGTTTTTTATCCCCCTGGCACATCTTAATAGGACTACTATTTTTTTAAATATTTTTTTAATTATTTTTTTAATTTGGCTCACAACTGGCTTTCCCCCACTGGGGTCGCCAGTGTTTATTTTGCAAAACGGGTGAGGATCCTGATTTCTCCGGGTTTACATGCATACCTTTTTCATATATAAATTTTATGTACACTAAATTTACAACCAGCTTGTTTCATAAGCATAAATTTACATGCACCTCTGGACAGATATTCCCTCTTTCTATTCCCTACTTCATACTTAAAGTGGCCCTTAATTGGGTCCATCTTACTTTTTTGGGTTGGGTGGATCTAGAGAAACGGGGCATAGCTCAGTGTGTCATTTAATCCCGGATACCGGGAGGCCCCGAGTCTGTAGATCCACCTTGCCTCCACCTGCAGTGTTGTCTTAGCAATGTTTCCACCTCTTTGTGAGTCATGCACTCTATCTAAACCCTGAAATTTAAGAGAACTAGGGTCTTTGTTGTGATATATGGAGAAGTGGCGGCCCACTGGGGTTTTTTGGTTCCCCGTTCTTATACTATAAACATGTTCGTAAATACGTCTTTTAAATTGACGATTTGTTTTTCCAATGTAATAGCACCCACATCCACATGTTAAGATGTAAATGACATTGGTAGTTGAACAATTTATAAAATGTTTTATTGCATGTTCCCCCTTGTTTGGTACAGTTACAGTATTGCCTATTCTAATATACCGGCACATGTTGCACCCCCCGCAATTATACGTCCCCTTCTGTTTACAGCAGGATTCCTTTCTGTTGGTGTTGTAGTGACTATGGACTAGACAGTCACGTATATTTCTTGGTCTTCTGAATATTATCCTAGGTTCCCTAGGTAAGAAGGTCTTTAAGTAATTATCATTCAGAAGAATCGCCCAGTGTTTTTTTAGCACTTGCCGTATTTGTTGGTGTGAGTCATTGTACGTCATTATAAGTGCAGGGCCCTGCTGATTCTTATCTTTTTTGGGTTTATAGAGGAGGGTTTGTCGGTCCAGCCCTTTTGCTCTTCGAAACGCCTGTTTCAAAGTTCCTTGTTTGTAACCTCTCGCAGATAATCTCTCTCTAATATGGTTCGCCTCCATTTGGAAGGAATCCATGGTGCTACAATTGCGGCGTGCCCTGACATATTCGCCGTACGGAATGCTTTTCAGAAGATGGGACGGGTGGGAACTTGTGGCCCTTAGCATAGTGTTTGCCGCTGTATCTTTACGATACAGCGTAGTTGTAATCTGACCCTCACTATTCTTTAGAATCGTGATATCCAGGAATGTCACTTTGTTGGGATTATATTCGCATGTTAGTCTAAGATTCAAGTCATTTTGATTCAGAAGCACAATAAATTCTTCCAGTTCCTGCTTCGGCCCCTCCCAGATGACCAGGATGTCATCAATGTACCTGTGCCACGTCGACACATGGCACAGGTACCTGGCCATCCTGTCCTCTGCCCACAACCCCCTCTCCCACCATCCCAGGTACAGGTTTGCGAACGATGGGGCACATGTAGTCCCCATCGCCGTACCCTGCACCTGGTGGTAGAGAGTGTTCTTAAAGAGAAAGAGGTTGTGGGAGAGGACAAAATTGAGGAGCCGAAGCAGGAAAAGGTTGTGATTGTGCTCCTCAATGTCAAGCTCATTGAGAAATATCTCCACCGCCTTCAGACCTTTGGTGTGTGGGATACTGGAGTATAGGGCCTCCACGTCCAGAGTCACCAGGAATGCTTCAGGGCTCACCCATAATCCGTCAAGGATACGGACTATATGTCCTGTATCCTTGACGTAAGATGGTAGGCCCGCCACCAGGGGCTGCAGATGCTGATCAATATATCGGCTCGCATTCTCTCTTTTTAAACATAGAACTGGGGAACAGCCAGAAGGGGAAAACAATACCCACAAATCCGCGGGGCCCGTCAGGAAGAAACAGGTAATTCCACTGTGTATACATGATTTTTCTGGGAGAGATGCAAGCCTAGATACACACAGACCAATGATACATAATACCTTGAGGGTAATTTAATATTCTTATCCTTTAAAGGATGGCAAAGCTCCTGATCTGCAATATACGGGGTGTATGAACCAGATTTCTCTGAGGTATAAGAAACAACAACCTGTGATATAATCTGTACAAATATGGGATGTAAAAAGATGAGGAAACTATAAAGAGCACCTGAAACTTCCTTAAAGAGGTACATAAGTACAAAGAAAGATATTGTGATGATTTTGTAAAAACGTAATGATACTTGATAATATAAATGCTCTCATATAATGAGAATCCCGTTTCTTTTAAATAAGGGCACGGAGGAAGCCAAAGGCGAAACATGTCTGCCCAATCAGGAAGGAATTATGAATCCAACTGATTACCAAGACAGTAGGGAGAAATGTATTTTATACACATTTGGAAAAATATGATCAGTGCATCATGTACATATCAATATGTCTGAACACTATGTAAATATGAATATCATGTAAACAATGAATTGAGAGCTCAGAGAGTATGAATTTGTAAATAGATGTATTTTAAAGATTAAGGTATCAATAAATCAATTTTGAATATCACAAGGTGTGGTCTAGGTCAAAAGCGTATGTAGAATTTCTGGGGAGAGCCTGAACCCAGACTCAGCAGTGTGTTCAGAACGCTTGACCATGTACCAACCGACATTTTCCTTACATATATGTGGGTCACACAGTCGGAGAACCTAGAGTTAGGTTGCTCCATTTTCTAAAATTTGTACAGGGGTAAAATGATGCTCTGGTCATAAGCACCTATGCCCCTCTTGATGCACCCCATGATCCTATTTGCTTTGGCATTCTAATTTAAATGTCGTCATTAACAAATATGAATTTATAACTAACAATATTTTTGCTTGCTCCACAGACTCAGACTAAGAGGCCAATTCATTAACAGCGGCAGGTAGCGACAGTTGAGCGACTGTAGCGGCATTTTCAGAGCGCCCGCTAGTAGTCGCTGTGCTTGGTCGTTGTTCGGTAGTTGATAGCGACTCAGTCGGTTTGCCGTAATGTTGAATATTGGGTGAGGAGTCGCTATTTGACAGGTTCCGCGCTCTATGGGAGCGCATGATAGCGACTGGCCATAGCGACCGGCTCCCACCATATTCATTAACAAATCACACTCAAAAAATTCTCGCGCTGTAAAATGCATGTTTAAACCCCAGAGCGCTGGCGGCGATGGGTTAAAAGTGTTTTTTTAACCCCCAAACAACCATATTTTTGGAAACAAAATTCCAAAAACAAGTTTTTTAAATAATTTGGTAATATGAATACATTAATATCAGACCTGTAATATCAGTTCTGTACATTTTTTTTTTTTACCTTAAAAAAATTATTTAAAATGGCAGAAGTGGTCACAGAATTTTTCACATTTAAAAAAAAAAAAAAAATTAATAATTAATTATGAATATTTAAAGATTGTTCCATTGAAATGCATTGGAGAGCGCCATGTAGCGTCATACCTGTCGCTGTTCAAGGTCGGACGCTGGCGCTGTGGGCTGAGGCTGGAATAATGATGAATGAGTGGCTATCTGGCGCTATCTCAGTCGCTAAGCAGGATTGGCTTGATAAATGTGTGATTGTGGTGGGGAGCCGGCGTTCTTGTGGCGGGGCCAGTCATTACCGGCCGCTCACCAGTCGCTACCTGTCGCTATTCCTTCATAAATAAGGGCCTAAGAGGAGTGGCAGGCCCCAGAGAGGAGGGTGGTCCCCCAGGAACAGGTCGCCCACCAGCCTAGTAAGTTTTTAGACAACTTAGTTGATTTACGTTAACATGCCTTCATCAACAGGTATACCCAATCCATAGCCAAGAATATTAGATTAATTTGTGGAACAATCCATAGCCTAGAATATTAGATACATTTCTGGAACAATCCATAGCCTAGAATATTAGATTAATTTCTGGAACAATCCATAGGCTATAAATTAATAATATTTTATTCAACAGGTATTTAAAATGCATATACTAGTAATTAATTTTTGTTTTCTTTTCACAGCCAGCACACAGCAGCGATTACAAGAACTCACAGCTGCTGCTCATAGGTTGGTGGGAAACATTGAGGAGCTGGCAGCTTTAATGGGAACCACCGGGGAATAGAATCCTGGGAGCCTGCCACTTTTTTGTAAATAGTTTTAAAATTTTAATTAAAAATTTTAATATTTTTGAAACAAAAATAAAACTTTTAGCAAACCAAAAAATACTTTTAATACATTTTCTACTATTAAAAAATGTTTATGATGGCTATCATTTCTATATAACTAATATAAATGTCATGATTGCACAAACTCACTTATGCACATAAATCAGAAAAAAGCAAGAAGGAAATGAAAAATTTCTAAAGAATCCATTAAATTAAGGTAAGCATGAAAATTAGGGGATAGAGAACTAGAAACAGTGCCAAGGGAGTTAAGGTAAGCATGAATAGAGTGGTACAGAGAAATACATACAGTGACAAGGGAGTTAAGGTAAGCATGAATTGAGTGGGACAGAGGAATACATACAGTGACAAGGAAGTTAAGGTAAGCGTGAAACATTTTCTACTATTAAAAAATGTTTATGATGGCTATCATTTCTATATAAATGTCATGATTGCACAAACCCACTTATGCACATAAATCAGAAAAAAGCAAGAAGGAAATGAAAAATTTCTAAAGAATCCATTAAATTAAGGTAAGCATAAAAATATGGGGATAGAGAACAAGAAACAGTGCCAAGGGAGTTAAGGTAAGCGTGAATAGAGTGGGACAGAGAAATACATACAGTGACAAGGGAGTTAAGGTAAGCATGAATTGAGTGGGACAGAGGAATACATACAGTGACAAGGAAGTTAAGGTAAGCATGAATAGAGTGGGACAGAGGAATACATACAGTGACAAGGAAGTTAAGGTAAGCATGAATAGAGTGGGACAGATGAATACATACAGTAACAAGGGAGTTAAGGTAAGCATGAATAGAGTGGGACAGAGAAATACATACAGTGACAAGGGAGTTAAGGTAAGCATGAATAGAGTGGGGCAGAGGAATACATACAGTGACAAGGAAGTTAAGGTAAGCATGGATAGAGTGGGACAGAGGAAAACATACAGTGACAAGGGAGTTAAGGTAAGCATGGGAGCAGAAGTGAGTATGAGAATAGTTGAAACGGGGGACATGAATCAATTAATAAGTTGCGCGCATGCGTACATGCGTGCAGACATAGCAGCTTGTATAAAAAAATACATTACTACGTATATTTTGAGAAACATGCAAGCTGAATATCGCGGGACACTGAAAATCTACGTTGGAAGGTATGATGAAAAACTCTGAAAAACGGTAATATATGAGGATTACAAAACAACGTAAACGAAAAACTTGTCCTCTCGCATATGCAGCGAGAGCCATAAAAAGCCATTCACGATGACGTACGCAGCTACGAAAAGTCAACGGAACGCTCCCGATGGTGGCTCTGCATCATGCGTACGCACATAGACATACGGGAAATAGTGAAAATTACACATTACGAGACAAAAACTAGGAGGTTTTGAGAAGGCTATGAATCAGCCTTAATGTCTGTCTACCCTGGAATTTGTACATAGATTAGGAGCTTCCTAATGGAAAGCTCCCAATGAGTAAAAATTGGGAATGTCACCTCCAAAGCAGAAGTCTCCAGTCTAGGCATCCCTCAGGGATGTGTTCTTTCCCATCTTCTATTCACTCTCTACACAGACATCTAGCAAGAGCAAGCCAACCACCAGGGCACACCATAGCAGCCTGACTCTAACTGCTCGGTCATCTCAGCCAACTAACACCAAGAGTGGGAAGCCAAAGAAGAGGGAGGCCATCTAGTAGGACTACCACTGTTGGCCCCAGACGTAGTGAACGTCAAGCCAAGAGCACCTCCACCAAAAGTGGCAGAGCAAAGGAGAGCAGAGGCTGCACTAATACTCGTGCAAGCACTGCTAGCCCCAGACATAAAGCTGGGCCCAGCCAAACATCTACCAGGAGTCTCAAGAAGAGCAAAGGGAAAGGTAAAGCAAAACACATTAGCCCCCCCAAAAAGTCCTCTCTCACAGGAGCGCAGCAGGATAGCTCAATCCTAGAGAGCCCCGTATCACCCTCAACATCCACTCCAGCAACATCATGTGCCACACAGGACAACTTAGCCCTTTGGAGTCTTTGGTTACACCACTCTCCACCCAATCCGATTCCTCCACAACACCTCGGGGCCACATGTCCCCCATTCCACCCAGCACCCAGGGAAATGAGGGCCCAAGCTTTGTGGGAAGACACCTGCAACTTTAAGTACTAGGTTTAGTGATGCCCAATGTCTGTCTTTGGCCATGGCTGTTTCAGACCACTTTCATGAGCTGTATGGGTAAAGTTTGTGCTGCATTGTGCTGTCTTGGCATGACACCATAACATTATTGTTTATTTTAAGGTCACAAACTGGAGGTGGTCTTCCCATGAAATTTATTCTCACACCAGCAGAGGAACTCATATATGGACTAGTGAATCCTGCAACACTCCATGGCTTGCCAGGAACTATGAATTTGGACCAGAATGCTGCTGCAGTTGGTAAGTACTTAAAGTATTTTTGTATTTAAGATCCTAATACATATCAATCGTTATAATTGCATAGTTTGTCATGCCATCATGGCCAAAGTGTTTTGGTGGGCCATCAAAGGCCTAGATAACTACAGGAAAAACCTGACAACTCATACTTTGTGAACTAATTGCCATTTAATGTGTCAAATCCAATACAATCAGATATGCACACAAGGTATGTGTCTACATTTACATTATGTACTCTTGTCATTACAGAACAACAACATTCTCAACTCAGCACCCAGGAACCCCAACTACCATGTACTGGTGCAAGTACATTAAGAACTACCTATTCAAGGAGTGCAGATAATGAAGATTTGGATATGGTAAGTGTAATATTGCAGACTGCTGATGCATGCAAAAACATGCATATTTAAATGGAATATTTAATGTGTATATCTAATAACAAAAATCTAATGAATTTGTCTGGACCTACAGACACCCCCACTACAGGCTGCCATTCAAGATCTTGAGGAAGATGTGCCACTCCATCAGCCCCCCCCCATATGATCCAAGCACCGGAACTGGCTCTTCAATAGGCAGCATGTGTCTGACTTTGTGGCCGCTGAATAGGCGCCATGAGCCATGGGAGCAGGGGGTAGCCTGAATCACCTACAAAAAAAACAAAAACTACAATTCGGAGCTACATACATCAACCACACTGTCACGGACCGGGTGGAGCGGACTCGGGTGTGGATCCGCTTTAACTGTGGGACCGATGGCAGATACCGTGTCAGGGCAGCGTAGGTCTAAGGGGCCACCGGTATTTACCAGAGCCCACCGCAAGGCAGGTTGGTCTTGTGCGGTGAGTGACCCCCAGGTCGCTACCCACCAACAGTGGCCCAGTCCCACAGTCAGCCGAGGTTCAGCGAGGTACACAAGTGGCAGGCAAAAGGCGTAGTAAGTACAGGCAGAGATCGGGGCTGGCAGCACAGGTTCGCGGTAAAGGTGAGTAGCCGAGGTCGGGGCAGGCAGCAAAGGTTCAGAGTCGGGGACAGGCAGAGGTCGGTACACGGGTGAGCAATCCAAGAATGTCTGACTTTCATCAAGCATGGAGAGACCAAGATCCGGCACTGAAGGAAGGAAGTGCCTGTTTAAATAGGAGAAGTGGATGCAGGCTTGGATGACCAAGCACCAATCAGTGCTGTACAGGCCCTTTAAATCTCAGGAATCCAGTGCGCTCGCCCTCTAGTGGAAGGAGACGTGCGCGCACCTGAGCATGCGAGAAGGAAGCATGGGAGGAAGGGAGACAGCTGGAAACAGCCATGAGGGAAGTGCTGCAAAATGGATGATGGCTGGATGCAGGAGGTAAATGAAGTGCTGCTAGATGGGCGTGCAGCGCTCGCCCTAACAGTACCCCCCACCCTTGGGTCTCCCCTTCTTCTTGGGGCCAAGAAAATCCGAGATGAGACTACAATCTAGAATATTCTCTTTGGGCTCCCACGATCTTTCTTCAGGACCACAGCCTTCCCAGTCGACTAAAAAATATCTTTTACCTCTGGAGAGCTTAGAGGCCAGGATCTCTTTCACCGTAAAGGCATCCTCGGTACCAGAGATTGGGGCAGGCGCCAAGGTTTTAGGAGAGAATCGATTGACAATAACTGGCTTCAACAGGGAAACGTGGAAAGAATTCGGAATTCGCAGTGATGTTGGTAGGTGTAGCTTATAACAAACTGGATTGATCTGTTGTTTGATCTTATAAGGACCCAGATAACAGGGGCCCAATTTGTAGCTAGGAATTTTGAAGCGGATGTATTTTGCCGACAGCCACACCTTATCTCCTGGAGAATAAACAGGCAGAGCTCTTCTCCTTTTATCAGCGCTAACCTTCATACTGGCAGAAGCTTGACAAAGGGAACGCTGTGTTTCTTGCCAGATGGTGGAGAAATCCTGTGTGATGTCATCCACGGCGGGCACTCCGGAGGACGTGGATAAAGGCAGAGGCGGAAGGAGTTGACGGCCGTACACCACCAAAAACGGGGACTTCCTTGTGGACTCAGAATCCTTAAAATTATACGAGAATTCCGCCCAAGGCAACAGATCGCCCCAATCGTCTTGACGCGCAGAAACAAAATGGCGTAGATACTGCCCGAGAATCTGGTTGACTCTTTCCACCTGGCCATTAGACTGGGGATGATAAGTGGAGGAAAAGTCCAGTTTAATTTTCATTTGTTTGCAAACAGCTCTCCAGAACTTGGACACAAACTGCACCCCTCTGTCTGAGACAATAGGGTCGATTCTAAAAGCAAAAGTTAATTAATTTCGGATCGGGAATCGGAAGTTTGGGTGGGTGTTAGTCATTTTTTCCCCTTTTTTTTGGCCATTTCGTATTCGCACGAACGTTCGGGCCTAGACGTATATGCTATTTCGATCTTCGGCCGTCAATTGTATTATTTCCGTTAGTTATTGTATATTTCCCGTCCAAATCATATTTTTTGCGATCAGTCCTAATTTTCCCGTTAATGACATGGGCTTGCGATCAATTCAGAGAGCTGATTGCCAAGTGTTTCTAGGCACATTTAAGGGTTGATTCCCGAACTCTTATCCGGCAGCTTTTTGACCTCGGGAGTAGCATGGATAGGAGTGAGTTCGAGGAACATCAAGCTCTAATGCTTTTTGGCATCGATTTGATCCGGATGTCTGAGGGCAGATTGCCCCTGCGTCGTCGCATGCACATCGATGGCATGAATGACATTGAGCTGTTCGAGCTGACCAGGCTTAATCGCGCTTCCCTCCATAAATTATATAGTGAGCTGCGGCCATGGTTAGCCCGCACCACAAGGAAGGGGCAAGCAATTTCAGGTATGACCAAGATGCTTGGCTGCCTGCAATTTTTGGCGAACGGCTCGTTCCAGAGGCTGGGTGCCCTCTCTGTGGGGTTTTCCCAGCCTACGCTGAGCCGCGCACTATCCAAATTTTTGGAAGGCATGGCTGCCATAACTCAGAAATATATTTATTTCCCTGATGATATGGTAGCCAGAAACGCCATTAAGCTTGGTTTTTTTAATATTGCAGACATGCCCAATGTAATTGGTGCAATTGATTGTACACATGTGGCCCTCGTTCCTCGTGCAGCCGACGAGTACATATACAGGTAGATATTTGGGGCGCTTTTTTAGTTTAACAGTTGTTTAGCATAAACCATCCTATTATTGATTCCAATGTGTAATATTCCCTCTGATTATTCATCCATATGTTTCTTATTCCATTAGCTTACATATCCCTCTGTGCAATCTTCCCTTCTCATACTAATCCCTATGTGGATTGATCCCCTTATAGTTTTTATCCTCGGTTCAAGTTTGCCTCCTATTACTGATGACAATAGTGTTTCATTCCTCTTTATTTTTGTTGTTTGTTTGGCCGTACAATTTAGATCTGTCATTTGTGTGCAGGCCAGTTTTTGATGCCAAATGTGTTGTGCCCTTATGTGTTGACCCTTTTTTTTATGTTTTCTCTTTAGGAATCGGAAAATGGGACACTCCCTTAATGTCCAGGCAGTGGTTGGGCCTGACATGCGTTTTTTTAGTGTCCTTGCCGGCTACCCTGGCTCTTCGCACGATTCCTATATTCTTAGGCGATCTGGTTTGTATCCGCGATTTGAGGCTGGTGAATTTTCTGGTGCATGGCTGCTTGGTAAGTGAGTTTCATTTTTGGCACTTGCTCTTTTCTTTGACTTTTCCTTGACACAAGCGGGTGACAGCGGCGGACAACACAGCGCGTCCTCCGCCGCCTCCCGCGCGCCCCTCTGACAGTGCGCGCGCACGCGCCGGCCCTTCACAAACGGGCGACGCGGCCGCGCGCACGCCTAGAGGTGCACGCGGGAGGCGGCGGCGCCCGCTGTCACCGCAGATGAGGTGTTTTTTTAGTGGTTTTTGGTGGGGGGCCCTCATCGCGGGACATCCCGATCTCGGATGTCCCGCGGTGAGGGAGGTGATCGTCAGGGAATATTATAGATTCCCGGGCCCATCAAAACTGGCTGACGGTCCACTTTAATAATATTGGTTTTTTCTCTTGAACGTTTTCTTGAGATATGACCCCACATTTGGCAACTGTTGCAACATCTTTCATTATTCTTGCCCAAACAAACAAGCGGTTTCCTGACTTTTTGGCGATGTGTGTAACTCCCATGTTTACAAATCTCTGCTCTACCAGATTGTGCCAAAGTTTATCCCAGTTTCGGCTCCATTTGGAATATTATTCTGTAACTGACATACTCGTGTTTATTGTTATTTGTGGGTGTCCCCTCAGCAGCATCATAATTGACACATTTCGGAGCCCTTAAATATACCCATATTTAATAGCACCCTTGACCTAGCAGATGTGTTACCAGTCTTTGTTGACTTTAAGCATATTATGTTTCTTTTAACCACATCTCTTCCCCTAATTATTTGGATAATGTGCCCTGTTATTTTTTTCTTTTAATGGATTTTGGTTTTAAATTAAATTAGCTTTGTTTTCTGTCTTTCATTGCTTAATTGTCTTTTCTCTTTCTCTTCTTAAGGGGACTCAGGTTGCCCTCTGCTTCCTTGGCTCATGACGCCTGTGTTGCGGCCCCAGGATGCTGCTCAAGAAGCCTACAACCGTGCGCACCGCAAAACCAGGGCTGTGGTCGAGAGGGCCTTTGGCCTTTTGAAGACCCGTTTTAGGTGTTTGGACCATACCGGGGGCGCCCTTCAATATGACACTAAGAAGGTTATTGACATTATAATGGCGTGTGCAGTTCTGTATAATTTTGCCCTCCAAGAACGTGTCCCCCGATATGTTGATGTTCTGCCCTCTACACCCATTGAAGAGGAAGCAGAGAATTATGTGGGCACAACCAGTGAATCTGGACAATCTGTGCGTGCCAATTTGATTGTGCAGCATTTTTCCTAAATAACATTATTTGTTGGTTGCCTTTTTGTTTTTTGTTTGCCTTTGTTGTCAATTGTGTGCCATTAAATGTTCATTTGTATGCCTTGAAATAGTTCTACTGTGGTTCCTAATGTTTCCTTTGCTTTTAATTCCCCTTGTAAACCATGTTAACGTATACTGTGTTTGTTTTAGTCAAAGGTGAGGTACAATGTTATTTGTAATCAAACCAAACAAGTTTTTAGAATGTTTGAAAATATTTCTTTTAGTCTGACCACAAAAAGCATAACAAAATGTTTAACAACAAATTACACAGTCAGCATTCAATTGTGGTTATAAACAAATCAAGACCGGGTTTGTATCCATAAAAAAATAAATACATCTACACCTGGAACTCTGTGGCACACCCAAACAAGGACAGCTAGTCCCATGCCCATCCCAGTCCAGTCATTAATAGTGCCTGTGGCCATGCCTAATTTGGCCTGCCCATAATGTCACCCAAACATGTCTGCAAACCGGAGGAGTCCAAAAACCCAAAATAAATGTAAAGCCATAAGTGGCCCATGTTAAAGGACACCTACACTCACCATTCCAATATGGCATTGGCTACTGGCCTAACTCCCCAATCTAATGAGCTATATGTGAGCAAATCCTTAACACAACCTGCAGCTCAAACCCAAATAGTATGTTTGAAAAACTCAAACGCCAAGTAAATACAGTGGGGGGAAATCTAAAAGATGTGGCACACAATCAAGGAGAGGTTGCCTTAATAAGGTGGATACCCAAAAAATCCGGGTGGAGGGCCATGTGGCTGGGAGCTACCCTGGGCGAGGGTTGCATTGGTAATCTGCAACTGCTCCAAAATGTTTCTCTGCATATTGAGCAATTCACCCATGGATGCCTGGCTTGCATTAGTTGCATTGACCATATTGCTGTTGTGGGTCCGAAGCTCACTCAGCATGGCCTGTAAGGTAGCATTGAGGGTGTCCATCTGGGCATGCCTTGCCTCATGCAGATGTTGATGGCGTGCCTCAAATGCTCTCCTCTCCTCGTGCCATAAATCAACCAGGGCATTCTGCCTCCCCAGGGTAATTGTGCGGCGCAAGGGAGTGCGCCGCACAATTACCCTGGCTCTTGGGTGGGCCCTGCCTCGTGGTCTTGGGCCCTCAACAGCAACAGGCATACTTTGCAATTCCTCAACAGCAGAGGGAAGCCTGGGGACTGTAGCCTCAGTCTCAGCATGCTGTGCCCCATCTGCATGCTCAATGGATGCGGGTTCACTCTGCTGCTGCGGAATTGACAGAGATTCATTTTGGGACATTTGCAGATTCTGACCCAGGGGGAGGTCTTCGGATGGGCCCAGCATGGTTCCATCTTCCTCCATGTCCTGGATCTCTTCCATGATTGTGTGGGTCTATAGGGGCAGAAAAAGAACAACAAATAAGTTTGGATTCTTCATTTAATCCAAAACATTTTAAAACATGCTTATTCACTTTGTTTCAGTTAATAAACACAAGAAACTTACCAGAAAACTCGGATCTGGACTCCGATGCTGTACAGAAGTCAAAGGCATATTCAAACTGGGGGGGGAGTCCACACTTGCTGTGGTCTGATGCTGGCCTAAAGAAGAGACAAGGGAAACCAGGTTAACACACACGTAATCAATGTTTGCTTTAGCAAAGTAAAACAAATACATTGGCTAAGATTAATTATTTCTACAGCAACGTGCCAAATTATTGCATTACCCTCAGTTTGAGATCTGTGCAATGGATTGGTTTAACTGCTAAGTGACCTCATTTCCAAGTTAGGAAGTAGACACAGTCAGCATCCAACTAGCATTGGCCACAAATCGAGTTGCCGTAACATTCTTTAGTTCAGATCTGTTTTGGCCTCTTATTTCTATCTTTGGCCTCAAACACAACTCACACACCCAATGTCCCACACATCCCTATTGATGTGTGTTTTGTGTTTGAGTCTACATTTATGACTTGGCTTAATTTAAATTGTAAAATTAAAAAGAGAAAAGTGGGAGACACCCCTAGGATATGTAATAGTATGTAGGCGCTGCCCCTTTGTCCATATTGATTTGGGGCGCCCAGCTAACCTCGACTCCTATAACATTACCCACAAAAATACAGACAAATGGTTATTTGCTGGACTGGCCAATAAGCATACTGACATAATTAGCAAAAAAAGAGAACTACTTTATTGATAGTGCAAAGGCACATAACGCATGTGACATACAAGACTTAGTAACACACACTAATTAAAAACGCAATGCGATAAGACATATACACATAAATGGAGGCCCCTGCCAGGCCGACCTGGACTCCACACTCTCACCCACAGACACTCCACTCACAACAAAAAATACTGGCCAGCATACAATATAGGGACAAAAAATCTATCCTCAGTGAAAGCAGGCAGTTGGCATATATCAAGGTCATAAATCCTGGGGACGCCAGGCTTATAATACTGTCCACCAAGTCCGATGTGGTACAAGTTGGTAATAGGTATTCAACTAGATGAATGGAGGCTCTAAACACAGAGCACTTGAATGCAAACTTATATTGCTATCCAACAAATATAGGTGGTATGTGACTGTGGCAGACTGATGTGCTGATTAAATGAGGGCTCAACACCTGATGCACTTTGGAGGCAATCCTGTATAGCCGGGTTCATATTTGTCATAGCTCTGAAAACACCTTGAATCCCTCCACATTGGAGTCCATGCCCCCGCTGGGGACCAGATATAGTCTATCAGACAAGCAGCAGGGGGCTAATATCCAGACACTCAAACACCAAAATACTTGCGTTCTTCTATGAGGGCCAGTGTAGGCGTTCAGAAGTCATCCCCGTCATACCTCCATAAAAGATTCCTCAGGCCATCCAGGTATAACATATGGCGTAGCCGCCAGTGAACATGCCGCTCTTACTTTGCCCGGTCGTTCCCGCCAAAAGTGTGTCCAAGCTGGAAACTGCTTACAAACTGCTTACAAGTGCGGCCATGCTGTGAGCGAGCACGTGTGGTGGGTGTGGTCAGGGGCCCCGACCGACAGCTGTTTCGCTCCTACTCGGGAGCTTCGTCAGGGTGGGAGGGGCTACCTCTGTTGCGTCATCTTTATAGGCGGCCTCAGATAGAGAAGAAACCAATCACTTCCCTGCGCACGCAGCTGCGCAGTATGCAGGACGGGACACTTACTCGTCATCCTTAGCTCTGCATTACTTCCTTCACTCGCGCCTGCGTAGTCCACTTGTATACACAACACGCAGCACGCGCATGCGCAGTAGGTTTCGCCTCGCCGCCCACAGTTTACACAGTGTACTTAACTCTTTCAGTATTTGCCGGCAATCAAAGGTGTCCGGAAGTTCATTCCTAGTATCCACAATACATTGGCCGTAACAACTCATACGCCAGTTTGGTAGCCTCCCTCATCTATTAAAAATATATATTCTTACTATTCTATTGGGTTGTTGATGTTTAAACATAAACACAATGTCACGCATCCAGCAATCTCATACACGACTTGACCTAAGTGTACATCAAGCAGCCGGGCAGCTGACAGCCCATTCTGTTTCAAGTCCTCATGTCCTTATAGACGCGGGCCTCAGCCCTCATTACTTTAAATGGATAAATGGCTAGGCTGAATGGAAATCTCATACATATATCCTGCATACCCATACACCACTACCAAGGGTACATAGCAAAATGAATAATGGATAGTCAATACATGAGCCCTATTTATAACCTTTCCCAGGGTACCAGGGGGAAGCCAAAATTGCACCTAACCACATAATACTCAAAATTTAGGTTGAATTGAAGGGGCAACCCTATAGAAAGAAAAGGGAAAGGAAAAGGAAAGGAGAAGGTGCCACAGAAACCCGGAAGGAAGGTAAACCAAGAAGGAAGAACTACCCTCCAACTAACGGAGCAGGTCTGCTGCCAGCAGTCCTATTCATCCACTATTAACGTCAACGTTAGACAATTCTGTGTATTTAGCACCAATCCCACACAGACCTCCCCCCCACACACACAGACTAACCTATAGGAACGCTTTAAGGCCCATGTCAGTATTCAAGCCCAACGGGAACATGGTACCCAACTCATAAATGAGCCTCGATTCCTGCTGCAACAGCCGTGTATCCCAGGACCCCCCCCTACTGGAACCCTTCAACTTGAAGATTCCACATGCTGTCAGTCCCGAAGGGTCCCCATTATGATATTGATGAAAGTGTGCAGCTAATGGGCTTCTTTCACTATTGCGTTTAATGTCGCCGACATGTTCACCTATTCGAGTACGTAGTTCCCTTTTAGTTTTGCCAACATATTTAAGCCCACAAGGGCATGTAATAAGATAGACGACATACCTAGAGGCACAATTTATGAAAGCGCTAATAGGGCGGGGATTTATACATTTCGGTCCACTAAAGCTAGTTGTTTTAGAGATAAATGGGCATACCTTACAGTGGCCGCAGCTAAACGAGCCCACCATATTTGTGATGTTTCTAGTTACTTGGTGGGTCCTATATTCACTTCGGACTAATAGATCTTTGATGTTGCTTGCTCGTTTGGCCGTCAAGAGTGGGCCAGACCCCACGACTTTGGCTATCTTTGGATCCAGTAACAGCACATGCCAATGGGATTGTAATATCCCACGGAATCTGTCCCAATGTGTGCTGTATTTCGTAATTAGGCGTACCGGTGGCTCCCCATCCGTTCGCCTCCTCTTCCCACCTTTTAGCAAGTCGCCTCTAGGAATCTCAAGGGCCTTATGGAAACACGTTCTCAATAGACGGTGGGGGTAGCCTCTCTCCCTAAATCTAGCAGCCAGGCCCCGGGCCTCCCTGACGTAGGCCTCCACCGTGCTACAGTTCCTCCTAATGCGAAGGAACTGTCCCAACGGGATGCCACGACGCAGGGGCCCGGGTGATGGCTAGAGAAGTGAAGGAGAGTATTCCCTGCTGTAGGCTTCCGGTATGTAGAGGTAATAAGAGTATCCGCCTCCTTAGAGATAGTCAGATCCAGGAACTCAATTTTATCAGGGCTCACTTTATAAGTGAGTTTGATATTACGATCATTTTGATTAAGGGAGTCAATAAACTCATCTAGTTGGGCCCTGGTGCCTTTCCACAACAGAAGGACATCATCGATGTACCTTAGCCAGAGGGCAGCGTGTGCCCGAAACTCCGCCCGCCCAAATACCTCGGCGCTCTCCCACCGCCCGAGGTGTAAGCAGGCGTAGGATGGAGCACACGCCGCCCCCATGGCGGTCCCACGGATCTGATGATAAAACACTCCATTAAAGCGGAAAAAATTATTTGATAGTACAAATTCCAGCATTTCAAGAAGGAATTCATTGTATGCTGCCTCGCCTGGGCCCAGTTCTTGCAGTATATCCTCCACAGCCAGCAGGCCTACTGAATGAGGGATGGAGGTGTATAAACTTTCGACATCGACGCCGACCAACAAACAGTCAGCGTCGATGCGAATATCCTGTAGTTTGCGAAGCAAGTCACTGCTATCAAGTACAAATGATGGAAGTACCCGTACTAAAGGTTTTAAATTTTCATCAATAAAGCGAGCCACCCCTTCCAGTGGGCCCCCATTCCCTGATACAATAGGTCGACCCGGCGGGGCCACCGGATTTTTATGTATTTTCGGGATAGTGTAGAGTACCGGGATGCTATACTCATCTACCTTCAAGTACTCAAACACCTTATGTGTTAATAAATTTTCTTCCCGTGCCCAATATAGTTTCTCATTTAGCCTATGTACAACATCTGGGAAGGGGTTACCCTGGACTACACGGTACGTGTCACTGTTTAATAGTTGACCCTCCACTTCTTTAACATAATATTGTTCATCAAGGAGAACTACATTCCCTCCCTTGTCACTAGGCCTTATAATGACATTCCTCGCCCGTTTAAGATCCTCAAGCGCTGTTCTCTCAGCTCTCGTGAGGTTGTCATGGCCTCCTAATGAGCCCCATTGTACTAGACCTAAGTCTCGCTCCACCAGCTGTAAGAATAGTGCTAAATGTTTATTTTGGCTAAGGGGAGGGAAATTTTTGGATGGACACTTCAAACAGCTTAGATCAGGTAATAAATCCGGAATTTCATCAATAAATCCATCATAAGGTTGATCACCTGATTGCTTAGCTGTCTGCGTTTCATCACATAGTGGACTAGGTAAGTCTACCTGTTCTTTCGTCTTATTACTGTACATAGACTTAAACAAAACCTTCCGTAGGTAGAGGGCAGTATCCTTATATAATTCAAACACATCGCCCCCCACCGAGGGAGAGAAGGATAGTCCCTTCGCCAGTACCGCTTTGTGATGAACGCTTAATTCAAAATGAGATAGATTAATAATATTCAAGCCGCTTGCTGTCCCATCCAACCCCCCGTTAATATCTACGGAGGAGGGCCCCCCATCTTTTTCTTGCGGATCCCTCTCAGGGACTTGACCCTGGTGGCTACGCTTTCGGCGTCTTCTCCTCTTTTTTGGTGTGGTTCCAAAAAAGACACAGTTCTACGTGATTTGCGTGAATGCCTCGGGGGGCTCTCATCGGAGACCTCCGTCTCTGCCCCTGACAAATCACTAGAGACATCCCGCCACTGTCGCAGGCGTGAGAAGGGCCTATTTCTAGGTTTAAAATCCAGAAAAATCCTTCCGCCCTCAAATTCTGATAAATCACGTCTGAACTTTCTCTGTTTTATCTCTTTAATAGTTTTTTGAACACGATCAACCTCAATTCTTATCATTTCATTGAGTTTGGCAAAGTCTGGGTCATTGCAAAATGAATCTAATTTACTACTAGTCTCTTTGATTTCCCCTTCTAATTGTTCAAGTTGGATGCATTCCTCATCAATGATGAGCTCCATCAACCGCACCCCATGATCGATACATTCCTTCTGCCATTTTAAAAGAAATCTGTCTGATCTCAAGTGTTCCGCTGGAACGATCCGCTCTCTGAGGCCTCTGGGTATGATCTTTTGTGAAATATAGTTCTCAATCGTACAGACGTCCCAATGGCGTTTAAGCTGTTTAATTATTAGGGACTTATGTTTTTTAAATAATGGTCTCATCTCACTATCCTGTTCAATATTAGTCCCACCTCCTTGGGAACTAAATGCAGACTGCATATTCTGCAAACAGGCTTTATCCAAAGTAAAGGCCATAATTAACCCCTATTCAATAAAACGATATATTGCAAACTAAGCATTAAGTTTAGGGCCCATAGATCAGACAGTTTCTCCCCATATACAAGAAATAATTATTTATACTCTAGTGCCAAGGCTAAGAAAAGCTGAACACACCCGTGAACATTCATATTTCATAAAAGTACCATCAACCCTTAAAGATATGTGAAAAGTACTAAAATCTCACACCATGCAAGAAGCCATCTAACTGCACCAAATGTTCAAGCAACTAAAGGGTCTCACCACAAAAATGGAGGCAACAACATCTCCTAGACTGAGCAAATGAAAAATTAAAAAGAGAAAAGTGGGAGACACCCCTAGGATATGTAATAGTATGTAGGCGCTGCCCCTTTGTCCATATTGATTTGGGGCGCCCAGCTAACCTCGACTCCTATAACATTACCCACAAAAATACAGACAAATGGTTATTTGCTGGGCTGGCCAATAAGCATACTGACATAATTAGCAAAAAAAGAGAACTACTTTATTGATAGTGCAAAGGCACATAACGCATGTGACATACAAGACTTAGTAACACACACTAATTAAAAACGCAATGCGATAAGACATATACATATAAATGGAGGCCCCTGCCAGGCCGACCTGGACTCCACACTCTCACCCACAGACACTCCACTCACAACAAAAAATACTGGCCAGCATACAATATAGGGACAAAAAATCTATCCTCAGTGAAAGCAGGCAGTTGGCATATATCAAGGTCATAAATCCTGGGGACGCCAGGCTTATAATACTGTCCACCAAGTCCGATGTGGTACAAGTTGGTAATAGGTATTCAACTAGATGAATGGAGGCTCTAAACACAGAGCACTTGAATGCAAACTTATATTGCTATCCAACAAATATAGGTGGTATGTGACTGTGGCAGACTGATGTGCTGATTAAATGAGGGCTCAACACCTGATGCACTTTGGAGGCAATCCTGTATAGCCGGGTTCATATTTGTCATAGCTCTGAAAACGTACGCCTAATTACGAAATACAGCACACATTGGGACAGATTCCGTGGGATATTACAATCCCATTGGCATGTGCTGTTACTGGATCCAAAGATAGCCAAAGTCGTGGGGTCTGGCCCACTCTTGACGGCCAAACGAGCAAGCAACATCAAAGATCTATTAGTCCGAAGTGAATATAGGACCCACCAAGTAACTAGAAACATCACAAATATGGTGGGCTCGTTTAGCTGCGGCCACTGTAAGGTATGCCCATTTATCTCTAAAACAACTAGCTTTAGTGGACCGAAATGTATAAATCCCCGCCCTATTAGCGCTTTCATAAATTGTGCCTCTAGGTATGTCGTCTATCTTATTACATGCCCTTGTGGGCTTAAATATGTTGGCAAAACTAAAAGGGAACTACGTACTCGAATAGGTGAACATGTCGGCGACATTAAACGCAATAGTGAAAGAAGCCCATTAGCTGCACACTTTCATCAATATCATAATGGGGACCCTTCGGGACTGACAGCATGTGGAATCTTCAAGTTGAAGGGTTCCAGTAGGGGGGGGTCCTGGGATACACGGCTGTTGCAGCAGGAATCGAGGCTCATTTATGAGTTGGGTACCATGTTCCCGTTGGGCTTGAATACTGACATGGGCCTTAAAGCGTTCCTATAGGTTAGTCTGTGTGTGTGGGGGGAGGTCTGTGTGGGATTGGTGCTAAATACACAGAATTGTCTAACGTTGACGTTAATAGTGGATGAATAGGACTGCTGGCAGCAGACCTGCTCCGTTAGTTGGAGGGTAGTTCTTCCTTCTTGGTTTACCTTCCTTCCGGGTTTCTGTGGCACCTTCTCCTTTCCTTTTCCTTTCCCTTTTCTTTCTATAGGGTTGCCCCTTCAATTCAACCTAAATTTTGAGTATTATGTGGTTAGGTGCAATTTTGGCTTCCCCCTGGTACCCTGGGAAAGGTTATAAATAGGGCTCATGTATTGACTATCCATTATTCATTTTGCTATGTACCCTTGGTAGTGGTGTATGGGTATGCAGGATATATGTATGAGATTTCCATTCAGCCTAGCCATTTATCCATTTAAAGTAATGAGGGCTGAGGCCCGCGTCTATAAGGACATGAGGACTTGAAACAGAATGGGCTGTCAGCTGCCCGGCTGCTTGATGTACACTTAGGTCAAGTCGTGTATGAGATTGCTGGATGCGTGACATTGTGTTTATGTTTAAACATCAACAACCCAATAGAATAGTAAGAATATATATTTTTAATAGATGAGGGAGGCTACCAAACTGGCGTATGAGTTGTTACGGCCAATGTATTGTGGATACTAGGAATGAACTTCCGGACACCTTTGATTGCCGGCAAATACTGAAAGAGTTAAGTACACTGTGTAAACTGTGGGCGGCGAGGCGAAACCTACTGCGCATGCGCGTGCTGCGTGTTGTGTATACAAGTGGACTACGCAGGCGCGAGTGAAGGAAGTAATGCAGAGCTAAGGATGACGAGTAAGTGTCCCGTCCTGCATACTGCGCAGCTGCGTGCGCAGGGAAGTGATTGGTTTCTTCTCTATCTGAGGCCGCCTATAAAGATGACGCAACAGAGGTAGCCCCTCCCACCCTGACGAAGCTCCCGAGTAGGAGCGAAACAGCTGTCGGTCGGGGCCCCTGACCACACCCACCACACGTGCTCGCTCACAGCATGGCCGCACTTGTAAGCAGTTTGTAAGCAGTTTCCAGCTTGGACACACTTTTGGCGGGAACGACCGGGCAAAGTAAGAGTGGCATGTTCACTGGCGGCTACGCCATATGTTATACCTGGATGGCCTGAGGAATCTTTTATGGAGGTATGACGGGGATGACTTCTGAACGCCTACACTGGCCCTCATAGAAGAACGCAAGTATTTTGGTGTTTGAGTGTCTGGATATTAGCCCCCTGCTGCTTGTCTGATAGACTATCAAGACGATTCAAAGAGCAAAAGTTAATTGATTTCGGATCGAGAATCGTAAGTTTGGGTGGGTGTTAGTCATTTTTTCCGTTTTTTTTGGCCATTTACGACTCGCACGAGCCTACGTTCGAATGCGTATATGCTCTTACGATCATCGCAAGTTCGTTCCTAAATTTTAGGATGAAAACGTAAAACTTAGGATCAAATCCTAAAACTTAGGATGAAAACGTAAAACTTAGGATAATCGAATGTGTTTAGGTGTGATTCAGAGAACAGTTTTCAAACCTCTAAATACGTTTTAAAAGAAAGCCACTGCCGACACCTTTTAGCAGTCGTATTGCTGTTCTTGAACAGGTTTTTTGGCTATGTGGAGGAGTCTGCGCATCTTGAGCTCCAATGAACTGCATGTATCAGCATGGCCAAGGCCATAAATTGTATGGCAATGCATACCTGATTCATGTATGCCTTATAAAAGCATTTTAATGTGGACCTTAATTAGTCCTTTGCATGTAAACCTTTATTTGGCAATATATTTGCGTTAATTAAAGAAACTTATGTCCTTTGTTATTTTTTTTTAAATTGATGTACTAGAATAATATTTTTAGATTGCATTTATTGGTGTAGTTGTTTACCTTTGCTTTGTTTAATTATTTAAGCACATCTTTGGTCAGATGCATCACACTTACTGAGGAGAGGAGAGCGGGATAAAGTGCAGGATGTGGGTTACTGCTGTATTTTGCACAGACACAGCAGAGCTGGGGGCACGGAAAGGTCAGAAATCAAAGAATGCAGAGCAACACAGTCACAAGGCCCTTTCTGTTTGCAGGCTGCCCGAGAATACCTGAGCCGCCATCTTGGCTGTTTCTAGGCTCATAACATGCAGAAGTTGCTGGGTGTTTTTTAATATTTGAGAGCAATCTGTATGTAGAGGGTGTGGGTAACCACACAAAAAAATTTAAGTTGTACCATTTGAAGCCTAAATATTAAAATTAAATCCACAAGTAAAAAATGCAAGTTAACTAAAAATTAAACAAAGTAAGATTTACTTATGCAAATGCATTCATTAATGGTTGGTTACTACAAAATGAATGAAATAAAGAAAAATAAAAGACCAAATATTTAGAATGCACTTTAATGAGGTAAGTTTGTAGTGCGGAGCCGCAAGATCAGAAGGATTTACGTCCAGACAAAAAAGGAAAGAGGGCAAAACCAATGTTGCAACCTGAGAAATGAAACGGAAAATTCAGGATGGAAACTGACATAGGTCTGATTCCCGAACTGCCATACGAACGGACGTATATTTTAGGATAGAAACGTATTTGCTTATAGAATCACTCGCAAGTTCATACGAACGCACGAGCGGACGTGAAAAATAGGATGATCGGCACCCAAATCCAAGCTGTTACATGTTTCTTTGAATCGACGCTTTATATCTGGTCCCCAGCGGTGGCATGGACTCCAATGTGGAGGGATTCAAGGTGTTTTCAGAGCTATGACAAATATGAACCCGGCTATACAGGATTGCCTCCAAAGTGCATCAGGTGTTGAGCCCTCATTTAATCAGCACATCAGTCTGCCACAGTCACATACCACCTATATTTGTTGGATAGCAATATAAGTTTGCATTCAAGTGCTCTGTGTTTAGAGCCTCCATTCATCTAGTTGAATACCTATTACCAACTTGTACCACATCGGACTTGGTGGACAGTATTATAAGCCTGGCGTCCCCAGGATTTATGACCTTGATATATGCCAACTGCCTGCTTTCACTGAGGATAGATTTTTTGTCCCTATATTGTATGCTGGCCAGTATTTTTTGTTGTGAGTGGAGTGTCTGTGGGTGAGAGTGTGGAGTCCAGGTCGGCCTGGCAGGGGCCTCCATTTATGTGTATATGTCTTATCGCATTGCGTTTTTAATTAGTGTGTGTTACTAAGTCTTGTATGTCACATGCGTTATGTGCCTTTGCACTATCAATAAAGTAGTTCTCTTTTTTTGCTAATTATGTCAGTATGCTTATTGGCCAGCCCAGCAAATAACCATTTGTCTGTATTTTTGTGGGTAATGTTAATTTAAATTGTGCTTACAAGCATAAATTTTGGTCATGAAGAATTAAACTAATGTATCGGGCCAAATCTGTTTGGCCAAAATGTACACAAATATGACCCAACCATGCACATTAGCGCTAGCCAAAACAAGCCACAGCAGAGGGGCATAGCGTCAACTGTTACCTTTATAAAGTTAATTAAGCAACCCACAAGGAAAACATGCATATGAAGGTTACTCACCTTCTGTACGGGTCGGTGAGTCTGTGTCCCTTAGGGCTGCATGGCCACCGACCGCGAATGGATGGAGAAGGCCCAGCACCATTTCCTCAGCAGGTGTGAACTCCAATTTTGTGGGATACCCCCCTCCAGTTTTCATGCTGTAAAGTAAAAGTAGGATATTACAAATTTAAAATTAGCATACATTCTAACACTGACATTTTACTTGATCATTTATTTACCTATAATTATGCCTTTTGATTTCTTTTTGGCGTACAGCATATTTAAGATCCGAGATTTTCCGTTGGATTTGGCCCACATCTTTCTTCTCTTCCCCTGCTGCATTTACTTGGCGTTTGAGTTCTTCCAACATTTCCATTTTTCGCTGCTTGGTTGTGAATTTGGATTTGCTCCCATATAGCTCATCATAGACTAATGTTAGGCCACTAGCCAATGCCATATTTTGGCTATGGGAGAAACGCCCACACAACTGTCCGCGACGCAATGTGCGGCCAGCTGTTTGGGGCTCCTCCATGTGTGCAGACACATGTGGGGACATTATGGACTCGTGGTGGGTTGGGGAATGCCTAGATTGTTGGCTTACCAATGACTGGGCTGGACTGGGCAAGGGGCTGGGTGTTCTTGCGTGGCTGGCCACAGAACTTCCAGGTGTAGATGTTGCAACCAAATGCGGTTGCAAGATGGCCTTTCTTGGCCCTCTTGGGGGGCTAAGTGCCCTGCTTGGCCCTGGGCGTGGACTTCTGTCCCAGGAAGGGCTGCGGGCCCTGGTGCTGGCCCGTGCTGGCGTTCTGGGCCTGGCTGGGCTGCGGGCCCTGGGGCTTGGCCGTGCAGGGGTTCGGCGCCTGGATGGGCTGGGGCTTCTTGTGCTTGCCCGTGCTGGCGTTCTGCGGCTGGCTGGGCTGCGGGCCATGGTGCTTGCCCGTGCAGGGGTTCGGCGCCTGGATGGGCTGGGGCTTCTTGTGCTTGCCCGTGCTGGCGTTCTGCAGCTGGCTGGGCTGCAGGCCCTGGTGCTTGCCCGTGCTGGGGTTCGGCGCCTGGCTGGGCTGGGGCTTCTTGGGCTTGCCCGTGCTGGCGCTCTGAGGCTGGCTGGGCTGCGGGCCCTGGTGCTTTCCCATGCTGGGGTTCAGCGCCTGGCTGGGCTGGGGCTTCTTGGGCTTGCCCGTGCTGGCGCTCTGCGGCTGGCTGGGCTGCGGGCCCTGGTGCTTTCCCGTGCTGGGGTTCAGCGCCTGGCTGGGCTGGGGCTTCTTGTGCTTGCCCGTGCTGGCGTTCTGCGGCTGGCTGGGCTGCGGGCCCTGGTGCTTGCCCGTGCAGGGGTTCGGCGCCTGGATGGGCTGGTGCTTCTTGGGCTTGCCCGTGCTGGCGCTCTGCGGCTGGCTGGGCTGCGGGCCCTGGTGCTTGCCCGTGCTGGGGTTCGGCGCCTGGCTGGGCTGGGGCTTCTTGGGCTTGCCCGTGCTGGCGCTCTGCGGCTGGCTGGGCTGCGGGCCCTGGTGCTTGCCCGTGCTGGGGTTCGGCGCCTGGCTGGGCTGGGGCTTCTTGGGCTTGCCCGTGCTGGCGCTCTGCGGCTGGCTGGGCTGCGGGCCCTGGTGCTTGCCCGTGCTGGGGTTCGGCGCCTGGCTGGGCTGGGGCTTCTTGGGCTTGCCCGTGCTGGCGCTCTGCGGCTGGCTGGGCTGCGGGCCCTCGTGCTTTCCCGTGCTGGGGTTCAGCGCCTGGCTGGGCTGGGGCTTCTTGGGCTTGCCCGTGCTGGCGCTCTGCGGCTGGCTGGGCTGCGGGCCCTGGGGCTTTCCCGTGCTGGGGTTCGGCGCCTGGCTGGGCTGGGGCTTCTTGGGCTTGCCCGTGCTGGCGCTCTGCGGCTGGCTGGGCTGCGGGCCCTGGGGATTTCCCGTGCTCGGGTTCGACGCCTGGATGGGCTGGGGCTTCTTGGGCTTGCCCGTGCTGGCGTTCTGCGGCTGGCTGGGCTGCGGGCCCTGGGGCTTGCCCGTGCTGGGGTTCGGCGCCAGGATGGGCTGCGGCTCCTTTTAGTTGTTTTTGGTGCCGCAGGGGCACGTGCCTTTGTGGCCCTTTTTTTGGAGCTTGCGGGTACAGTGTCCCTTGGTGGTGCCGAGCTGCTAATTACCTTGCTTGGCCGACCCTTCTTTGCTCCTTGTTGGGACCTGGTTTTGGGTCCCTCAGCGGCCTGGCTTGCCTTGGAGCGTTTAGCAGGGATCTTTTTGGGAGCCATTTTCGTGCAAAAGACAAAGAGAAATTAGGTTGGGGTGCAGGGACCTTTAAATAAGGCACACAGCGTCTGACGCCTATGCGCTCGCCTACGCGATCTTACGGACGTACGTTCGTGCGGAAACAGGAAACCGCTGGGGTTTGACTTATCTGCTGCCTTGAAGAAGCATAAACATGGCGCCCACTATCTTCACCCGTCAACAAGAAGAGATCATCATGCTGGTAAGTGCCTTTCTCTGCCTTTTAAGCAAATACTAAATGATGGACTACATGTTAAGGATGCGCTTTGAACAAGTTTGGATGATCTTAATGTTTCACAAATACATTCTAAAGCAAAGGCACACCACACACGTGCCAAACAACTCTTAAGGCCAAAGCAAATCTTGACTTGGACTCTAAATATGTGTGTTAATGCCATTAACTTAGCAAATTCTGCTTTAACACATATGCCTAGGTGTGTTAAACTAAATGCTGTGTTTAAATTATGTTTTTCAGACCATGCTTGCGCGCAGGTATGACTTCGTGCCCAATTATGTTGAAAAACGCGCCATCGCCCTGGAGATCATCACAGAAATCCAGCGTGTCACCAGCACCACCTTCACCCACACGCAGATCATGCAGCATTGGTCGGACCTCAAACGGCTGCACATGGGCCGGGTACGGAGGTTTTGCGGGATCCATTTCCCAAGTAAGTACATAGCGACTGCATGGTATATGTTAAAAAGTCAGAAGTTAGGCCTTTATTTATAATGACATTTCTGCCTTAGTGTTGGAAATGGATTCCCGCATTTGCCGCACCCGGAGGCGCAGAGGCCGACCAGTGCTGCATGAATCTGCAGCTGGAAGTGAAGGTGGTGGGTCTCCAGGGCGACGGACCTACCCCTCCTCTGTTGGTTCATCAGACCAGCCCCTGGACCTTACAACAGAGGAGGGGCGGAACCGCGTGGGCACGGAGTCATACCCTGCCATGCATGCGGAAGCTTCTGGTATGTCACTCTTCATGTATATGCACAAATATATACATGCAAGATCAGACAATAATTAGTCCTTAATTCTGTATTTCTAGATGCTTCGGGAGCGGGTGAGGTAGTGGGAGAGGAGGCAGCAGAGATGCTTGAGGATGACCCTGGCGAAGGTGAGTGATGTCAGCCAGAGTGGGACCCAGATTTTTGGGGAATAGTGACTCAGACCATAAAACTAACCCTATTTCCCATGTTTCTCCAGGGTCTTCTTCACACCAGAGCCAGGACCAAGGACATCCTGTTGGCCCCAACCAGCCATCTGTCGGCCACCAACCAAGTAAGTAGGCATGCCATTATTGTGACTTCTGTGTTAGTTGCCAATAACACACACATAAATAAAGGCGTAGCCAATGGGTAGTTAACACTTTCCTGTGGGCACTTCCTTAGCTTAAAGCGGACCTTCACTCTGAATAAGAGCCTAGCTTATATGTTTCCCACAACCTGGACATATTGATTTCTCACATACACAATAATCCGACCTGCATCTACTGCATGTTATGAGCCCATAAAAATCAAAGATGGCGGCTTAGGGAAGGCGCCATCTTTCCAGGCATCATGCAAACAGGAAGTGCCTTATGAATGTGCTGCCCTGCATTCTGGGACTGCTGACCTTTCCCTGACCCCAGCTCTGGTCGGTATTAGCAAAGCACAACTATAAGCTGCTGCCCTGGACCTTATCCCACTCTCCTCTCCTCAGTAAGTGTTAGGCTTCTGAGTCCAAATGGCGGCGCACGTATCCCAAATTCAGGAAGAGAGTTGCAGCACAGTGGTGGAAAGACTAATAATTTATGTTTTAAAAATGTAACTATTAAAAATATGATATGGGGGCAAATCATTGGGAAATAGTTGTTGCTTTAAATAAAATCATGTGGAAGGTCTGGGTTAAGCACTTAGAATAGTTACCTGTGCTAAATTCCTTACCTTCATTACTATGAAGAATGACATATGTGATGTATTCCGCTGGATTTGACTAACAAACAATCAATCCGCAGCCTACAAACCGGTCTGGTAGTACTATTTATGTTTATTTCTCTATTGGTTACAGGGATCCCACCGCAAACAGTGGAAGAAAAGAAAAAAAGGATCCTTGAGTTGGTGGCCGAGCTGCAGGCCATACAGGCGACGTTGGGGCCAACTGAAGAAGATGATTAGTGCCCTTGGTCCTGGCTCCATATTGTAAATAGTTTTTTT
Organism: Gastrophryne carolinensis; assembly: GCA_027917425.1. NCBI lineage: Eukaryota > Metazoa > Chordata > Amphibia > Anura > Microhylidae > Gastrophryne > Gastrophryne carolinensis. The sequence goes on along the minus strand of CM051239.1, from coordinate 188,253,975 downwards.
TTTAATTTTAATCCATTTTACTAATTTTTAGTAGTCCCAAAAATTTTAAATTAAAAATATATATTGTTAAAAAAATAAAAATTTTAACATTCTAAAATGACTCATTTCTATTTCTAACATACATTACATTTTGAGAAACACGAAAAGGCATGTTTTAATAAATCAATACAGATGTACATTAAGTGGTTTTGGTAATATTTATGAACCACACAAATAAGAAGAATGGAACCGCCAAGGGGTTTGGGTAAGTTTTAGGGTCCGGGAAATGAAGAAAAAAACAACCGCCAAGGGGTTTGGGTAAGTTTTAGGGTCCTGGAAATGAAGAAAAATCCAACCGCCAAGGGGTTTGGGTCAGTTTTAGGGTCCGGGAAATGAAGAAAAAAACAACCGCCAAGGGGTTTGGGTAAGTTTTAGGGTCCGGGAAATGAAGAAAAAAACAACCGCCAAGGGGTTTGGGTAAGTTTTAGGGTCCTGGAAATGAAGAAAAATCCAACCGCCAAGGGGTTTGGGTCAGTTTTAGGGTCCGGGAAATGAAGAAAAAAACAACCGCCAAGGGGTTTGGGTAAGTTTTAGGGTCCGGGAAATGAAGAAAAAAACAACCGCCAAGGGGTTTGGGTAAGTTTTAGGGTCCGGGAAATGAAGAAAAATCCAACCGCCAAGGGGTTTGGGTAAGTTTTAGGGTCCGGGAAATGAAGAAAAAAACAACCGCCAAGGGGTTTGGGTAAGTTTTAGGGTCCGGGAAATGAAGAAAAATCCAACCGCCAAGGGGTTTGGGTCAGTTTTAGGGTCCGGGAAATGAAGAAAAAAACAACCGCCAAGGGGTTTGGGTAAGTTTTAGGGTCCGGGAAATGAAGAAAAAAACAACCGCCAAGGGGTTTGGGTCAGTTTTAGGGTCCGGGAAATGAAGAAAAAAACAACCGCCAAGGGGTTTGGGTAAGTTTTAGGGTCCGGGAAATGAAGAAAAAAACAACCGCCAAGGGGTTTGGGTCAGTTTTAGGGTCCGGGAAATGAAGAAAAAAACAACCGCCAAGGGGTTTGGGTCAGTTTTAGGGTTAATAAAGGTACGTGTAAGAATGTCGCAAAGTAGTTTGGTTGAGCTAGGTAGTGTACGATATGGGCCACATTAGTTGAGTGTAGCTTGTATTGCGCATGCGCAAGATCTTCCACATTTACGAGTGCACGAGTGTTAGAGGTTAAAAAGCAGGAAAAACCATCGGGAATCGCAAGAAATACGAAGAGGTGGACGATGGAAGAAGGGAAAAATAACATGCTGCCGTCTCAACAACACGAACGGACGGGAATTTTACAATAGGAAACTCATTAGGTTATAGAATCACTCACAAGTTCATACGAATGCTCGCTCGTTCGGAAATAATACCATGATCGGCAACAAAATCAAAGCATTGACATGTTTCTTTGAATCGACCCAAATGTGTGAAGGTAATCCATGAAGTCGAAAGACATGTTTCAGAAAGTATTTTGCCAACAGAGGAGCCGACGGGAGACCGGGCAAAGGAACAAAATGCGCCATTTTAGAAAACCTATCCACTACCACCCAAATAACAGTATTGCCCTGCGAAGAAGGGAGGTCGGTAATAAAGTCCATAGCAATGTGTGTCCATCGGGTATCCGGAATAGGAAGAGGATGGAGTAGGCCAACAGGCCTTTGGCGAGGGGTTTTGTCGCGAGCGCAGGTGGTACAGGCCTGAACGAATTCGGTCACATCCTTTTCAAAAGAAGGCCACCAATAATATCTAGAAATGATAGAACAAGATTTCCTGATGCCGGCATGGCCGGCTACATGGGAAGAATGCCCCCATTCTAATATTTTGCGACGTTGGCGAGCTGGCACAAAGGTCTTTCCCGGCGGCGCTTGTACAAGAGTAGCGGAGGCAGAGTGGACAAGGCGTTCAGGTGAGATGATGTGTTGTGGGGTGGATTCTACACCAGAGATGTCAGAGGAGCGAGAAAGGGCGTCCGCCCTGATGTTCTTAGCGGCTGGCCGGAAGTAGATTTGAAAATCGAATCGAACGAAAAACAACGACCAACTAACTTGTCGTGGATTCAATCGCTGGGCAGTTTCTAAATAAGATAGATTTTTGTGATCAGTATAGATGGATACTTGATGGGCAGAACCTTTTAAGAGGTGTCTCCACTCCTCCAACGCCAACTTGATGGCGAGTAGCTCCCGATGTCCGATGGAGTAATTCCTCTCAGGAGAAAAGGTCTTCGAAAAGAACCCGCAGGTGAGAATTCTGCCAGTAGACGATTTTTGAGTGAGCACCGCTCCGGCTCCAATGGAGGAGGCATCTACTTCTAGGGCAAAAGGCCGAGATGGATCTGGCCTAGACAACACCGGTGCAGAGGAGAAGGCCTTTTTTAGAGCAATGAAATCCTCTTCCGCCTGAGGAGGCCAAGACTTAGAATTGGCGCTTTTCTTCGTGAGGGCCACAATAGGCGCCACTACAGTGGAGAAGCGAGGAGTAAACTGCCGACAGTAATTGGCGAAGCCCAGAAAACGTTGAATAGCTCGCAGGCCAATAGGACGGGGCCAATAGAGAACTGCTTTTAACTTGCTGGGGTCCATCTGAAGACCACGAGCAGAGACAATATATCCAAGAAAGGGTAAGGCGGTTTGATCAAAAAGACACTTCTCCAACTTGGCGTAAAGATGGTGTTGACGGAGACGAGACAGGACTTGCCGGACGTGACCGTGATGTTCTTCTAGATTAGATGAAAAGATGAGTATATCATCCAAATATACAACTACACAGGAGTAAACGTATTCGTTTACGTATTCCTGGAATACTGCGGGTGCATTGCAGAGACCAAAGGGCATCACTAAATATTCGAAGTGGCCATCGCGGGTATTGAAGGCGGTCTTCCATTCATCGCCCTCGCGTATACGTATCAAATTATAGGCTCACAGGTCAAGCTTGGTGAAGACCCTGGCCCCACGCAGTCGGTCAAATAATTCGGCTATCAAGGGCAAAGGGTAGCGATTTTTAACGGTAATCTTATTGAGGCCACGGTAATCAATACAAGGGCGAAGAGAGCCATCTTTTTTCGCCCACAAAGAAGAACCCCGCGCCTGCTGGAGAGGAAGACTTCCGTATGAACCCTTTATGAAGATTTTCTCGAATATACTCCAACATGGCTTCAGTCTCAGGAGCCGAGAGAGGGTAAATTCGGCCATGAGGAGGAGTGGTACCCGGTAGGAGGTCAATAGGGCAATCGTAGGGGTGATGAGGCGGAAGTACCTCTGCTTGTTTCTTGCAGAATACATCAGCATAGGTCAGGTAGATCTCAGGCAAGCCAGGTGGGGCTGAAGCAGGAATGGGTCAAACAGGAACAGACTTCAAGCACCTCTTAAAGCACGCTGCACCCCAAGTCTTGATATCGCCGGTGGTCCAGTCAAGTGTGGGATTGGGACGTTGGAGCCAAGGAAGGCCTAGAAGAATCTGAGAGGTGCAATTAGGGAGGACGTAGAACTCAACATTCTCTTGATGGAAGAGTCCAATTTTTAATTGGAGGGGAACGGTCCGATAGCGCACAGTACAGTACAGCCTATCACCATTGACTGAGGCGATAAATAAGGGTGTTGCAAGGTGATTCACAGGGATATTATGTTTATTGATCAAGGCAGCCTCTATAAAGTTCCCTGCTCAGAACCACCGCAGTACAGATAATGGGTTCTCGTTCCTTCTGCGAGTTCTCTCCAATTGGGTCAAGCGGAATCGATCGACCTGCATGGCCTCCTCACTGGGAGGTACATGTGCAGACAAAGGGTTTTGAAATACTGGAGCCAAACGGGATGCCCTCCTAGGGCGCTGAGAGTCTCTTTCTTGGCGGAATTCTTCACGCCTTTCAGCAATGCGCACACCAATGCGTTTGGCCAGATGGATGAGATCAATGAGAGATGAAGGCAAGTCACGAGCCGCAAGAGCATCCTTAATTTTACTAGAAATTCCTTTCTTGAAGCAGGCACACAAGGCCTCATTATTCCAAGACAATTCGGAGGCAAGAGTGCGGAACCGAATGGCGTATTCACCAACGGACAACTCGCCCTGGACCAAGTTCAAAAGGGACGATTCAGCAGATGAAGCCCAAGCAGGTTCTTCAAAGACCTGGCGAAACTCTGAGACAAAGGTGTGAATACTGGAAGAGACAGGGTCATTGCGATCCCACAAGGGAGTGGCCCAGGCCAAAGCCTTTCCAGAAAGCAAACTGATGACAAAGGCCACCTTAGCTCGTTCAGTGGGAAATTGATCCGCCAACAACTCCAAGTGCAGGGAACATTGGGCAAGGAACCCTCGGCATAACTTGGCATCCCCATCATATTTAGCCGGCAAGGAGAGACGGATTCTGGCAGAAGATGCTACCGGGGGCTGTGGCGGTAATGCTGGAGCCGGTGATGGAACTTGCTGTTGCTGAATTGTTAATAATTGCTGCATCATGGCAGAGAGTTGATTAATCTGGCGGGACTGCATAGCCACTATAGCAGGCAATTCAGTGGCATCCAGCAGCGGCACCTCAGTGGGATCCATGGCCGGATCTTACTGTCACAGACCGGGTGGAGCGGACTCGGGTGTGGATCCGCTTTAACTGTGGGACCCATGGCGGGTACCGTGTCAGGGGAGCACCGGTATTCAGCAGAGCCCACCGAGAGGCAGGTTGGTCTTGTGCGGCGAGTGACCCCCAGGTCGCTACCCACCAACAGCGGCCCAGTCCCACAGTCAGCCGAGGTTCAGCAAGGTACACAAGTGGCAGGCAAAAGGCATAGTAAGTACAGGCAGAGATCGGGGCTGGCAGCACAGGTTCGCGGTAAAGGTGAGTAGCCGAGGTCGGGGCAGGAAGCAAAGGTTCAGAGTTGGGACAGGCAGAGGTCGGTACACGGGTGAGTAATCCAAGAATGTCTGACTTTCAACAAGCATGGAGAGACCAAGAAGGAAGGAAGTGCCTCTTTAAATAGGAGAAGTGGATGCAGGCTTGGATGACCAAGCACCAATCAGTGCTGTACAGGCCCTTTAAATCTCAGGAATCCAGTGCGCTCGCCCTCTAGTGGACGGAGACGTGTGCGCACCTGAGCATGCGAGAAGGAAGCATGGGGGGAAGGGAGACAGCTGGAAACAGCCATGAGGGAAGTGCTGCAAAATGGATGACGGCTGGATGCAGCCATGGAGGTAAATGAAGTGCTGCTAGATGGGCGTGCAGCGCTCGCCCTAACACACACATTCTTACCTGAAAATAGAATATGACCTCACAAAAAACATTGGGGGTCAGAAAAACAAGAGTGCCAATGACACTTGCAATAGTTAAACATGAGGGATAATTCTAAAAATACAGGTAGCCTAAGGTTTTTGCTTAGAAGACATGAGGAAGGCTTAGATGATGTGACGTCAGCAGCTCCGAGCGCGGTGATTAGACAGCTGTGCAAGTGCCATAGGACCAGGAAGAGGTGAGTTAACTTTGGCGATCGGGGGTGCCCCGGCAGAAAGGACCAAAACCCAGGAATAGTCAAAAGCCTGGGTTTTGGTCCACTTTAATGTAGACATAAAGCTATACACCAAAGTCATCGCACATTGACTAGCTAGGGTGATTCTAGATTTGCTTGCACAGAACCAGGATAGCATGACCAAGTTAAATGTGCAACATTGGATTAAAACTGCTGTGAAGAAAGCCATATTTCTGTCCACTGATGCTGAGAAAGCTTTTGACAGAGTGGTTTGGCACAGAATAAAGTAAGTTTTGAACCATTTTGGAATAACTGATTCATAATACAATAATATAAAGCTTAACCCGAACATCCAATGCATCCAGATCCAGGGTAAAGAGTACAAAGTAACTGCATACGCAGACGACATGCTGTTTTACCTCTCCTCTCCAGTGACCTCATTACCCAATTTGCTGAAATGCCTGGAAGATTTCATGAAGCGTTTATACTAAAAATCAATAGCCTTGAATGTCTTAATGGAAGATGGGGAAGCAAAAGCTCCCCAAACAATTTTCCCACTACAATAGAACAACAAAGCTTTAACCTATTTGGAAATACAAATTCCAGCCAAATTCTTAGATCTCTTTGAATATCTCGCCAATACTTTGGAAGATCCAACTAGACCTAGAAAAATGGAAAAAACTTCAGCTTACCTGGTTCAGTAGAGTCGTGGTATTGAAAATTAATATTTTGCCATGTCTGCTATACATCCTACAATGTCTTCCAAACCTCCTACCAACCAATTTCTTTCAGAGCATCCAGAACATGGACTTTGTATGGGGAGACAGACCAGCAAAAATTAGCAAACACCTGCAAATGGCACCAAAGAGCAAAGTGATGGGAATTTCAGACATGGCCCTGTACTACAAAGGAGTGCACTTAGCCAGAATAATAGACTGGTTTATTAATAGAACAGGAAAAGAATGGATCAGGACTGAAAGGGCTATGCATAGCGGGGAACTAGCTTCTCTCATGTGGATAAAGTACTCCTCACTCCCGTGTACAGTACAAACCCACCCACTAATAACTCTAAACATTTTCTCACGTTATGTTAACAAAATCAAGCCCTTATCCAGAATAGGGATCCAGGAAAGCATCACTCCCTCAGTGCCCCAGTGGTCATACCTAAAGCTTTGTCAATTCTTAATGCACAAAAATTCCTGAAAACACTGTTGCAGAAACTTAATGGACTTCGAAAAAGCCTGATGTGGTAAGGGTCTGGCAGCCCACCTGCTCTCATGGACATTTGATATTCTGGTCACAAACTGGAATGCAAATTCACTTGGAAAAATAAATGGAAAAGAGAATCAAACATCGCTTTCTCAGATGAAAATTGGGGGAAAATATGCTAACTGGCGTATAAGACTTCCACTAGTAGCACTATACAAGAAACCAACTATAAAGTCTTGGTGCGATGGTACCACAACCCCAGTAATCCTGCATCAGATACATGCAGACCACTCAGAGGCATGCTGGAGATGTGGCGAAGAAAAGGGCACCATGAATTATGTGGTCAGGTAGGAAAATCCAAGAATTCCGGAAACAGATTGAAAAAGTATTAAATGAGTGGTGCAGATATTACGCTTACAGGGAGGGCTGCTTCAATTCCACCCCCCTTTTGTTGTTACTTATTCCTCTCTTTCCTCCCCACCCCCTTTATTGCAGATAATCTACAATTTAACAGATCAAAGTTGTAAGTCCTATAATTTCTTATAATGATGAAAGTCTGCACTGCAAAGTCAAGTATTAAGCTAGACTGAAATGAGCATCAACATCTTAGTATTATTTTATACTGCATGTTAAATGATCTGAAAGAAAACACATTGTATATTGAAACATAAAATTTAAATTCTTTGTATTTCTCTTGTCTTAATCTCAATAAAAATTTTATTGGGAAAAAAATTGTCAAGGTTAGGTTTATTTCGTTTGGAATAGAGATGCCTGAGGGATGATCTAATAATTACAGTATTCAGATTCAGTTTATTATCGCCATGCATATACAACGTACATACTAGAAATTCTTTCAGCAAGAGGCAGTGAGGGAACATTCAGTGTCAAATCAACAGTGCAATCTACAACAATACCTTATCAAGTTAAATACAATGAAAGTACAATCCATTATATCTATACAATATCTGTTACATCTATACAATACAGTTGCTGTTTTAACTTTATTTATATATAAGGAGACACATGTTATATCACATCTCTAGCATAGGCCAAAATTCTATCTGTTTTTAAAAAGACCCTGTAGTTCCTAAGTTATTAGTAAACGTATTAAAAGCATTGGAGAGGCAGAGAAAATACGAGGAGAAACAGTGGTTGTGGCAGCAGCAAGGGGACGTAAGCACACTGTGTGCTTTACATATATCATAGTAAAAAAATAAGGACCTTGTTGTATCTCTAGTTATTACTGCCAGCACAGTGTGGTCAGAAAAAGGGGGTGGGAGATGCTGCAGGCAAGGAGTGCCTCCAGCTTGCCCACACATATTGTGACCAGAGAGGAGGGAGGAGGTGGGTTTCATAGCTACAGAGAGAGAGGTAGCCAATCAGGATGTCTGGGGAGGGAGTGGGAAGTGTTTCCATTCGTGGTCCACTGAAGGTTGATTGGAAGACTAGCGCTGTGGAGACTGTGGAGTGGATACTTCAACTGGACCTTCACCCTAAATAAGAGCATATCTTATATGTTTCCCCCAAACTGTACATACAGATTGCCCACAATAAAAATCATCCTACCTGCATCTATTGCATTTTCTGAGCCTTTAAACATCCAAAATGGCGGCCCATGGAGGTGCAGGCTGCCTGCAAACAGGGATTGTCTTCTGACTGTGCCGCTCTGCATTCTGGGATTGCTGACCTTTTTGTCTGTGCAAAGCACTACTATAACCCCGCACCTCTGCACTTTTGACCCCTCTCCTCACTATGTGATGCTACTGAGCCCAGATGTCGGTGCCCATATCCTAGAGTGCTGAACAGAGTTGCAGGCCAGTGTGGGAAAGAATAATAAGTGACTAAAAACTTTAAATATATTACGTTTAGATGCTGGGAAATAGTTTTTCAAGGGTTTGGGCTTTTCATTAAGTGATGCTGAAGGCCCGCTTTCAGTAGTTTTACTGATTCCTCAGGGAAAACACAAAAAATCCAGCCACAGTTTGTGATGTGGCTGGATTTTTTGCCGGTCATGTCTAACTTCTGGCATTGAAAACAGATGTACGGGAGCAGAACCTTAACAACTTATATACCTCCCACAACGTCACCGCGTCCGCTCACGCGCCCAGACCTGAGCGCATGGCAGCTTCCGGAAACTGCTGGGGCAGATGACGCATACAGCTGCAGATGGCACCTTCAGTCTTCACCCGCGAGCAGCAGGAGACTATAATGCGTGTAAGTGCATAAAATACCTGCTTTTGCATGTGCCTAGTGATAGGATATGGTTGTTAGAGTAGCTAATGCTGAGAAGCAAAGAGGAATGGAGTATAAACATTAATGGGGTTAAGGTAAGCATTAGGGCGAAAGAAGTAAAGAAGAAGGAAGTATAAACATTAATGGGGTTAAGGTAAGCATTAGGGTGAAAAAAGAATGGAGGCTAAACATTAATGGGTTAAGGTAAGCATTTACCCTTTAAGAGACAGCCTTCCTAGAGTATTTGTAACCCTCTGTTGCCGGACCATGTTTCACTATTTTGCACTACACAAGTTCAACTGTTATTTTTGAAGGGATTTCCCTGGAAAATTATATATTGTTTTTTTCAGCAGAGTCTGGGCTTCAGTCTTGGCCTTTTTTAGTGTATATTTTTTTTTATTATTTTTTACAATTTGTAGAGATTTTACAACAAAAAAAAATGTAAGTTTGTCAATAAAATCTTATTGGGTGTGAAATCCCAATTTCTCCTGGTTATAACAGTACCACTTATGTATTGGTAGACACCCATTCCTGCTCAGGAGACCCCCACAAACTGAAATAGCGCTTTAGGAGATTTTCAGATAATATACAATTATGCTATACGCTATATGCAACCTTTCAAGAAAAACAGCCCTTTACATTTGAAATACCCCCCCACAAACTATATATTCTCTGGAAGTACATACCAAGCTTGTTTATGTGGGCTTGTTTTCTGGAAGTAATCCCCAAATGAATTATTTGGTTGCACAAAGTTTCCCTAAAAAAGAATAATAAATAATAAATAATAAATAAATAATAATAAATAATTAAAGCCATATTTTTCTGGAAGTAATCCCTCAAAAAAAAATTTAGGTTGCACAGGAATTCCCTAAAAAAATGTGTAAAAAAGCAGAATAAAAAACATGTTTTCCTAAAATATCTAAGCTAAATCTGAAATCACAAGGTCCCCCAAACAGAACAATACCGAACATGCAGAGCTACTTTTAACCCGTTTAATTGCCAGCTTACTTGAAGTTCTGTCACCCTCTGTTGACAGGTCATTTTTCACCATTTTGTGCCATGTTTATCCATGATTGTTGCAGGATTTTCCAGGAAAATTATATATATATATATATATATATATATATATATTTTTTTTTTTTTTTTGGCAGCAGCAGGGTTTAGGCTTTAACTTGCAATGTCTTGCTTGTAATTTTTCTACCTTTTTTAAAAATTTGTGCAAAAAAAAAAAAAAACAAAGCAAATGTTATTTTAAATAAAACATTAAATAAACCATATTGCACGTAAAAGCCCAATTTCTCACAATTACAATGGTACCACATATGTATCGGTAGCCACCCCATTCTTGCCCAGGAGACCCCCCCAAACTGAAAAGAGCACTTTATAACATTTACAAACAAAATAGAACTACTATCTACACTATAAAGGGTTAAAAAAAGGGCGGTCCCTTTCTCAGGGTCCAGCTTTGGTGGCCCCCCACCCTGCCGGCTACAAGCCCACACCAGCTAAATTTGTGCAAAAAAAAAAACAAAGCACATTTTATTTTGAATAAAACATTAAATAAACCATATTGCATGTAAAAGCCCAATTTCTCACAATTACAATGGTACCACATATGTATCGGTAGCCACCCCATTCTTGCCCAGGAGACCCCCCCAAACTGAAAAGAGCACTTTATAACATTTACAAACAAAATAGAACTACTATCCACACTATAAAGGGTTAAAAAAATGGCAGTCCCTTTCTCAGGGTCCAGCTTTGGTGGCCCCCCACCCTGCCGGCTACAAGCCCACACCACCTAAATTTGCCCCAGGCCATTCTGCCCTCTCCTTGGCTTTGGGGAGGCAGGTAATGGGGGGCTGGGGGTTAATAGCAAGTCACCCGCTAGCAGCAGGTGACTTGCCAGCCTCTCCTTCCCTTCTGGCTTCTGCTCTCCTTCTGCTGCTGGATGCCAATTATAGCTGCTGGGTGTCAGAACATAAGGGGTTAATTTAAGGGAAAAAAACAACATAAGGTCCCCCCTCCTTGATGGGGAGATCCCATTTTCCTTGAAATTTTAAGGGTTAAAAACCCTTAAAAATACTCCAAAAAATGATATGGGGTTCTCCTTTCCCAGTATAACCAGCCCGGGATCAGCAATGGGGGCTTGTAGAACAGAGCGCAGGGACCAGCTTTGGTGCTCCCTCATCCTGCCAATTACAAGCCCACATGGCCTCCATGGGCTTGGGCTCTTCTGCCCCCCCCCCCGGGCTTTGGGGTTGGGAAGGCAGGTAATTGGGGTGCCGGGGGTTAATGGCAAGTCACCCGCTAGCCACAGGTGACTTGCCAGCCCCCAGCCTTGTGAACTTGTATAGGGGTCTCATGGACCCCTTACCAGTTTACAAAGGGTTAACAGTAAAATAAACACACCGCACATAATAAAAAACTTAAGTTAGGTACCTGGTAACTTTTTTTCGAAACATCCGAAAGGGCAGCATGCGCTTGAGACCTCCGGGCTCCTCCTACCAATTGGGAACACCTGACCACCAGTCAGAATAAAATCTTGACTCCTCCTCCCATTCCCCAGTTGTTGTAGATATCTGAAAGAGAGAAAAAGAAACAGACCCACAACTCAACTTTATCATAACACATAATCCAACTCCACATAAGTAAAGGGAGGGAAAACGGTGTATGCTGCCCTTTCGGATGTTTAGAAAAAAAGTTACCAGGTACCTAACTTAAGTTTTCTCGAAACATGCTTCGGGCAGCATACGCTTGAGAGATAGGTGAGTACTACCTCATAGGGTGAGAAGAAAAGTACGAAGGATACTTCTGCCAAAAAAACCTGATCACACTGGGACAGAAGATTCCACCGATAGTATCTAGCAAAAGTCTTGGCTGAGGACCAAGTGGCTGCTTTACATACCCGTTCCATAGAGACCTCATCCTGCTCTGCCCAATATGTAGAATTACTTCTTGGCATGGTAGAACTTCAATCTCAATTGTACTCTTTATTTTGCTAAAGTAGTCTAAAACACTCTTTGCCCTTTCCTCGGACCTACGAAGGACACGAACCAACTGTTGGGTTCCCTCCAATCCTTGGTTCGGTTAAGGTACTTCAACAGACGTGATCTTACATCCAAAGCCTTTCATTCGAAGCTTCTTCATCAGTTATTGACAGAAGGACCATCCTTGCGTCTATGAAAATCCGAAGAGAACTTAGGTAAATAGCCATGATCCATTCTTAAAATTACTGGATCTGGAAAAAATAGAAAAACAGGATGAAGATCAGGCCCGAACCTCACTGATTCTGCGTGCAGAAGTGAAAGCCCCCAAAAATAGATCAGGTCTGAAGTAACATAACCTGGGCTTGATCATGTTTGAATTCCTTAAACCTATTAGATGCTAGGGTAAGTGTAAGGACTAGCCTAGGGTTAGAGATAGCCTAGGGTTAAAGGTAATGCCAGCCTAAGGTTAGAGGCAGCCTAGGTTTAGAGGCAGCCTGGGGCTAGAGGCAGCCTAGGGCTAGAGACGGCCTAAGGCTAGAGACGGCCTAGGGTTAGACACAGCCTAGGGTTGGAGAGAGCCTAGGGTTAGAGACAGTGCCTAGGGTTAGAGACAGCCTAGGGTTAGAGGCAACCTAGGGTTAGAGACAACCTAGGGTTAGAGTCAGCCTAGGGTTAAAGTAAACCTAGGGTTAAAGTGAACCTTGGGTTAAAGTAAACCTAGGGTTAGAAACATGCTAGGGTTAGAGACAGCCTAGGGACCTGAATGGATAACACCATTGAACCGGAAAAATGCATAGGCTAGACTGAAATGCCGTGTAAGGGATAAGGTGTCCGCTCCCACTGCTGGACCTGCTGGAATCAACGTACTTGACCAGCTTGTGACTTCTTGCTGAAGCAATAGATCCATATTTGAAAAGTCCCTTAAAAAGCCGATCTGCTTATACACCCTAGAGGTGACTGACCAATCTGACCCTCTCATGAGAAGCACTCAGAAAATCTGCCACATGATTCAAAGTTCCTTTTGGAACACTTCTGAAGGAGACTTCAGGTTTCCTTCTAAACCAATAAGGATCACTAATGTGACCCCCCTCTAGCGATGAACCTCACTCTCCCCTGATGGTTAATGTATGCTATTGTCGCAGCATAGTCTGATCTCATCTTTACATGTTGATCTTCCAAAGTTCCACAAATTCCATCAAGGCTACCTTACCCATTTTCTTAGGTTCGAAGAGGACTGGCTCAGGGCCTTGGGCTACTTTCCTTGTGCTGCCCAACTCTTGCAATGGGTTACCTAACCCCAAGCTGAGGTATCTGTACTAACCATCTTTCCTTTTGGGGTTCCAGATATAGCTTCCCTTGACCGAGCACTGGAACTATATCTTCCACCCCATATCGGGAGCCGTTCCAAATGCTCAGGATATGTATATGAAGAGTCCTTAAATACAAGTGACATCATCTTGCTGCGGAAAAAAGCCAATTTTAACAGTCCTAACACCCACATGGCTTGCCTTATTGAAGATGTTGAACTGGCACAAAGGAATCAACGACTTTCTGAAGGGCCGGAATCATTTGAGAAGGCAGAATAAGAGTCTAAAGAAAAGTGTTGACTTCAAACCCCAAATAACTCATTACCTAAGAGGGAACCAGACTTGAACTCTTGAGGCTCAGAACCCAACCGAGCTGAAAACAACTCCAAGATGTAATTGAGGCTCTGTAGCAATTTGTCCCTTTAATGGGCAAAAAAGTAGCAGATAGTGATTCCTCTCTGTCTTCGATATGCCAGAGGTTCTGCCAATATCTTTGTAAAAATTCTCGGGCTGAACCCAGCCCGAAGGGAAGCAAACAAATTGGAAGTGTAAAAAACCCAGTCCTTTATTGTGAATCTTAAAAACAGGACTGAGCCCAAGGTTTATTGGAACTTGTCAGCAAGCATCCTTCAGATCTATTGAGGAAGCATATTTTTCACTGAAAAAATATTTTATTCCAAATGTCTGTATCAACCCAGAGATGATACCTATAAAATTAAAATGAGTCTCTACTCAAGACTTCCTTCACCAGAAAGACAGTGGCATAAAAACCCATTCCTCGCTGGTGACGGGGGAAGTGGGATAATGACTCCCCTGGCCCTCATGTCTAGCAGACGTTCCTCCAACCTCATGAGTATAGGGGAAAACAGAATTTTGAGGGGTACAAGTAAATTCTAAGTGAACCGATCTTTTATGTCCCTGGAACGAAAGGGCATTTTAGGGTATTGTCCAACACTGTGAACAAAAACTCTTAGTCATGCCCCAACCCGGGACATGGCATCATTGTTTCTTGGATTGGACCGCCCGGTTCCATACAGAGTGGAACCTTTAAATATTCCTTTCCTGCAGAAGAGGTAGAGGAGGAAGGTACCCCGGGTCATCAAGTAGCGTCCCTGTATGAAAGGAGTGTCTAAAAGAGGACCTAGGAAGGAACTCCCTTTTAACAGGAGGCCTAGGTCAGACAGGGAACACATGTTCCTATCGGCCGCCCTATCCCCACTTTTTCCAAATCTGTCCAAAAAGGAAGTCCTTAAAAGGGCATTGCACAAAGACCCATCTTTGACCCGATGTTCTAGACCAGGTCCTCAACCAGAGAGTCCTCTGCCCGGAATTGGTCACAGTCATACTTAGTGCCCAAAATCTAACTGATTCAGCCATGGCGTCTTGTTGCTGACAAAAAAGAATAGGTAAGGCTTTTAATATCCCCCAATTTTTTAAAGGACACATGCGGAAGCCAAAAATTGATCTTAAAGAATTGGATTCTGCTTGCCAAGAGCAGGAAATCCATATTCTTATCTAGGGGATCACACAGAACCCCAAATCTTCAAAGGCTAACCTTGCCCCTTCGGGAACTTTAGCAAAAGGGGAGCACCCTGTTCTCATTCTTCTAAAATCATATGTTTGAGAAAATTATGGAAAGGGAATGGAGATGACGAATCAAGGGCCAATCATACTAGACCCTTCAAGCCTAGGGCCCCCGGTAATCTCAGGCGGACTCCCATCCAAGCACTGACCGGCCCTGACCCTGCTCAGCTTCCGAGATCGGACGAGATCGGCGCATTCAGGGTGGTGTGGCTGTAGGTCTATAAGGATCTGGGGCCCGGCTCTTTTTCCTCTATACCCATTGATAATATATCAACCATAAGAGGAAAGGTAAGCCCCCCGGGGAATACAAAATAAAGAGTCGGAGGCCTGATTTTTTTTCCCCCTGGGAAGAAATCCCCCCAGTCCTCAACAGCGGAAAGGAATTTAAGGGCCCTGTGGTTGTTCGAAAAAAACTAACCTGGTTACCTAAACCTTAGGTAATATCTGGCCCATGTTAGAAATGGTGAAAGATTTAAGAAACATTTCCCATCTTAAAACAGAGTGGATTCTTGTTCCGTACAACCATCTTTTCCATGCAGTATGGACATAGGGGTTTTCTTATATGAATTATACTCCCATATAAGGTATCTCATGCCCTTCTTTAGTGATTTAAATCTCAAAGAAGATTTTAGGTACACTTTATTACATATATATATATATATATATATATATATATATATATAATAACTCACCGGGCAGAGCTGTGCCTCCTCGTCCCAGAACCGGCAGCAGGCGGATTAGCTGGTGCTGGATCTTTGTCTGCATTTATTATATCTGTGGATGCTTTTTCCCTTCGGGTCCGGTATTTCCACAATGCAAATGTTCTCTGCCTGAAAAAAATGCCTGCCATTTTCTGGTATGAGGCACCAGGGGAATTAGCCTCCTGAATCCTCCTAAATAGTGCAGGAGCGAAATCCCCTTAATTTCTTTTAACCCTCTATTTGCTGGAAATCAAGAGGGAGGCCAATAGCAATGAATGGAAAGACACTGGTGCTGTTCCTTTAAGACAAAACACGTGTTTCTTCCTGTGCAGGATTCCCGGAAATCCGTGGAAAAACCTCCAGCAGAAGAAGCAAATTCCCCTCCCCTTCCTCCCAAAAGCAAGTAAGTTCAAACTTTTGCACTCCGTACCTGCCTTCCGGGAATGCTGTCGCTGCCATGGAGGAAGAGGAAGGGGAATGCATCCCACCTGTGGAGGAACGCGTGATGGTTGGCTGCACTGCCGCCGATCGATCCCCCGGGCCGAACGCTACCTGCCCGCTAACGCTGAGGTAAGCTGCATCGGCGTTGTAGTAATGTCAGGCGGGGGAGAGAGACATTACTCTATTATGCGTCATTCATCTCTCTTCCCCGCCTCTTAAAGGTACAGTGTGAAAATAAACATTCAAACACAAATGAAGAATATAATATATCCAGTGCAACCAATTCTCAGGGAACAGCTTTCTCTTGAGCCATCACAACATCATAAATATTATTTTAGGGCCGGCCACCCCAGCTTCTTCCAAACAGTCATCCTCAGTAAGAGGGAAAATAAAGCTTACCCCCCTTTGAAAAAAATTCAAAGAATGAGATTCTTGGCCTAAAAATCCAGAGGGTATCCCGGGCCCCAGGCAACAATACAAGCCTCCAGGACCGAGAAATTAGCCCCCTGCAAAGGCCCACAGCGCCGGAAATACTTACCTAAACCTTCCTGGTTCAGGAGCTAGTGGTCTGACTCCTACCTCAGGGAGGAACACAAAAACAACAACAATAATATTTTTTTTTTTTTTTTTTTGCTCACCTCCGATCCTGCTGTCCTTTGGTGATCATGTCCCACAAAGCTCCGATGACAGCTGCTGGGTGATTGGTGGAGGAGGGCTGGGGGAGCCAACCTTGCTCCTCTGATCACCCATAGCAACAGAGCTTCTCGGGGTGGATGCGAGGTGGCGGCTGCTGGGTGATGTCATCTATGACACAAGGGCGGGGCTAGCAACTGCCGACCCAGGAAGTGAGGAAAGGTCGATTTCTCACCCTCTCCTCACCACGGAAGAACCTGGGGGGATCGGAGCCCCCCAGTGAAGAGGAGACCTGAACGGACGGATCGCAGCCACAGGTGAGTAAATGTCATTCTTTTTAAGGGTTAACTGTGGCAGTGGCCGAAGCAGGGGGATGCTATTTCAAGCACTCTCCTGAAGCGAGGAGAGCCCCGAGGGTGATCGGATGCCCCCCGGGTGATGAGAAGACCCGGCCCAATCCAACGAGGGGTCAGATGAGTTTTAAAAGGTTATACTTTTTTTTCTGTAGGGGTTTAAAATCAGCTACTTGAGTCTCACATAGCTGGCACTTAACTGTAGTAGAGGCGAATATGTAAGACTCACATAGCTGGCACTAGAAGGGTTAAGGTGAAAGAATAACAGAAGAATGGAGAATAAACATTAATGGGGTTTAGGTTAGCATTATGGTGAAATAAGAAAAAAAGAAAGGATTGGCACAGCAATAAGTAAGTAATGAGCTAGAAGGGCCAGGGTATGGGAAACAGTTAACCAAAAAAGTTCTCATATACGTACAAGCCAGCAAAAAAAAGCCAGCGTCTGTGTATAAATTGCACAACAATGAAAATATTTGGGAGTTTTGGGGCAAAATGAAAGTAGTTACTGGACTTTTTCGTTGGGAACGAGAAGGATCTCGTTGGAGACTGTCACATTTCATGGCAAGGTACATTACAAAATGGTAGAAAAATTCTACGAGACGGCCAAAGAAAGCAAAACAAACCCTAAACATTTTTTGAAATACGTTTCACTTCAAAGTATCCAAGAGCCTCATCTGTGAAATAGGCCATGAGAGCCGTACTCACAGCGTTCACGAAGGCTTACGCAGCTATGGAACTATTATGACACAAACCAGATGGAGGCTCTGAATCATGTGAACGCACGTAGAGCCAACTAAATGTGTACAGTTCACATTGAGAGACAAAAACGAATCTTTGCAAACTGCATATAGTGTCTCTCGGGACTGTGTCACTCAGGTTTCTTGGTCACAAGGCTCGGTGTGCTCGCACAAATTCAATTGGAGATTCTACTGGCCTGTCCAGTAAAGAGTTAAATATGGATTGCAGGACTAATGGTAGCTGCTGCTGAGTAACTGTCTCTGGGAATGCTCTCACACATATATTGCACCTGCTGCCTCTGTTATCGTGGTCTTTCATTTGTCTTTGCATTCTGATTAAGTGCTGATTCTGCTGCCTTGCCACTATGTCTAGTCTTCTTATTGCTCACTTGCTGTCTGAGCTCATTATCTCCAATGCATTCACTCGAGACGTTAGATATTTTATCTCCCTTGTGAATTCAGCCAGCACTATTGAGATCTTCCTTAGTAAGTTGAGTTGCTGGTGTAAGGTTTTTCTCTTTCCTTAGTCTGTTTGGGTAAGCTGTCTTAGGAGGAGGAGGCGATCCCTGCCATCTGTTTTTAGCCTTCTCCTGTCTCTGAGACCTAAATAGTCAGGAATGTTGTGGTTGAGCTGCATAGTATTAACTTTGGGATCTCTGAAAGTCGACGGGCTCCTTCTACTCTTCTCCATGCCCACGATAAGGGTGCCAATTAATGCTGAAAAAGGTTGGGATCTGGAGCTCTATCAATGTGCAGCCATCTGCTGTGATAGCCAAGCCATGCCCCCAACCTTGCCAATTTTTAAGGAACTCTAGTCCCCCTATTCCATTTATTAATTTAGTTGCCCGCCTTTGAACTTGTTCTAGTTTTGATATGTCCAGAACCACACAGTATTCCATATGTGGTCTGACCAGTAAGTTATAGAGTGGTAAAATTATGCTCTGGTCATCATGGGCACCCCATGGGGTGGTTTTGATGCACCCCATGATCATATTTGCTTTGGCAACTGTTGCTTAGGATTGAACACTACGGTTACGTTTACTGTTAACTAAACCGAGTCTTTTATGTGGCACAGTATCAAATGCTTTAGAGAATCCAAGATATCCATTGAAAAAAGCTGATAAGGTTTGTCTGGCAGAAATTATTCCTCATAAATTCATGCACATATAGAGTAATAAGTTCATTTTCACTAAGGTACCCCAGGGTGGCCTCCCTTAGAAAACCTTCAAACAGCTTGCCCGCTACAGATGTTACATTTACTGGTCTGTTGTTCTAAAAACTAATTGCTTGTGTAGTTCTGTGATATCCTAATATCATCTTGTTCAATTCACCATCACCAACACCAGACACACAGCCCACTGAAACAGAAAGAGTTTAGTCAACCGACATGCGGTTCCTCAAACAGGATTTCATATGATTCCCAAAAGAAGATAATCATCAGTAATTCATGACTGATCAAATTCTTTCTCCAGATGACGCTATCTTGCTGATAACGCAACAGGCAGTGCATCCTTGTGTTCCTTCTATCTGATTGCTGTGGGATGAATACAGAGGACAGGTGATAATTGCTTATTTTTGAAGCTAGTGTCTTTTATGAATTCTGTACATGCAATTTTATTAAATTCATCATTGTTAAACTGGATTACAGTTTCTTATCCGTTTACCTCGATGAGAAACTGAAGCAAAGGGGTACGCTTGCTTTTGATTATTTTTGGGAATCATGTGAAATCCTGATTGAAAAAAGACATGCTAGTTAACCAAACGAGACACCATTAGGTTTTTGTGGTGGACTTTTATGAAAAAATGATAGCGGCCCAGAGTTTATTTGCTTTATGCTTTTTTTGCTTTTTTTTCTGTGTTTTAAAGCTAATGCTACAAGTTTTTTTTGCGTGTCCGTCCCGAAGAGTTTGTTTAATATTGACGGTTTATAATTTTAATAAATATATTACATTGCTGGTGTTGCATGTGTTTTTTACAGGAATCACCTTTTATAAGAGTGACAATTTGGCATGGGAAAGTGCCTTTTTTAGGGGTTCTGACAAAAGACTGTCTAGTTTCTGTGGCAGATTTATAGCCCCTTTTACTATTGTGTCCCCAATGGATATTTTTTTTATAAACAAATAATGAGAAACAGGAAAAAACTTTTTTTAGGGTAAAATCTGCTGTGATTATGTCCCATTTATTCTTAATACATTTCTTTAGAATAGGGACATGAGGGTTGATTCAGAGAGACAAAAAAAGACTTTCGTTTTTGTGCCAATCTGTTTTTTTTTTAAATGTTCCCGCTCTCGTATGAGTGTGCGAGCGATTCTATGCATGCATTGCTATCCTTCTGTAAAGTTTTCATCCGTTCGTACGGCAGAGTACGAGTACGAGGATGTCATTTTCCAGCGTGACTTTTCCGTTTCATTTTCTCATGTTACAACGTAGGCTTTTTCCATCGTCTCCTCACACGAATCCTTTACGTTTCCCGTTAGATTCTGTTTCCCTTTTTCAATAAATAATCGTGCGGACGTAAATCCCTACGATCTTGCGCCTGCGCACTACAAACTTAACTCATTAAAGTGCTCGCCTACATATCTGGGTCACTCACTTCTGCTACAATGCTTAGCTAAATCACTTTGCCCTTTCCTACATCTTCTATGTTTGACCCCTAAAACTCACCAAAACCACTTCACGGTTAGGTTCTTCTTCCATTTTAGACCCCTAAAACTTACCCAAATCACTGCGCGGTCATGTGAATATTCATCTCTAAATATTTCTGGGCCCATTAGTTTTGTGTTAATGTATTTTGGAAATGAAATGACACTGAAACTTTAATTATTATTTTTTTTTTTAAAAAACCAAATGCCATTTTTGTTTGGCCTTTTTTTGAAAATGTTTTTTTAAAAATGTAAAAAATGTTTTTCTTCAGAAAATTTAAAATATTAAAATATTTACACAATTTAAAATGTTTACACTAAATGTTTACACTAAATACATAACAATGGCAGGCCACAGAACATTCTTCTTCTTCTGTGGTCCCCAACGAGTCACGCAGCTCCTGCATCTCGCCCACCAACTGAAGGACCCTGACACTCAGTTGTGCCACTCTGGCATGTGTGGTCCCTGTTAAAAATCATAAATTAAATTATTGGTATAACCTTGTTGGGGTCATACTGCAGTGCCCCCCCCCCCCCCCGTATGGTCCAAACACCTAAATCTGGACTTCAAAAGCCCAAAGGCCCTCGCCACCACGGCCCAGGTTTTGCATAGGGCCCGATTATAGAACTCCTGGCCCGCATTCTGCAGGCAAAGAACGGGGGTCATGAGCAAGGGCAGGAGCGGATATTCAGAATCCCCTGAAAGAATTTAAAAATACTAACATAAAATACACATTCTAAGCAACAATATTGTTTAACATGTCATCAAGGGCTAAAAACAGCCATAGGTTAAGACATGAGTCATCAACTATATTCATTGCCATACATTGAAAATGGATTGATGGAATGTGAGCAAACTTACCCAGGAGTCATCCACCAGATAATTCTCCTGACTCAAACTGATGAAATAAGCCGGAGCTCTGCAATATATAAGCATCATGGGACGACCCTGGATGCCCTGCAAGAACACTGAGGAATCGCATATCCGGACCAAACACTGCTTGTATGTTGTGCACATCTTGCGGTTCCTGCAACCAAATATAAAATAATTACACAAAGCAAAGGTAACCAACTTAAACAATAACTCCTACAGCAAATTAAGATTCAAGTTCAACAATCCAAATATAATTCACAAAGGACATAAGTCTAAAAAAATATAGCAATTATATGGATGTGTGGGAAAACAAAGGTTTACATGCTAAGGACTAATTAAGGTCAACATTAAAATGCTTCTATAAGGCATACATGAAATGTATTGATTCAGGTATGCATTGCTATACAATTTATGGCCTTGGCCATGCTGATACATGCAATGCCTTGGAGCTAAAGGTGCGCAGACTCCTCCACATAGCCGCAAAACATGTTCAACAATAGCAATCCGAGGCCTCAAAGGTCCCGTAAGGGTATCGCAAAGGAAACGGGTTTATAGGGTGATAGTCCCTCGGCAATCAGCTCTCTGAATGAGATGCAAGCCCATACCAATAACGTAAGTTATCTAAACGAACGAACAAAACGAGGAATATCAGATTTTGATGGGATAATGATCCGAACTAATGCAAATGATCCGATTTGCTTTTGTTCATCGAAAGCACATATACGCATTGAACGAAAAAAACAAAAACAAAAATGACTAACACACACAAAAACTTTCACAGACAGCTACGGAAGTCCAGACAAATGTGCCTCTGAATCGAGCCTATGGTGTAAAAACATGCATTGCAGGATCACTGCTTGCTTTTTTCTGTGTTTGGCTTATCCTCAAGTAGTGTGGCCCTAGTGATGAAATTAACCTTCTCAACAAACTGGTCAACTTATTTTTTACAATAGCATTTTTCTTTGAATTTATTATCCAGCATCTGGGAATTCATTGAGAATGTTTTAATGCCTTTTTAATAACAATAGAGGCATCTTTTTTTTTTAATTGTTTGGGGCTAGGAGTTCCTTTTTTACATCGAATATCTCCCTGCTTGGTTTTAAGCATAAGATGGCTAAAGCCATTAAGAAGGTTGCAGGATCTCAAGTGATCTTTTTTAATCTTGTGAGTTGTCCCATGAGTATACCCTTGAATATGTGAGGGGAAAAAACTATCCTATGAGAGTACTGTTTTTAAATTGGTGGGTTTCTATTATTTATTAAATATTAGTGCTCCAATGGCTTATCTCTTTTGTCACCTTTACATTAAGGAACTGTTGTCTACAGGTGTTTAATTCTACTGTAAACCTTTGAATATCATTCCAATATTTGGAGTATGAAAGTAGCCCAGATTCTGTACCTGTCTATGCAAAGAAGAAATCATCCACAAATCTGAACCAACATGCCAATTGACTGGCATACTGGTGGTTGTGTAGCATTTCTTTCTCTTTAACAGATGTCATGAACAGATTTGCAAGGCTCGGATGTTTAAATACATATGGACAAAACACCCCACACCTGCTGATTCCTGCCCACACACTTCCGGCTTACCACTTCCGGTTTATACATTACTCTATAGCTGGGAATATGGAATCAAAATACTGTGGAAAAATACACATGGATGGCTCATCACCATAAAAATGTAAATAATAGAACCTAATGGGACATAGTAGCTCATAATAAATGACTGTAATGGTAAGAAGATCGCTGCACAGGAGCTAGCAATCTAATTCTCACGGGACTTCAAATCCAAAGCCAGCAAGAGAAAATTTAGGATGAGTCAAAATTTTGCGCAGAGGAGCTTGCAATATCCTCCTCGCAAGACCCGCCAGGCAGCCAGGGGCAGAAGCATGAAGATGGAGATGGAGATTTTTATCCAGGATGTGACAAACCTTATGATACTCAGAGCTATAGTCTGTGGAGACAGTGGGTGTATTACCTGGGTTCTAACCCTCATATTAGTGTACAACATATCCTGTCTATTTTTACCCAATGTGACCTCCTTAGCCCTTTTTAAGGATACCAAATGATACCCCCCAAATTATCTATTCATAATCTCCCTAACCTCTCGATCAAAATCTCCCAATTCAGAGCAGTTCCTCCTGGATTGAATCATTTCACCCAGGGGAATCACCTGGACGGTGTGTTTGGAATGAGCATTGTGTACTGACAATATAGTATTTCCAGCCTTTGGGTGGTAGTAACATGTCATGTGCCAGTGACTGTGCCAGTAGATTGCAATTGTTGGAATTGATGTAACCCATAGACTTCTCATCATCCTCAACTGCACCATTCCAAGTCATTATAATAATGGACGCCACTGATAGGGTTCACATCAGACAATATCGATCAATCAGAATGGAAAAAATTATGGGAATGTAAATACTCCTATGCCATTAGCAGAAACCACTTGGTCTCCTGTGGGTATTGGGATTACTTATTCAAATGGGATTCAACTGAAGTAATCGCTTTATCTTCTGGAATGCATAAATACAACGCTGCAATGTCAAATGTGCACCAGATATAATTTGCTGGCTAGATAAGCGTGGACATATTCCTGAGGACATGTTTAGTGTGCTGTATGTAACTGGGCATCCTACACACCCATTGGGCAAGACCCTAGTTCAGACTACCAAAGCACAAAACGATGGGTCTGCCCTCCGGGGGTTGGGCAGGTTTATGGATTTTTGGCAGGTGATG
Organism: Gastrophryne carolinensis; assembly: GCA_027917425.1. Lineage (NCBI taxonomy): Eukaryota > Metazoa > Chordata > Amphibia > Anura > Microhylidae > Gastrophryne > Gastrophryne carolinensis. Next base: position 188,230,082 of record CM051239.1, on the reverse strand, counting down.
GAATATGGTCATTCTGGGTTGTTTAACCTTGATGAAATCTGCTTCTTTGGCCGTAAATGCTCCCAGGGTGACACTATCATCCACCAGTATGAATAATATTTTTTTCAGTGGGGTCATCCCTTAAGCTGGTGTAAGTGGTGTCATCCCCGAGTTGTCTGAGTGCTTTTTCCCCATAGGATGATGCATCTAGAACCACTACACATCCTTCTTGTCTGCTTGGTGGATCACTAGCAAGTTATCCTCTTCGAGACCTCAGATAGCCCCCTCTCTGCCTTACTGAGGTTGTGTCTAATGTTGCGTTTTGTTAAGCCCAGGATAACCAAATCCCACTCAACCATCTCCTGGAATTTATCCAGATACTCTCCCCTGGATTGGATTAGATAAATGGTGGGATTGTTGATTTTAAGGGGGTTGGGGTGCTTGTGGACAATAGGATTGATTCAGAGACAGATACGCATGGACTTTTGCATGTGTCTGTGTATTTTTTTTTACTTTTTGGCTTGTTTTTTGGTTTTTACGTTACTTTTTCCATGTGTATGTTCGTTCCCGCTAAGGCGTATATGCGCTTTCGATGTACGGATCTAAATCTGATCATTTGCGTTAGTTCAGATCATTTTCTGATCTAAATCTGATAATTTGCGTTAGTTCAGATAATTTACGTCATTGGGATGGGCTTGCGTCTGATTCTGAGACCTGATTGCCGATGGACCACCGCCCTATAAAACGGTTTCATTTCCGCTCCACTTACGGGACCATTTTTGACTCGGATTGCTATTGTTGAACATGTTTTGCGGCTATGTGGAGGAGTATGAGCACCTTCAGCTCCAAGGCATTGCATGTATCAGCATGACCGAGACCAGATTGCACCAGCGACGCATGCATATCGATCGCATGCATGACGTTGAGCTGTTCGAGCTGATCTGACTTAATCGCATTTCCCTCCACAAATTGTATAGGGAGCTGCGGCCATGGTTAGCCCGCATCACAAGGAAGGGACAAGCAATTTCAGGTATGACCAAGATGCTTGGCTGCCTGCACGGCTCATTCCAGAGGCTGGGTGCCCTCTCCGTGGGGATGTCCCAGCCTACGCTGAGCGGCACACTCAACAAGTTTCTGGATGGCGTGGCTACCATTAATCCCAAATATATATCCTTTCCGGACGACATGGTAGCCTGGAACGCGCTTAAGTTGCTTTTTTTTAATAGCGCCAACGCCATGGGTGCCATCGATGGCACCCACGTTGCATTGGTCCCTCCCGCAGCCGACGAGTACATCTATAGGTAAGTTAATTATGTCATTTTGTTATATTGTTTAGGCAAACATTATTGTACCTATATATTAATCCCTCCTTTTAAAGTGTCCCTTTGAACCACTTTACAATGCATACCTTAATCCCTCCTTCTCAAGTGTCCCTGTGAACCACTTTACAATGCATACCTTAATCCCTCCTTCTCAAGTGTCCCTGTGAAACAGTTTACAATGCATACCTTAATCCCTCCTTATCAAGTTTCCCTGTGAAACAGTTTACAATAGATACCTTATTCCCTCTTTCTCAAGTGTCCCTGTGAACCACTTTACAATGCATACCTTAATCCCTCCTTCTCAAGTGTCCCTGTAAACAGTTTACAATGCATACCTTAATCCCTCCTTCTCAAGTGTCCCTGTGAACCACTTTACAATGCATACCTTAATCCCTCCTTCTCAAGTGTCCCTGTGAACCACTTTACAATGTATACCTTAATCCCTCCTTCTCAAGTGTCCCTGTGAAACAGTTTACAATGCATACCTTAATCCCTCCTTCTCAAGTGTCCCTGTGAACCACTTTGCAATGCATACCTTAATTCCTCCTTCTCAAGTGTCCCTGTGAACCACTTTACAATGCATACCTTAATCCCTCCTTCTCAAGTGTCCCTGTGAACCACTTTACAATGCATACCTTAATCCCTCCTTCTCAAGTGTCCCTGTGAACCACTTTACAATGTATACCTTAATCTCTCCTTCTAAAGTGTCCCTGTGAACCACTATACAATGCATACCTTAATCCCTCCTTCTAAAGTGTCCCTGTGAAACAGTTTACAATGCATACCTTAATCCCTCCTTCTAAAGTGTCCCTTTGAACCACTTTACAATGCATACCTTCATCAATTATTTTCACATAGGCCTTATCAAACCATTTTAATGCTGACCTTAATTAATCATTAGCATGTTAATCTTTATTTTCTACCACATCCATATAATATGTGTTATTTAAACTACTTATGTACTTTGTTAATGTTTTTTTTTTGGGGGCGTTATGAGTTAGTGTTTGAGTTGTTTACCTTGGCTTGCAGTAATTTTTTTTTTATTTGGTTTCAGGTACTGCAAGATTGGCCACTCGCTGAATATCCAAGCAGTGGTTGGCCCGGAAATGTGATTCCTTACTGTACTTGCCAGGTATCCAGGCTCATCCCATGATGCTTATATATTGCGGAGCTCCGGATATTTCATCGGTTTGTGTCTGGAGAACTATCTGGTGGATGGCTCCTGGGTAAGTTTGCTCAAATTCCATCATTCCCTTTTCACTGTATGGCAATGAATATAGTTGATGACCCATGTCTTAACCTATGGCTGTTTATTTCCCTTGATGACATGTTAAACAATAATGCTGCTTAGAATGTGTAATTTATGTAAGTATTTTGTGATTCTTTCAGGGGATTCTGGATATCCGCTTATGACCTGGCTCCTGATGCCCGTTCTTCTACAGAATGAGGCCCAGGAGTCGTATAATCGGGCCCACTGTAAGACCCGGGCCATAGTTGAGAGGGTCTTTGGACTGCTGAAGTCCAGATTTAGATGTTTGGACTTTGGACCATACAGGGGCGGCACTGCAATATGACCCCAACAAGGTCATCCAAATAATCATTGCATGCTGCATGCTGCATAATTTTGCCCTGATGCAGCGTGTCCCCCGTTATGTCGATCTGCCCCCTCTCCATCCAGCCAGGAGGCAGGTGACATTTATGATGGCACCCCTGCCTCTGGCCAATCTGTGTGTGCACATGTGATTTCCTCATATTTTTTTTTAACATTTGGTTTGTTTGTTTATGTTTTTGTGTGTTTGGAATATTATTAACAATTTAGTAATGATTTAATTACTAAACATTTTACACCTGATTTGAGCCTCATGCAGTTTATTTTCTCATGTTTGTCATTAAAAACCTTCATTAATATCAAAACAACACAAACATTAATGTATCAACTTAGGCAAGAACAGCTAAAGTCACATTCAATATATTTTCTGGAAATATGTTAATTTATATTTGAAGGGCACTCGCAGACTTCATGTACATACATTTTAAAACATAACTATAAATTGGGGCAGACTCCTGGCCCCTAGCAATTGGCTACATCCAGGAGTTCGAAGGTAACTGACTCCAGGCCGGAGTTTCCCCGCCCACCAACTTCAAGATCCATAGGGAGCACGAATTTCAAGGGGAATTGTCGGCCAGGAATACATAGGGCCACATACACACCCTCTCCTGCTTCTAATTTTCCCTGCCTATGACAGCCAGGCCCCATGCCAGTCCAGTCTAATCTTTGCCTTGGGCAAATGTTTATTGAGCCAAATACTTTCGTGTCCAGGGCTAGGTTACCCCGGAAATCCCTTATGGGCTCAGTCCTGTAACCACACCACTTGTTACATGCAAATTCTAATGTTTATTTAATACCAATAAAAGCAGTTAATGTAAACAGCTAATTATACATTAATAGTTCTATCTGTTATCATACAGCAAATATACAACTTTAAATCGTTATCTATTAAAATCATTACAACATCTTGGTAACGGGCAGACATGTATCATGTTTCACCAACTCTGGCTTTTTCAATGCCCTATCATGTGACAAAACAGACAGATAAATCACAGTATTAGTAATATGATTAGTATATTAGTATTTAAGTAGTTGCATCGTTAAACAATTAGGGGCACGGGGAAATTAATCAAAATAGTACCTGATTCTGATGATTCCAAATATTGGAGGCAGAAGTTGCTATGTACATTCAAAATACTCCACAAGGTGAGCCGGTGGTATGCACTCTCCTGTTGTTAAGACTTGTTTTAGTTAGTTTTCATATCTTTTCTATATGGGCCATATTCTAATTTAGATTGTTCGCCCATACATTAATTGGTTGTATTTCTCTTTAAGCTAGAAGATTCCTTGTGTTGGGCCAGACACAGTAGCTGTACTGCCTATAGAGAGGGGGAATGCCAAAAAAGGGGGGAGGGCATTGGGTTGGAGTTGTGCTGACACTGATTATTTTAAAGGGTAATCGAATTGAATTGGACTTACTGTTTAAGATCCATTACTTGCATGTGTGGAGCACTTGCGATGGCAGGAAGTTTCAAAGGCTGCGATGTTCTATTGTATCCAGTGACCCCCGTGGTCACGCTGTTGGTGGCCGCTATACTGCCAGTGTCCCGCGGCAGGTCCCGCTCCCCACGTGTCACCCGTTCTCTCTGCTCCAACTGCTTACCTGCCACCGCACCAGCGACGTTCGTTTTATGCGCTCCAGACACCTGGAGCGCATCTACCCCCGTATCCGGCTTCCGCCGGAAATGACGGGGTGCGTCGCTGGCTCGGCGCCCTGTCTCACAGGCGGCGCCATTTTCTTGGAGCCCCGCCATTCTGCCTGAGCCCAAGAGGCGGGACTCACATATTTGGCGTCCGCCATTGTAGTGTAGCCTCACTGCTCGCATTTTTGAACCTGTCTTGTTTAACCCATATACAAAAAGGCATTATTGCATCTCGGTTTGTGTATTAAAGGGCATCTATACATTGCAATGCAAAAGGGAACCGAAAATGCTCCACACAGTTTTCTGTATTTTTATATAATATCCGCTACTTTCTTATGCATCATCTGTTTAGTGACAATACTTATAACACCCATATACCTATTGGGATCTTTGTTATAATTTCCTCATATACATGCATTGCCCCTATTTCCCCTCTATTTATTTGGGCTTCATAGTTGTTATATAAGATTAGAACTCTCCCCTTCTCTCTGACCCACAATGAATCTTAAAGGGGCCTTCCACCGATTCACCATGTGTGATTCGCTGTCACGTGGCACAGGTACTGGGACATCTCGTCCTCACCCCACAACCTCCTCTCCCACCATCCCAGGTACAGGTTAGCGAACGATGGGGCACAGGTCGTCCCCATCGCCGTTCCCTGCACCTGGTGGTAAAGTTGGTCTTTAAAAAGGAAGAGGTTGTGGGTGAGGACAAAATTGAGGAGCCGAAGCAGGAACACGTTGTGGTCATGGTGGGATATGTCTAATTCGTTTAAGAACGATTCCAATGCCCTAAGGCCTTTATCGTGGGGAATACTTGAATATAGGGCCTCCACTTCCAGAGTCACCAGGGTAGAGTCGGGGCTCACCCACATCCCGTCAAGGATCCTCAGGACGTGTCCCGAGTCCATAACGTATGATGGAAGGCCCATGACAAGTGGTTGGAGGTGACGATCCACATAACGACTGGCGTTCTCCGTGAGAGCCCCCATGCCCGACACTATCGGTCGTCCCGGAGGTGCCGTGATGGATTTGTGCACCTTTGGGAGTGCGTAAAAAGTCGGTGTCTTTGGGCATGGGGACTCCAGGAAACCCGCCGTCTGTGGATCAATCACCCTCCTATCCCTGGCCTCGTGGATGAGCAGATGGTATTCCTTGTCATCTCTGGACATGGAGGCCCTTGCATACCAATCCTTGTTTTTTAGGATGTCTAAACACATTTTTTCATATTGAGCCGTGGACATGACCACAATGTTGCCACCCTTGTCTGCCGGTTTGACAACTAGATCATAGTTGGATTCTAATTCCTTCACTGCTTGTTGTAGTCGTTCATCCATGTTAGACTTATAGCCCGGCCGTTTAGAAAGGGTCTCCAAATCCGACATGATCATTTCCACGAAGGTGGCAACACTGTGGTTCATGTTCATCGCGGGAAAAAAGGTTGAAGGCTTCTTGAAATTCGTATTGACAGGGCCTATCACCATATGACCTGCCACCTCTAGACCTAATTCCTCAATATCCTTCTCTAGTTGAGTGATACTTGCAACTGTTTGTTGATTTGATGTGGCAGGTTCATCATCTTTTTTCAAAAAATGATATTTACATAATACTTTCCTCGCAAATAAATGAATATCTTTGACTGCTTCAAATAAGTCTAATTTCCTTGAGGGACAAAAATTTAGTCCCAATTTCAGTAATTCTAATTGTTCATCTGTTAATTTATGGTGGGAGAGGTTGAGAATGTCTTTTTGGGGAGTACTAAGGCCTCCCCTTTGTTGTTTTACGTCTTTGGGGGAGGGAACAGGGTTAGCTTTTTTTGCTCTCCGACGGGCATTAGCCCTCCTTTCGTTTCGGCTTTGATTTTTTCTCTTTCTAAAAAATCTTTTTTCTGTGCTCGTGTCTCCTCTATTTCTTCTCCTAACATACTCCTACTGTCCATTTTGCGTTTTATTGCATTTGCCCCTCCCTCTTCATTTGGAATGGTGATCTCTCTCCTTGGTGGCCCTCTCCAGGGCTCTTTGTCTCTAGCCCCTTTGGGTTTAAACCTCCTTTGGGGTGCTTGATATCCCCCATGGGGATCATTGGTTCTCTCTCTTGATGAAGAAGTATCGGAGGAATTATATGATCGACCTGGATGAATTTTTCTGCCTCTCCCCTGATTTTGTATGTTTGGCCACAAATATGCTTCCTTGTTTTGGTAGGCCAGTTTATCACTTACTAGTTTTCTCTCTTTTACTTCTATTAGATCCCTGTTTAGCTTCTCCACTGACTCCTGTACACCTGCATCTCTCTGTTTAAACTTCTCGCTCTTTTCTTGTTTGTCTAGACTCACTATAGCACTTTGGATTTGTTCATTGATTAACTCAAGTTGTCGTGTGTGGTATGCAATTAGAAGCCCCATAAGTTGGATTGAGCATTCCTGGAGGATGTTCTCCCATTGTCTTTTGAATTTTTCGTCAAAATCCAGGATTTGGGGAAAGAGCCTAATCCTAAGCCCTTTGGGCACCAAATTCTGTTGTATATATTCGCGGAGATATTGTATATCCCACCATATCTTGGACTTCTTGGTTAGTAGTTTGTAGAGTCTGTTAAAAAGCGTATGTGTAACTTCTTGTTTTTCTATATTATCTTTGTGTGTTACTCTGCATTGGGTCAGATCTGACACCATTTTCTCCCACTCGCTGCTTCCCAATTGGGTCATAACTGCCCCCGTCCTTCCCAACTGAAAGAGGACACCTCAATGTGAATGTTCCTATCCCTAATTCCCGATCTATCTGGGGGGGGTACACTCTTAGGACCAACGTCCTAGACCTATTTTTAAGTATATTGCTGGATGGAGCCCTTCATGGGTTCCCAATGAGTGACCTCAAAATATCCTCTTATTGGTGTGATTTTTATAGTGTTTATTAGGGTTGGTACACAGCCTGGCCTTTGTTACAAATACTTTCGTGTCCAGGGCTAGGTTACCCCGGAAATCCCTTATGGGCTCAGTCCTGTAACCACACCACTTGTTACATGCAAATTCTAATGTTTATTTAATACCAATAAAAGCAGTTAATGTAAACAGCTAATTATACATTAATAGTTCTATCTGTTATCATACAGCAAATATACAACTTTAAATCGTTATCTATTAAAATCATTACAACATCTTGGTAACGGGCAGACATGTATCATGTTTCACCAACTCTGGCTTTTTCAATGCCCTATCATGTGACAAAACAGACAGATAAATCACAGTATTAGTAATATGATTAGTATATTAGTATTTAAGTAGTTGCATCGTTAAACAATTAGGGGCACGGGGAAATTAATCAAAATAGTACCTGATTCTGATGATTCCAAATATTGGAGGCAGAAGTTGCTATGTACATTCAAAATACTCCACAAGGTGAGCCGGCGGTATGCACTCTCCTGTTGTTAAGACTTGTTTTAGTTAGTTTTCATATCTTTTCTATATGGGCCATATTCTAATTTAGATTGTTCGCCCATACCTTAATTGGTTGTATTTCTCTTTAAGCTAGAAGATTCCTTGTGTTGGGCCAGACACAGTAGCTGTACTGCCTATAGAGAGGGGGAATGCCAAAAAAGGGGGGAGGGCATTGGGTTGGAGTTGTGCCAGCCAGCATTTCCTTAGGCCCAAGCCTGCTGCGTGGGAGCTTGATGGGCCGTTTTAGTAAGGCTTAAGCTCAGCTATTGGCTAGTGGGGTATGTGAGCACTCTAATGAGCTATATGGGTGAATTCCTAAACAAATCAGCAAGGCCATAAACCACACAATCTTGGTTGCGCTCACCACACAGGTAAATAAAGTTGGGATGTAGAGGAAAGATGTTTAGCAGATCCAGGTCAAATTGAGATTAATATTGATGTTGCCCATAATAGGGTTGTGGTGGGCCTTGGAGGTGGCCCAACACCTGGGCATATGTGGCATTCATAATCTGCCACTGCTCCAGCATCTGTCTGTTGCTAGTTCGAAATTCATCTAGCATGGCAGTGAAGTTTGCATTTAAGGTGACCGTTTGTTCTGCCATCTGTCTGTTTAAGGTGGCCATTTGTTCAGCCATCTGGCTGTTGCTCGTCCTAAAATCAGTCAGCATAGTGGTGAATGTAGTATTGAAGTTCTCTAATTGTGCAGTAATCTGCTCTATTGTTCGTTGAGTCACCTGCTTAAAGTAACGGCTGTCATGGCGTCATGCTGACTCCAGGATCGTCACACACCTGTGTCAGATTGGGGCCTAAATATATTTGAGAACAAAATTAGTCATGTGCATTCACATGCATCACCAGTTTCAGCAAAGTCCACTCATCCTAGATATCTGGTCCTGTGTCCTAGGCAGCAGGGAAGTAGACGGCGTGCTCAAACTGGAGGAGGCTTCCACACTTCCAGAAGCTGGATGCTGGGCTGTGTTAAAAAGTAAAAGGCACGTAAACACACAAACATCCCTTGATGAGCCTGATGAATACATATGCTTTAGAAAACACGTGGGCAAGCAGGAATGAGAACTCCCCCAATGGCCAAAGTTGACCTTCACAATGAATGTGAGTCTCTCTTATATGTAAGCCTCACCCTGTGCATACAGATTGGTGACCTTAAATAATACAAACATGCATGTACTGCATGTTAGGAGGCTTTACAGATCCAAAATGGCACCTTAGGGGCCAACAGTCAGCTTGCAAATAGCATTTGGCTTCAGAGTATGCTGCTGTGCATTCTTGCAATGTTTACCTTTCCCTGACCCCAGCTCAAGTTTGTCTGACCAAAGCACAGCTTCAACCCCAGTGGTAGAAAGACAAAGAAGTAAGTGGTGTGTATAATTAACTATATTCACATCTCATGTAGTGCTTTGGTAAGATAAATTGTTCAATATTGACCAGAAATACTGTCAAAGGTTGTGTGTGGCCTGCAAACCTTTTTAAGGACCATTAACTACTGCACCCTGGGAGAGTGTGCATCATGAAGGCCATTCCTCAGACATTAAACACCCACCTAAAACAGTAACCTCCCCTCAAAGCCACTCCCTAGGGGCCTGTGTTTATATCTGCCTGTGAGCCTCATTTACAATAGTTCACATTAAAACAAACATTACAAACCTGCAGAAATGTCATGGATGTCGGAGTCGTTTCTGCCAGAGAGGCCCTCTAATGCTACGGGGTGGATTAAAGCCAGGACCATTTCTTCAGCTCTCGTGTATTGTAATTTGGTGGGGAAGCCTCCGACAGTTTGGAAGCTGAAAAATGGAGGTTAAAAAATATTTGGCATTGTGGTCACTACAAAAAGCAGCCAAATGCAAAACTCAAAAATCTACCTGTGATTGTGCCGCTTATTCTGCTTCTTCCGTACTGCATACTTCAGGTCAGATATTTTTCTCTGGATCTGCTCCACATCTTTCCTCTCATCCCCCGCTGCATTCACCTTCCTGGTGAGCTCTTCCAAGATTTGTTTTTTTCTCATTTTGCTGGTTGCTTTGGAATGGCGTCCAAATAGCTCATCATAATGAAGTGTGAGGCCACTTGCCAAGGCTAGGGTTTGTGCCTCTCCAAACCTGCCGCTCAACTGACCTCACCGCAATGTTCGGCCTAATGGTTGTTCTTCTGGGTCATCTCTGTTTGGTGGCAATTCAGGGGACATTCTTGGCTGGCTGTGTGGTGATGAATCACCCGTAACGTGGCTGGAAAAAGACTGGACTGTACTCGCATTAGGACTGGGCGTCATTGGTTTGGTGGCCACAGAACTAGCAGGCATGGATGTGACATAGGTCTCGCTGGTTTCCACCTGTTCCAGTGCCAAATGTGGCCGAGGAGGAGAGGGTGTGCTTGGGGGGCTGGGGCTTCTGGCCCTCTGCTTCTTTTGGCCCTTGGAACTTGTGCTCCATTTTTCTTGGGATGTGATAGGGCGGGGAGCAGGAGAGGGTGTTCTTGTGGGGCTGGGGCTTCTGGCCCTCTGCTTCTTTTGGCCCTTGGAACTTGTGCTCCGTTTTTCTTGGGATGTGGTAGGGTGGGGAGCAGGAGAGGGTGTTCTTGGGGGGCTGGGGCTTCTGGCCCTCTGCTTATTTTTCCCCTTGGATGTTGTGGTACCTTGCTGTTTTGATGTGGGTGTGCGGGGAACCTTGTTCTTGGAGGATCCTTCCTTGCGGTTGCTTGATGTTTTTGATGGGCATAGATTTGTGGGCAATGTAGCCTTGTGGTGGCCACTTTTGCTCTGCGTTTCAGGCCCCTTTGGAGTAGATTTGTGCGACCGAGTGCTCAGTCTGGAGGATGAAGTGTCCTCATGCCGCTCTGGCCTTTTGGTCTTGGCCTCCTTTGCTGCTGGTTGCTTTGTGCTAGCTTTTTTGGGTGCCATGATGACAATCTCAAAGAGAATGAGCTGTGTGTCCATTATTTTAAATATAAGAAACAAAGAAGAAATTGGGTATAACCCCCATGTGGGGGTTGTGCCCACGAAGTAGCTTAAACCACCACTTGCGCCTAAAATTGAAACTGCTGGTTGTGTGCACGGACGTGCCCACCTCCCTAAGGGTTATGGGCAAATAGCGGCTGGTTGAAAAGTGGCCCCAAAACACTATATATGGAAAATTGTGCTAGGGTATAGTAGACCATCTCCCTAGTCACCTATAGGAGAGAACCGGGCTCGCTATATTTAACCTCGCCTTAATAAAATGGATATATGCATGAGATACATAAAAACTGAAAATTTTAATTAATCACACAATTGAAAGTACAAATGTTAAAATCCAAAATCATCTCAGTGTCCGGAGTCAGACTAGCAAATTTATGACCTAGTTTCGCTATACTTAGGTTCCTCAGTGCCTGCAAGGTACATAAACAATTTCTGCTTTGCACTCCATCTGTAATAATTCAGTATGATATACAAAAAAGCATTTTTAGTACAGTTGTAATGACATATGGACATTGTTGTTGATAGAAACATCAAAAGGGATATAATAAAGTACCTGCGTGTGAAGGGCAGCTGCTCCAAATCACTGAATAGGATTGTATATATTATTCTGGTTCACCACCATCTTAATAATTTCTTTAATAATTTTTGGGTAATACAGGTGAGGCCAACAGGGGATAATACCCTTAAAAGAAGTGATCCTCCATGTGCACTATAAAAATAGTAAAACAGTGCATACATATATTTAAGGTGGCCACATTTGTATTCAGTATGATGACCACCACCAGGTTCACCCTGTGTTGCTCTCCAATGGGTTCCACTTGTCAGGGCAAGGTGCAGTAGATGCCGGGGTAATTAGACACATTAATATGGTAAACTCATTATGTAGCTAGGGAAACCAAAGCGGCTATGTCACACTAAGGCTATAAACAGTGGCAAAGATAGTCATTACAGGGCATAAAAGCGTCCCCTCGTGATAACAGATAGAAAGCAGCCCTATCAAACCAGTATGTAAAGTACCTGAAGATCAGAAAGATCGCTCATCCCAGCCCTGCACCTCCGGGTGCCGAACAACGCACAGGTGCCGCCTAAGCCCGTGTTGGATATAAGGGGTCGAACCACGACTACCAGTGGACGCGTGCACGATGCTGTGCGAATGTCCAGCGTCCCGCGTCTCACCCAGTCACCGCCATAATGTGGCTCCGTGCGCGGGGAGAGACTTAGTGCGAGATGCCGACGTCACTTCCGGATGGCGGGGCGCATGTCGTCAGAGGCCCAATGCCGAAGACGTGCGTGCGCCCCAACCGGGCAGAAGTGACTCGGCACCCGGTCACTGCAATGGCGCAACACAGCAGCCATGAACTCCATATTGGCGAAGCCCACATACTTGCCCAGATGTACACTGTCCATGCAACTTAGAAAGTACCGCCTGGTTTAAAACAATAAAGTTATATTAAGGACCGTTTCAGGTATAGATATGGAAAAGGAATTTTTTTTAATTCTATTAAAGATCCAAAACTAAATCACGCAAGATGATACTAAGGATGATGCTAGGACTGGATTGCCTATCACGCTGTATGATAGTAAAGGGGCAAGGTGGCACTGTGTCATCTTATGCAGAGTAGCCCCAGACCTAACCAGCACCCAGAGAGAGCAAACTAATAGCAGTGTTGATCATGGCCAAAAGTAACAGATGGAGGAATCATCAAGGGTTCTTTACCTGTTGTTATGCAGCAATTAATACACTATTCATGAAGTGGAGTAAAACATTAAAAAATGCCTGAATGTTAATCCCTCGATGTGAGGCAGGTGCCCTTCACCTTACATAGGTACATAAACAGAGAAAAGAGGGCAGGGAATGCATCAAAGAGACACATAATAGCATTGCACGGGCTTATATAATATAAGGAGAGAAAACCCCAGCAGTCCACATGAATCTTTATCAAACGATATTAACCATTTCTTAGCAGTGAAGGTATTGTCCTCATTAAAATACCACTGTATCTATAGAAAGGGTACAAAACTAATGGATTCATTGAGGCCGGGGGGGACGATGGGCCTTAAAATAGTAGATCCACCTCGTTTCTTTCTGAAGTGTGATCCTTTCTAAGCCCCCCCCCCCTCTAGCACTGGCATGTATACGATCCAAACCCACTACTTTAATGCCCTCTGGATTTTTGTTGTGATAAGCCAGAAAATGTCTGTATGTAATGTCAGAAATGTTCATATATGCGTCTCCTTAGTTGTCGGTTGGTTTTGCCTATATAGAATTGACCGCATGGGCAGATCAGGACGTAAACAACATGACTTGATTTGCAATTGACATAGTGTCTTAATTTGAGAGGCGGTCTATCACCCACGGCCAGTGTTTTAGTGGTATATACGTATCGGCACATAGAGCAACTCTGGCATTGATATGTGCCAACCGTGGCACAGCATGTTTTTTTAGGGGTTGCCGTGAAATGGCTATGGACTAAATGATCCCTCAGATTTCTTGCTCGTCTGTATATGAATCTAGGATGTTTAGGAATCAGGGATGTGAGGGATTGGTCGTTGGTAAGGATATGCCAGTGGCGAGAAAAGATTGCCTTGATCTCTGCATGGTGTTCTGTGTATGTGCAAATCATGGATAGTGGATTTATTCCACTAACAGGTTTGTGTTTGTAAAGGAGTTCCACGCGGGGCCTAGCCCGGGCTTTCTTATAGGCTTTTCTGAGGATACGTGATTTGTAACCTCGGTCTCGTAAGCGGATCTTTATATTAGCCGCTTCTTTCTCGAAGTCTGGGTCTAGGGTACAATTCCGTCGGGCACGTAAAAATTCCCCATACGGAATGCTGGCAAGGAGATGTTCTGGATGGGCACTAGTTGCCCGCAGGATGGTATTTGCGGCAGTTCCTTTGCGAAAGAAGTCTGTAATGATTTGTCCCGAATCAATGGTAATTGAGAGGTCCAAGAATGTTACCGTCTTTGGGCTGTAGTCACACGTGCATCTTAAATTAAGGGCATTGATGTTCAATTTGGAAACAAATTCCAACAGCTTTGTTTCAGCTCCAGTCCAAATGATGAATACATCATCAATATATCTGTGCCACATGGCCACGTGGCACAGATAATCTGAGAGCTCATCCTCAGCCCACAACCCCCTCTCCCACCCCCCCAGGTACAGGTTCGCATAAGAGGGGGCACACGTGGTCCCCACTGCAGTTCCCTGTACCTGGTGATAGAGTTGATGGTCAAACAGGAAGAGGTTGTGGGTGAGGATGAAGTGTAATAGTCGTAACAAGAAAACATTATGGTCATGTTGTTCTATTGTCAGTTCATCCAGAAACATGCGGGTCATCTCTAACCCCTTATCGTGGGGAATGCTTGAGTAGAGGGCCTCCACATCCAGGGTCACAAGGAGGGAACCGGGGGCCAAAACCATACCATCCAGGACACGTAGCAAGTGTCCTGTGTCTTTGAGGTACGATGGAAGTTGGTGGACAAGGGGTTGGAGGTGGTGATCGACGTATCGACTGGCCCTATCCGTGAGAGATCCCACGCCCGACACAATTGGTCTGCCTGACGGCGCCACAACCGACTTATGCACTTTCGGCAGGGCATAAAAGGTTGGTATAGTCAGACATGGGACCTCCAGGTAGGAACCAGTCGCCCCATCGATCACCCCTCTCTCCACCACCGCCCTGACCAGGCAATGGTAGGCCCCGGCATCCTCCTGCACCCTGGACATGGGGGCCCTCGCGTACCACTCCCCATTAGTCAAGATATTCATGCACATGTTTGCGTATCTTTTGCTGTCCATGACTACTATATTTCCCCCCTTGTCTGCCGGTTTGACAACAACATCATGCTTTTGTTCTAATTCTTCCAGTGCTGCTTGGAGTTCTTGGGACATATTTGTAGTCTTTTTATGTCTAAGTTTTTCAATCTCCGTAGAAACCAAATCTACAAATGTGGCTACATGGGGGTTGGCAGACAAAGGGGGGAAATATGTAGACTTCTTTTTGAATACCCTGGTCTTGGTGAATACCCTGGTCTTGGTGAATATACCCTCGGTCCTTGGTCCCTTCTAGTAGGCCTAACGTTATGGTTTGGCCAAATATATGCATATTTGTTCTTGTATGCTATTTTGTCTCTCTGAAGTTTATGTTCCATTTTGTCTATAAGGTCTTTGTTTATTTTCTCTATCGATTCTTTGATGTTCTTGTCCCTGTTAAGGAAATGATCATCTTTTTTAAATTTATTCAGGTCCTCTATTGCATTTTGTATAGAGTGCTCTAAGACCTGAATTTGTGACTTGTGATGATCCAGGAGTAATTGCATTAATGCTAGGGAGCAAGCTTGTAAAGTATCCTCCCATTTTGTCTTAAACTCTTCCGGGAGCTGTCCCACCTGTGGGAATAATCTGAGGCGTAAGCCTTTAGGTACTAAGTTGTTTGCTATACTGTATATTCCTAAAGATAGTAGAAACAAGGTGGATCTACTATTTAAGGCCCATCGTCCCCCCGGCCTCAATGAATCCATTAGTTTTGTACCCTTTTTATAGATACAGTGGTATTTTAATGCTAAGAAATGGTTAATATCGTTTGATACAGATTCATGTGGACTGCTGGGGTTTTCTCTCCTTATATTATATAAGCCCGTGCAATGTTCTCTTTTCTCTGTTTATGTACCTATGTAAGGTGAAGGGCACCTGCCTCACATCGAGGGATTAACATTCAGGCATTTTTTAATGTTTTACTCCACTTCATGAATAGTGTATTAATTGCTGCATAACAACAGGTAAAGAACCCTTGATGATTCCTCCATCTGTTACTTTTGGCCATGATCAACACTGCTATTAACATAGGTTCCCCAGTTTGCTCTCTCTGGGTGCTGGTTAGGTCTGGGGCTACTCTGCATAAGATGACACAGTGCCACCTTGCCCCTTTACTATCATACAGCATGATAGGCAATCCAGTCCTAGCATCATCCTTAGTATCATCTTGCGTGATTTAGTTTTGGATCTTTAATAGAATCAAAAAAATTTCTTTTTCCATATCTATACCTGAAACGGTCCATAATATAACTTAATTGCTTTAAACCAGGCGGTACTTTCTAAGTTGCATGGACAGTGTACATCTGGGTAAGTATGTGGGCTTTGCCAATATGGAGTTCATGGCTGCTGTGTTGCGCCATTTCAGTGACCGGGTGCCGCGTCACTTCCGCCCAGTTGGGGCGCACGCACGTCTTCGGCATTGGGCCTCTGACGACGTACGCCCCGCCATCCGGAAGTGATGTCGGCTCTGATCCCCTGCCCCCCCCTCCTCTGGCCAGCGATCACCAGGGCATCTGACAGCTGATGAACACAGGAATGTGGCTACATGGGGGTTGGCAGACAAAGGGGGGAAATATGTAGACTTCTTTTTGAATACCCTGGTCTTGGGATTGATCATAGGGGTTGTCCCTGTCGTTTCTGCTGCCAGGTCTATCAGGACCTGTTCTATTTCCTCGTCGTCAAGTGGTTTGGTCATTTCTAAAGTGGTCTGTGTCTCTGGTTGTTTCTGAAATTGCTGTCGGCAAATGATTTTACGGGCAAATAGATGTAAATCGGTAATGGTACAGAAAATATCGGTACGACTAATTGGGCAAAAATTTAAGCCCAATTTCAGTAATTCTTTTTGTTTGTCCGTAAGGGTGTAATTTGATAGATTCAATATGTCAACTTCCCCATTGGGTGGCAATGATGTTGGACTCCTACTGGGTATCACAGTGGAGTTATTCGTCACGTGGGGTGTGTTTTTGGGGCAATTGCGGCGTCTCCTATGGTTCCTTTTCCGGTTCCGATTGAGCCTAAAAAATCCCTTTCAGTTCTTGGATTCTCATTGGTCCCTCCCCTCTTGGGGGCCTCGCCTTCCCTTTGTCGTGATTTAGATCTGGTGACTCTATCCTCACTGTCCGAAATGGTTCCTTGTACGGGGGGGCCATTTGGTTTGGAAATTCTATTTGTGCGTGAATAAGGTTGTTTATACTGGGAAAAATCCCTCCCTTTGTTGGTAACTCGCTCCCTAGAGGACGAGGAATCCGAGGATGAATATACCCTCGGTCCTTGGTCCCTTCTAGTAGGCCTAACGTTATGGTTTGGCCAAATATATGCATATTTGTTCTTGTATGCTATTTTGTCTCTCTGAAGTTTATGTTCCATTTTGTCTATAAGGTCTTTGTTTATTTTCTCTATCGATTCTTTGATGTTCTTGTCCCTGTTAAGGAAATGATCATCTTTTTTAAATTTATTCAGGTCCTCTATTGCATTTTGTATAGAGTGCTCTAAGACCTGAATTTGTGACTTGTGATGATCCAGGAGTAATTGCATTAATGCTAGGGAGCAAGCTTGTAAAGTATCCTCCCATTTTGTCTTAAACTCTTCCGGGAGCTGTCCCACCTGTGGGAATAATCTGAGGCGTAAGCCTTTAGGTACTAAGTTGTTTGCTATACTGTATATTCCTAAAGATAGTAGAAACAAGGTGGATCTACTATTTAAGGCCCATCGTCCCCCCGGCCTCAATGAATCCATTAGTTTTGTACCCTTTTTATAGATACAGTGGTATTTTAATGAGGTCAATACCTTCACTGCTAAGAAATGGTTAATATCGTTTGATACAGATTCATGTGGACTGCTGGGGTTTTCTCTCCTTATATTATATAAGCCCGTGCAATGTTCTCTTTTCTCTGTTTATGTACCTATGTAAGGTGAAGGGCACCTGCCTCACATCGAGGGATTAACATTCAGGCATTTTTTAATGTTTTACTCCACTTCATGAATAGTGTATTAATTGCTGCATAACAACAGGTAAAGAACCCTTGATGATTCCTCCATCTGTTACTTTTGGCCATGATCAACACTGCTATTAACATAGGTTCCCCAGTTTGCTCTCTCTGGGTGCTGGTTAGGTCTGGGGCTACTCTGCATAAGATGACACAGTGCCACCTTGCCCCTTTACTATCATACAGCATGATAGCAATCCAGTCCTAGCATCATCCTTAGTATCATCTTGCGTGATTTAGTTTTGGATCTTTAATAGAATCAAAAAAATTTCTTTTTCCGTATCTATACCTGAAACGGTCCATAATATAACTTAATTGCTTTAAACCAGGCGGTACTTTCTAAGTTGCATGGACAGTGTACATCTGGGTAAGTATGTGGGCTTTGCCAATATGGAGTTCATGGCTGCTGTGTTGCGCCATTTCAGTGACCGGGTGCCGCGTCACTTCCGCCCAGTTGGGGCGCACGCACGTCTTCGGCATTGGGCCTCTGACGACGTACGCCCCGCCATCCGGAAGTGATGTCGGCTCTGATCCCCTGCCCCCCCTCCTCTGGCCAGCGATCACCAGGGCATCTGACAGCTGATGAACACAGGAGCTGACAATCGGGTGAGGTGAGTAAAGTGTTTTTTTTTTTTTTTTTTAAGGTTTATTTAAAAAATGTTTGTGTCTGTCTTTTTTTTTACTGTTAACCCTTTGTGAACTGGTAAGGGGTCCATGAGACCCCTTATAGCAGTTCACAAGGCTAGGGGCTGGCAAGTCACCTGCAACTAGCGGGTGGCTTGCCATTAACCCCCGCACCCCCAATTACCTGCCTCTCCAAAGCCCAGGGGGGGGGGGGCAGAAGAGCCCGGGCCCACACAGGGTATGTGGGCTCGTAGGCTGCAGGGTGGGGGGCCACAAAAGCTGGCCCCTCCACTCTGTTCCTACAAGCCCCCATAGCTGGTCCCGGGCTGGTTATGACGGGTAAGGGGGACCCTACGTCATTTTTTTTATTTTTAAGGGTTAGGGTTAGCTCATTTTTTTTTTAATAACCCTAGCCCTTAAAATTCCCCCCAAAAATGGGTTCAACCCCCCCCCCCGTACGTCATTTTTTTTTTTTGACCCTGCGTCATATTTTTTTTTTTTTAAGTGTTAGGGTTAGGCTAACCCTAACCCTTAAAAATAAAAATGATGTAGGAATAACCCTAACCCTTAAAATTCCCCAAAAAATGGGTCTCCCAACCCCCCCCCCCCCCCCCCAGGAGTTGGGACCCTACGTCATTTTTTTTTTTATTTTTAAGGGTTAGGGTTAGCCTAACCCTAACCCTTAAAATTCCAAAAAAATTACATGGGGGGGCTCCCCATTTTTTGGGGGGAATTTTAATTTTTTTATATTTTTTTATTTTTAAGGGTTAGGGTTAGCCTAACCCTAACCCTTAAAATTCCCCAAAAAGGGGGTCCCCCGCCCCTTGGGAGGGGGGATCCTATGTAATTTTTTTGGGGATTTTTAAAGGTTAGGGTTAGCCTAACCCTAAACCCTTAAAATTTCCCAAAAAATGCCCCCCCCCCCCCCGGAAGGGGGGACCCTATGTCATTTTTTTTTTTTTTTAAATTAACCCCTTATGTTTATAGTGTGGATAGTATTTTATTTGTAAATGTAATAAATTGCTCTTTTCAGTTTGGGGGGTCTCCAGGGCAAGAATGGGGGGGCTACCGATACATATGTGGTACCGTTGTAATCGGGAGAAATGGGGCTATCACATGCAATATGGTTTTCATAAAAAAAAAGGTTTTATTTAAAATAAAGGAGACAATTGTCTAAAAAATATATATTTTTTGTTTTTTTTTTTGTTTTTTTAAGCAGAAATATTCAAAAAACAGTAGAAAAATTACAAACAAGACATTTCATGTTAAAGCCTAAACTCTGCTGCAAAAAATGTATATGTAATGTATATAATTTTTCTGGAAATTCCAGCAAAAATCACGGTAAATAATGCCGCAAAATGGGGAAAAATGACCTGTCAACAGAGGGTGACAAAACTTCAAGTAGGCTGACAATTTAAAGGGTTAATAGTAACTATGCATGTTGGGTATTGTTCTGCTCGGGGGACCTTGCGCTTTCAGATTTAGCTTGTTTTTTCTTGTTTGCATATTGATATTTTAGGAAAACATGGTCTTTATTCTGCTTTTTTTATAATTGTTTTTAGGGAAACCCTGTGCAACCTAAGAATTCTTCAATGGATTACTTCCAGAAAGATGAGCCCACTACAACAAGCTCAGTACTCTTAGAAAGCTTAACATGTGTACTTTCAGGGAATATATGGTTTATGGGGATATTCTAAATTTAAAGGGTTGTTTTGGTTGAAAAATCGCAAGGTGCGCACTTTGTCTGCAGAGCTGAAATTTTTAAGTAAAATTACCGTTATGCGCACGCTTTACTTTGGGGTGTTTGGCAACTCTTCCCTTGATAGTACCTATGTATGTTGGGTATTGTTCTGCTCGAGGGATGTTGCTTTTTCAGATTTTACTTGTTTTTTTCTGTTTGCATATAGTTTTTTTTAGGAAAATGTGGCTTTGATTCTTCTTTTTTATTCTTTTTTAGGGAAACTCTGTGCAACCAAAGAATTGATTGAGGGATTACTTCCAGAAAATTGCGCCCATGTCAACAAACCTGGTACGCCTAGAAAGCCTGAGGTGTATACTTCCAGAGAATATATAGTTTGTGGGGGTATTTCAAATTTAAAGGGTTCTTTTTCTGGAAAGACAGCAAGGTGCGCTTAGCGCGGTGCATAGTTGTATTTTATCTGAAAATCTCCTAAATCGCTGTTTCAGTTTGGGGGAGTCTCCTGGGCAGGAAAGGGTGTCTACCTATACATATGTGGTAACGCTGTGACCGGGATTAATTGGGGTTTCACATGCAATAAGATTTTATTGACAAACTTACATTTTTTATTCCAAAAAACACTACAAATTGCAAGATTTGTTTTTATTTTTTTGCACATATTTCCCCCAAAAGTATTGAGAATACACCTAAAAAATTACAAACAAGACATTTCATGTTAAAGCCCAGACTCTGCTGAAAAAAACAATATATCATTTTCCTGGGAAATCCCTGGAAATCCCTTCAAAAATCACATTTGAACATGGGGAGCGCAAAATAGTGCAAAATGGTCTGGCACCAAGGTTGACAAAAACTCCAGGTAGGCTGGCAGCGAAAGGGTTAAATTAACCCCTTATGTTTATAGTGTGGATAGTAGTAGTATTTTATTTGTAAATGTTATAAAGTGCTATTTTCATTTTGGGGGGGTCTCCTGGGCAAGAATGGGGGGCTACCGATACATATGTGGTACCATTGTAATCGGGAGAAATTGGGCTTTCACGTGCAATATGGTTTTCTCTAACAAAGTAAATGTTTTATTTAAAATAAAGAAGACAATTGTCTAAAAAATATTTTTTTTTTTTTTTGTTTTTTTACATTTACTTTGTGTTTCCAGTTACAATGTCCAGCTTGAAAAGGGTTAAAACTTAGCCTTTACTTCATAGTTTAAAATGAGGGTAATTCCAATTATAATCACACAGCCATCAAACGTCTTGTAAATCAGAAAGTGCTCCCCTCCACCATCGGGACCAGGTAACGCGTTTCAGGCTGTCACCAGCACTTAATCATACAATTTGCCAAAAAAAACTATTACAGTGACTGGCAGGGGTGTGCTATAGTCTCTGTGATGGCAGGGGCGGTCCATCATCTGAACTATGGAAGTGTTGGTCTATAGGCAAGGGCACTATGGGACATGGATTTGGCAATCAAGTAAATGTCAAAGTACAAGACTACTGTAGGTATGATCCCCTTCGGGGAGGGAGGTCTGGATTATGAGTTCAGGGGGGTACCATTCTGTATCTTTGCCCTGGGTGCAAGAAAGCCTAGCTACACCTCTGGGGAGTATACTGTACAAACTCCATTTGTATTTCAATTGGTCACCAGTTTCTGTATTCCTTGGCCTTCTCACCCTTTCTATCTTATAGGATAATTCTTTGTCATGCTTTCTTGCATTAATAATAATATGCGGGATTGTGGAGTGGCTAAGAGGGAGGATTACATCACATGATTATAATGGTAGTAAGTCAGGGGCTTAGCCACATGACTAAGTGGGAGTGAATTTTCCCTCAAAAACGTTTGCTTAGAGACTGGTAACATGAACTGGTTTGTAAGCATATTTAGGGAAACCATGCCATATTCCCTTTCTTTTCTATATTGACATTCCTGAGCTTTCATCAACCTCTGTACACATCATAGCTTTCTTTGAAAAATAATAGCTAGGTATCCCCTTATGAGGCTTAGTGTACCATACCAACAGTCTAGTACACTAAGGGGGTTATTTAAGAAACGCTAGCGCCAGGTACTGCCACGTAGCGACAGGTAGCGTCAGGTGAACGCTGGGCTGTTGTATGTGAAAACCACATTTAAGATAGCAAATCTGGCCTCTAACAGCGCCATGTAGCATCACATGTATTACTAGAGGCAGCTCAGGGTATAGCACCGGCGCTCTAGGTTCAGGAGCGCCATGTATTACTTTTCACTTAGTAGCGCTCCCCTATACATTTCAATGGGGTTTCATTTGGTT
Source organism: Gastrophryne carolinensis (assembly GCA_027917425.1). Lineage (NCBI taxonomy): Eukaryota > Metazoa > Chordata > Amphibia > Anura > Microhylidae > Gastrophryne > Gastrophryne carolinensis. The sequence goes on along the minus strand of CM051239.1, from coordinate 188,207,729 downwards.
GTTTATAAATAGGGGGCAATTAAAATGTAAAATGTTTGGCTCAAATCAATGTGTGACCTCTCCTGGCCTGCAAACAAACATATATATATATATATATATATATATATATATATATATTTATGCAGAATTTTATGTGCAGGTCTGACACTAAAGAGTCATTGTCACAGTATTAAAACAATGTCATTCCATGTGTTTTCGCTCTGTTACTGGCGTATGTGTGTTCAGAAACAGACTTTGATTACACAGCGTCTGGAGCTCTCTGCTAGAGCGCCCAGCTTTAGAACGGCAACGCTGGATGTGTATAATTTTTTCTTAAATATGGTGTGGAGCACTGAGTGCTGGACACACTGTGCTGGCGCTACCTATCACTCGCTGCAGCGTTGTGCTGTTGTTACATGTAGCATAGCCTTGGGCGCTATGACCTTGGAACACCACCTAGCGTTCACGATTGGCTCTGCAGTGAATAAAGGAGAGCGCTTCTACAGCGCTCACCAGACATCACATTCTTTAATGCTGGACAGGATAGTACCACTTGTCTGCCTGCTAAGCTAGGTTATAGCACCTCATAGCTTCTTACAGTGTCTACTTGCGGTCGCTCTAAGTACCGCTATACAGACGCTCACATGGCGATACAGGGCGGAAGGGGGCGCCGTCAGGGGTAGACATGAGATGAGACGACGGGAACTGTCATCTGGCCACCTCTAGCCTGCTTTCAACACTGCAGGGCAGCGGTCAGAAGGGGCCACCATCGCCGTGTTGGCTCTCGCTCTCAGAGCAGAAGCAGGCTCGTGTTTCTCAGGCAGAGATATTCCCTCCTCCAGAAATCCCCCTCCCCACTCACAATGGGCTGAAGGGTTCAGAGGCATCACTGGCTGATGGCATGGAGGCAGCAAAAGAGAAAGCCTCTAGCTAAGGTACTGCCCAAATGTATTTATAGCTCAAATTCATCATAGCACACATACTCACACACTCTCCTCATGCCACAATTGAGTATTCTCCTTAGTCCAGTCTTGGCCTCTGAGTAGGGGGACCAGAAACCACAGCACACATTTCAACAGTTTGTGTGTGTTGTGATTTTCAGTCCCCCATTTTTCCAGATCATGCTTAGACCAGGTGAACATAATTGACTGCAGGGTTGTAGCCAGCAGCATTATGTTTAACCCTTTAAGTGTCAAGCCTATAAATTTTACGGTTGCCTCTCCGACCCACTAAAGTTCCAGCCGCTTAAAATTCACGGCCTGCCATTTACCCCTGCTAGCGATCCCTCCCGCCAGCTCTCCTCTTTTCTGGGGGACCTTCAAACGCTCTTCTGTGGGGAGGAGAGGGCGAGAAATTGCCCTCTTTCTGGGTCACCCAGCAGCCATCATCTCACATCCGCTCAAGGCGATCAGTAGCCTCTGGTGATCAGAGGTGGGAGGTTGGAGGGACAAGATGGCTGTGATCTCTTGCCCCCTAAGCCCTCCCCTCACCGATCAGCTGTCATTGGACATGATCGCCGGGGGACAGCGGAGGATCGGAAGTGAGTAGAAAACAAAAATAATATAACCCTCTGTGAACTGGTAAGGGATCCATGAGACCAGTTCACAAGACTTGGGGGCTGGCAACCCACCTGCGGCTAGCGGTGACTCCCCAATCACCTGCCTCCTCAAAGCCCGGGGGCAGAGGGGCCCAGGGCCAATTTAGGCTGTGCGGGCTTGTAGCCGGCAGGGTGGGGCCACCAAAGCTGGCACTTGTGCTCTGTTCTACAAGCCCTGCATAGCTGTCCCAGAGCTGGTTATGCTGAGTATGGGGACCCTATGTCATTTTTGGAGGAGATTTTTAAGTGTTTTTAACGCTTAAAATTAAAAACAAATGGGGTGGTGCCCACCCTGGAGGGGGGGGGGGGGCTATGTCATTTGTTTTATTAACGCCTTATGTTCTGTCCCCCAGCAGGTATAAAAGACTTCCAGCAGGAGAGCAGAAGCCAGAGTGATTGGGGAGGGACAGAGAGGAATGGGAAGTAAGTATTAAAGAAAAAAAAACATTTTCTGTGTGTTGTTTTTTTGTTTACATTTAACCCGTTGTAAACTGGCAAGGGCTTCATGAGACTCCTATACCAGTTTACAAGGCTAAGGGGCTAGAATTTTCCTGGAAATTCCAGCATAAATCACAGTTAAACATAGAGCAAAATGGTGAAAATGACCTGCCGAAAGAGGGTGAGAAAATTTCAAGTGACATGAGGCAGGATGGCTGCACCATCTAGGGGCACACCTCACCCCCCCCACACACACACACACACACACACTCACACTCCCAGCAGCAGCACAATACTGAGAGGTTTATTCATAGAATTATTAATGAGAAGCAGGTGCAAAACAGTCATGAATTAGTGTAGAAACAGTAGCAATGTGAATTCAATAAATTTCTACTATAGTTCATTAGTAGAGATGAGCGAGTAGTGAAATATTCGAAATTTCGAATTTCGATTCGAATAGACCGCGTTACTCGACTACTCGACCGATTATCGAATCCCATTATAGTCTATGGGAAAAAAATGCTCGCCACTTGGAAATCTCAATTCGACCACTTGGAGGTCACCAAGTCCACCCTGAAACATCAGAAAATGATGCCAACACTGCTGGAATGCAACTGGGACAGCAGGGGAAGCATGTCTGGGTGCATATAACGCACCCAAGTCGCACTATTACGCCACTATCACAGCCTCTCAACAATACACTCCAAACACAATATAACTTCTACGTAAAGTGAGACAAGACAAGGAAACCTTCTTTCCTCTACATTGCCATGGACCCCAAGCCAAACTGTACAAAAAAGAAGAACAAAATTCTGCACCCCTTAAAATCACGTTGCCTATGACAACCACAGATGGCATATGCAAGGGGGAACACAAATAGACCCCACCCCTAATTGTCATTGTGTGTGTGTGTGTGTGTGTGTGAGATGTGGTCAGACATGTCTTCTTGTGTCATTGTGTCACCCCAGCAGTAAGGGAAGCTTAAAGGAGGAGGTTTGTTACAGTGTGTCACCCCAGCAGTAAGGGAAGCTTACAGGAGGAGGTTTGTTACAGTGTGTCACCCCAGCAGTCAGGGAAGTTTACAGGAGGAGGTTTGTTACAGTGTGTTACCCCAGCAGTAAGGGAAGCTTACAGGAGGAGGTTTGTTACATTGTGTCACCCCAGCAGTAAGGGAAGCTTACAGGAGGAGGTTTGTTACAGTGTGTCACCCCAGCAGTAAGGGAAGCTTAGAGCTGAGACCTCTTAAAAATTGTATTAAGGCCCAAGAGCTGAGACCTCTTAGAAATTGTGTGGAGTCCCAAGAGCTGAGACCTCTTAGAAATTGTGTGGAGGCCCAAGAGCTGAGACCTCTTAAAAATTGTGTGGAGGCCCAAGAGCTGAGACCTCTTAAAAATTGTGTGGAGGCCCAAGAGCTGAGACCTCTTAAAAATTGTATTAAGGCCCAAGAGCTGAGACCTCTTAAAAATTGTGTGGACTCCCAAGAGCTGAGACCTCTTAAAAATTGTATTAAGGCCCAAGAGCTCAGACCTCTTAAAAATTGTGTGGAGTCCCAAGAGCTGAGACCTCTTAGAAATTGTGTGGAGTCCCAAGAGCTGAGACCTCTTAGAAATTGTGTGGAGTCCCAAGAGCTGAGACCTCTCAAACATTGTGTGGAGTCCCAAGAGCTGAGACCTCTTAAACATTGTGTGGAGGCCCAAGAGCTGAGACCTCTTAAAAATTGTATTAAGGCCCAAGAGCTGAGACCTCTTAAAAATTGTGTGGACTCCCAAGAGCTGAGACCTCTTAAAAATTGTGTGGAGGCCCAAGAGCTGAGACCTCTCAAACATTGTGTGGAGTCCCAAGAGCTGAGACCTCTCAAACATTGTGTGGAGTCCCAAGAGCTGAGACCTCTTAAAAATTGTGTGGAGGCCCAAGAGCTGAGACCTCTTAAAAATTGTGTGGAGGCCCAAGAGCTGAGACCTGTTAACAATTGTGTGGAGGCCCAAGAGCTGAGACCTCTCAAACATTGTGTGGAGTCCCAAGAGCTGAGACCACTTAAAAATTGTGTGGAGGCCCAAGAGCTGAGACCTCTTAAAAATTGTGTGGAGTCCCAAGAGCTGAGACCTCTTAAAAATTGTGTGGAGGCCCAAGAGCTGAGACCTCTTAAAAATTGTGTGGAGGCCCAAGAGCTGAGACCTCTTGAAAATTGTATTAAGGCCCAAGAGCTGAGACCTCTTAGAAATTGTGTGGAGGCCCAAGAGCTGAGACCTCTTAAAAATTGTGTGGAGGCCCAAGAGCTGAGACCTCTTAGAAATTGTGTGGAGGCCCAAGAGCTGAGACCTGTTAACAATTGTGTGGAGGCCCAAGAGCTGAGACCTCTCAAACATTGTGTGGAGTCCCAAGAGCTGAGACCTCTTAAAAATTGTGTGGAGGCCCAAGAGCTGAGACCTCTTAAAAATTGTGTGGAGGCCCAAGAGCTGAGACCTCTTGAAAATTGTATTAAGGCCCAAGAGCTGAGACCTCTTAGAAATTGTGTGGAGTCCCAAGAGCTGAGACCTCTTAAAATTGTGTGGAGGCCCAAGAGCTGAGACCTCTCAAACATTGTGTGGAGTCCCAAGAGCTGAGACCTCTTAAAAATTGTGTGGAGGCCCAAGAGCTGATACCTCTTAAAAATTGTGTGGAGGCCCAAGAGCTGAGACCTCTCAAACATTGTGTGGAGTCCCAAGAGCTGAGACCTCTTAAAAATTGTGTGGAGGCCCAAGAGCTGATACCTCTTAAAAATTGTGTGGAGGCCCAAGAGCTGATACCTCTTAAAAATTGTGTGGAGGCCCAAGAGCTGAGACCTCTCAAACATTGTGTGGAGTCCCAAGAGCTGAGACCTCTTAAAAATTGTGTGGAGGCCCAAGAGCTGAGACCTCTTAAAAATTGTGTGGAGGCCCAAGAGCTGAGACCTCTTGAAAATTGTATTAAGGCCCAAGAGCTGAGACCTCTTAGAAATTGTGTGGAGGCCCAAGAGCTGAGACCTCTTAAAAATTGTGTGGAGGCCCAAGAGCTGAGACCTCTCAAACATTGTGTGGAGTCCCAAGAGCTGAGACCTCTTAAAAATTGTGTGGAGGCCCAAGAGCTGATACCTCTTGAAAATTGTGTGGAGGCCCAAGAGCTGAGACCTCTCAAACATTGTGTGGAGTCCCAAGAGCTGAGACCTCTTAAAAATTGTGTGGAGTCCCAAGAGCTGAGACCTCTTGAAAATTGTATTAAGGCCCAAGAGCTGAGACCTCTTAGAAATTGTGTGGAGTCCCAAGAGCTGAGACTTCTTAGAAATTGTGTGGACGCCCAAGAGCTGATACCTCTTAAAAATTGTGTGGACGCCCAAGAGCTGAGACCTCTTAGAAATTGTGTGGAGGCCCAAGAGCTGAGACCTGTTAACAATTGTGTGGAGGCCCAAGAGCTGAGACCTCTCAAACATTGTGTGGAGGCCCAAGAGCTGAGACCTCTTGAAAATTGTATTAAGGCCCAAGAGCTGAGACCTCTTAGAAATTGTGTGGCGGCCCAAGAGCTGAGACCTCTTAAAAATTGTGTGGAGGCCCAAGAGCTGAGACCTCTCAAACATTGTGTGGAGTCCCAAGAGCTGAGACCTCTTAAACATTGTGTGGAGGCCCAAGAGCTGATACCTATTAAAAATTGTGTGGAGGCCCAAGAGCTGAGACCTCTCAAACATTGTGTGGAGTCCCAAGAGCTGAGACCTCTTAAAAATTGTGTGGAGGCCCAAGAGCTGATACCTCTTAAAAATTGTGTGGAGGCCCAAGAGCTGAGACCTCTCAAACATTGTGTGGAGTCCCAAGAGCTGAGACCTCTTAAAAATTGTGTGGAGGCCCAAGAGCTGATACCTCTTAAAAATTGTGTGGAGGCCCAAGAGCTGATACCTCTTAAAAATTGTGTGGAGGCCCAAGAGCTGAGACCTCTCAAACATTGTGTGGAGTCCCAAGAGCTGAGACCTCTTAAAAATTGTGTGGAGACCCAAGAGCTGAGACCTCTTAAAAATTGTGTGGAGGCCCAAGAGCTGAGACCTCTTGAAAATTGTATTAAGGCCCAAGAGCTGAGACCTCTTAGAAATTGTGTGGAGGCCCAAGAGCTGAGACCTCTTAAAAATTGTGTGGAGGCCCAAGAGCTGAGACCTCTCAAACATTGTGTGGAGTCCCAAGAGCTGAGACCTCTTAAAAATTGTGTGGAGGCCCAAGAGCTGATACCTCTTAAAAATTGTGTGGAGGCCCAAGAGCTGAGACCTCTCAAACATTGTGTGGAGTCCCAAGAGCTGAGACCTCTTAAAAATTGTGTGGAGTCCCAAGAGCTGAGACCTCTTGAAAATTGTATTAAGGCCCAAGAGCTGAGACCTCTTAGAAATTGTGTGGAGTCCCAAGAGCTGAGACCTCTTAGAAATTGTGTGGAGGCCCTAGAGCTGAGACCTCTTAAAAATTGTGTGGACGCCCAAGAGCTGAGACCTCTTAGAAATTGTGTGGAGGCCCAAGAGCTGAGACCTGTTAACAATTGTGTGTAGGCCCAAGAGCTGAGACCTCTCAAACATTGTGTGGAGTCCCAAGAGCTGAGACCTCTTAAAAATTGTGTGGAGGCCCAAGAGCTGAGACCTCTTAAAAATTGTGTGGAGGCCCAAGAGCTGAGACCTCTTGAAAATTGTATTAAGGCCCAAAAGCTGAGACCTCTTAAAAATTGTGTGGAGGCCCAAGAGCTGAGACCTCTTAAAAATTGTGTGGAGGCCCAAGAGCTGAGACCTCTCAAACATTGTGTAGAGTCCCAAGATCTGAGACCTCTTAAAAATTGTGTGGAGGCCCAAGAGCTGATACCTCTTAAAAATTGTGTGGAGGCCCAAGAGCTGAGACCTCTCAAACATTGTGTGGAGTCCCAAGAGCTGAGACCTCTTAAAAATTGTGTGGAGGCCCAAGAGCTGATACCTCTTAAAAATTGTGTGGAGGCCCAAGAGCTGATACCTCTTAAAAATTGTGTGGAGGCCCAAGAGCTGAGACCTCTCAAACATTGTGTGGAGTCCCAAGAGCTGAGACCTCTTAAAAATTGTGTGGAGGCCCAAGAGCTGAGACCTCTTAAAAATTGTGTGGAGGCCCAAGAGCTGAGACCTCTTGAAAATTGTATTAAGGCCCAAGAGCTGAGACCTCTTAGAAATTGTGTGGAGGCCCAAGAGCTGAGACCTCTTAAAAATTGTGTGGAGGCCCAAGAGCTGAGACCTCTCAAACATTGTGTGGAGTCCCAAGAGCTGAGACCTCTTAAAAATTGTGTGGAGGCCCAAGAGCTGATACCTCTTGAAAATTGTGTGGAGGCCCAAGAGCTGAGACCTCTCAAACATTGTGTGGAGTCCCAAGAGCTGAGACCTCTTAAAAATTGTGTGGAGTCCCAAGAGCTGAGACCTCTTGAAAATTGTATTAAGGCCCAAGAGCTGAGACCTCTTAGAAATTGTGTGGAGTCCCAAGAGCTGAGACCTCTTAGAAATTGTGTGGACGCCCAAGAGCTGATACCTCTTAAAAATTGTGTGGACGCCCAAGAGCTGAGACCTCTTAGAAATTGTGTGGAGGCCCAAGAGCTGAGACCTGTTAACAATTGTGTGGAGGCCCAAGAGCTGAGACCTCTCAAACATTGTGTGGAGGCCCAAGAGCTGAGACCTCTTAAAAATTGTGTGGAGGCCCAAGAGGTGAGACCTCTTAAAAATTGTGTGGAGGCCCAAGAGCTGAGACCTCTTGAAAATTGTATTAAGGCCCAAGAGCTGAGACCTCTTAGAAATTGTGTGGCGGCCCAAGAGCTGAGACCTCTTAAAAATTGTGTGGAGGCCCAAGAGCTGAGACCTCTCAAACATTGTGTGGAGTCCCAAGAGCTGAGACCTCTTAAACATTGTGTGGAGGCCCAAGAGCTGATACCTATTAAAAATTGTGTGGAGGCCCAAGAGCTGAGACCTCTCAAACATTGTGTGGAGTCCCAAGAGCTGAGACCTCTTAAAAATTGTGTGGAGGCCCAAGAGCTGATACCTCTTAAAAATTGTGTGGAGGCCCAAGAGCTGAGACCTCTCAAACATTGTGTGGAGTCCCAAGAGCTGAGACCTCTTAAAAATTGTGTGGAGGCCCAAGAGCTGATACCTCTTAAAAATTGTGTGGAGGCCCAAGAGCTGATACCTCTTAAAAATTGTGTGGAGGCCCAAGAGCTGAGACCTCTCAAACATTGTGTGGAGTCCCAAGAGCTGAGACCTCTTAAAAATTGTGTGGAGACCCAAGAGCTGAGACCTCTTAAAAATTGTGTGGAGGCCCAAGAGCTGAGACCTCTTGAAAATTGTATTAAGGCCCAAGAGCTGAGACCTCTTAGAAATTGTGTGGAGGCCCAAGAGCTGAGACCTCTTAAAAATTGTGTGGAGGCCCAAGAGCTGAGACCTCTCAAACATTGTGTGGAGTCCCAAGAGCTGAGACCTCTTAAAAATTGTGTGGAGGCCCAAGAGCTGATACCTCTTAAAAATTGTGTGGAGGCCCAAGAGCTGAGACCTCTCAAACATTGTGTGGAGTCCCAAGAGCTGAGACCTCTTAAAAATTGTGTGGAGTCCCAAGAGCTGAGACCTCTTGAAAATTGTATTAAGGCCCAAGAGCTGAGACCTCTTAGAAATTGTGTGGAGTCCCAAGAGCTGAGACCTCTTAGAAATTGTGTGGAGGCCCTAGAGCTGAGACCTCTTAAAAATTGTGTGGACGCCCAAGAGCTGAGACCTCTTAGAAATTGTGTGGAGGCCCAAGAGCTGAGACCTGTTAACAATTGTGTGTAGGCCCAAGAGCTGAGACCTCTCAAACATTGTGTGGAGTCCCAAGAGCTGAGACCTCTTAAAAATTGTGTGGAGGCCCAAGAGCTGAGACCTCTTAAAAATTGTGTGGAGGCCCAAGAGCTGAGACCTCTTGAAAATTGTATTAAGGCCCAAAAGCTGAGACCTCTTAAAAATTGTGTGGAGGCCCAAGAGCTGAGACCTCTTAAAAATTGTGTGGAGGCCCAAGAGCTGAGACCTCTCAAACATTGTGTAGAGTCCCAAGATCTGAGACCTCTTAAAAATTGTGTGGAGGCCCAAGAGCTGATACCTCTTAAAAATTGTGTGGAGGCCCAAGAGCTGAGACCTCTCAAACATTGTGTGGAGTCCCAAGAGCTGAGACCTCTTAAAAATTGTGTGGAGGCCCAAGAGCTGATACCTCTTAAACATTGTGTGGAGGCCCAAGAGCTGATACCTCTTAAAAATTGTGTGGAGGCCCAAGAGCTGAGACCTCTCAAACATTGTGTGGAGTCCCAAGAGCTGAGACCTCTTAAAAATTGTGTGGAGGACCAAGAGCTGAGACCTCTTAAAAATTGTGTGGAGGCCCAAGAGCTGAGACCTCTTAAAAATTGTGTGGAGGCCCAAGAGGTGAGCCATAATTTTTTTTATTAATACAGCAATTCTACGGCAGTTAAGGAGGAGGAGGAGGAGGAAATGGCACTTCATACAGATGGCACTTCACTCTTGGCTGCTTTCCACTGTTGTACAAGCAAAGTCCGGGTCAATCCACTTGCTGTTCATTTTGATTAGCGTCAGCCTGTCGGCACTGTCGGTTGACAGGCGGCTGCGCTTATCGGTTATAATGCCCCCGGCTGCGCTGAACACCCTTTCTGATAGCACGCTGGCGGCAGGGCAGGCAAGCACCTCCAAGGCGTACAGGGACAGTTCCAGCCACGTGTCCAACTTGGAGACCCAGTAAGTGTAGGGCGCCGAGGGATCGGGGAGGACAGGGGTGTGGTCCCCCAGGTAGTCCCGCAACATCCGCCGATACTTGTCTCTCCTGCTGATAGCGGGCCCCGCAGTGATGGAAGTTGCACGAGGGGGTGACATGAACGTGTCCCACACCTTGGAGAGTGTTCCCCTGGTGGCTGTGGGCCTGATCGATGTTGTCAGACTCTGGGAGACACTCTCGTCTCTGCCGCCAGCGATGGTGGGTGGGAAAATCTGCATCATGTTCTGCACGAGTTCCCTCTGGTATTCCAGTAATCGATTCGTCCTCTCCTCTACCGGAATAAAAGAGGAGAAGTTATCTTTATACCGGGGGTCCAGGAGTGCGAAGACCCAGTATAGTTTGTTCTCCAATATCCAGACAACACGTATGTCCCGGGAAAAGCAGCCCAGCATGAAGTCAGCCATGTGTGCCAGACTCTAAATAGGCATGACATCACTGACCCCACCAGAAGGATCATTTTCCATTTCCTCCTCTTCCTCCTCCTCTCCGCCCCATCCGCGCTGAACCAATGGGACGCACACAGCCTGACTGCTACCCTCGCCGCCAGCATCCTCTTCCACAGCCACCTCCACGTTGTCCTCCTCCTCCTCATCCTCCTCCTCCTGCAACTGCCACCGAGCAGCAGACAAAAGTGTGGTCTGACTGTCTACCTGCGTTGCGTCTCCTCCTACCCCCGTCTCCTCTGTGTGCAATGCGTTCTCCCTTATTGCGATGAGCGATTCTTTAAGGACGCATAGGAGCGGGATGGTTATGCTCACTATAGCGTCCTCGCTGCTGACCTTCTTAGTGGACTCCTCAAAGATACGCAATACATCGCATATGTCTGCCATCCATGGCCACTCGTGGTTGGCAAACTGAGGGAGCTGAGTTGGATGCACGCGTGGATGCATCATCTGGTACTCCATCAATGCTCTCTGCTGCTCACACACCCTGGCCAACATGCAATAGGTGGAATTCCAGCCAGTGGGCAGGTCGCACAACAGCCGATGTTGAGACAAATGGAGGCGTTGCTGGATTTTTTTTAAGCTAGCAGCAGCTACAGTTGACTTCCGAAAGTGAGCACACAAGCACCGCACTTTCACCAGTAGCTCTGCCAGGTTGGGGTAAGTCTTTAGAAACTTTTGTACTACCAAATTAAAAACGTGGGCCAGGCATGGTACGTGATTGAGTTCTGCAAGCTCCAGAGCCGCCACCAGGTTACGGCCGTTATCGCACACGACCATGCCTGGTCCTAGCTGCAGCGGCGACAGCCACATCTCAGTCTGCTGCAATATGGCGTGCCTCACCTCTGCGGCACTGTGCTTCCTGTCGTCCAAGCTGATGAGCCTAAGCACCGCCTGCTGACGTCTCCCCGCGCCAGTGCTGCAACGCTTCCAGCTAGAGGCTGAGGGCGAAGTTAAGGCAGAGGAGGAGGAGGAGGAAGAGGAGGGGGGTCTATCAGAACCCGTGCTGGCAATCTTGGGCGGGGGTGGTATGTAGGCCATCCCTGTTTGCGACCCCGTCCCCGCTTCCACAACATTCACCCAGTGTGCCGTCAAAGAGATGTAGCGTCCTTGGCCGCAAGCGCTTGTCCACGAGTCGGTGGTCAAGTGGAACTTTGCGCTGACTGCGTACCTCAGGGCCCGCCTGATGTTACGTGACACGTGCTGGTGAAGGGCGGGGACGCCACACCGGGAAAAATAGTGGCGGCTAGGGACGGAATAGCGAGGTGCGGCAGCCGCCATCAGGTCGCGGAAGGCCTGCGTCTCCACAAGCCTAAACGGCAACATCTCCAGGGCCAGCAGTTTGGAGATGAGGCAGGTTAAGGCTTGGGCTTGGGGGTGACTGGAGGCGTACTTCCGCCTGTGGTTGAACGCCTGCGAGATGGACAGTTGATGGGACGAGGAGATGGAAGGTGCAGACGAAGATGCGGGGGAAGGGGGGGCTGAAGGAGAAGGCCCCAAAGTAGCCGAGGCAGAGGCAGATGTGGAGGTGTCCTGGCTGGAGGTCTGGACCGCAGTGGCAGCACACAACAAAGGGGAAGAGGCAGTGGCAGCAAGACCGGGCGCAGGTTGTATTGCGTTTGCTCTCTCCCACTCAGCCCAGTGCTTGACTTCCAAGTGACGGCGCATGCCTGAGGTGGTCAGATTGCTCTTCTCAGAGCCCCTACTCAGTTTTGAGTGGCAGATTGCGCAAACCACGCTCAGTTTGTCGTCCGCACAAACATTAAAAAAACTCCACACCACAGAAGTACGAGGCCTCGATGGGGGAGCTTCGCGCGACTGCCTGCTGCCGGGAAGAGCTTCGGCCCTGCTGGCTGTGGCCTGCCTTCTCTGTCTGGACTGCCCTCTGCCTCTGGACTGTCCTCTGCCTCTTGCTGCCTTATTCGGTGATGCGCAGACCGCATCTCCACTGCTTTCCCCGCTGGACATCACCCCTGTCCAAGTGGGGTCGGTCATTTCGTCGTCCACCACCTCCTCTTCCACTTCCTCTCTCTGCTCCTCCTCCTGCCCACTGGACATTCCAACAGCCTCCCTTGATGGCAACTGCGTCTCATCATCATCGCTCATGATAGCAGATGCTGGTTCCGGGTCCACATCACTAGGAGATGGCGGATACTCAAGTGTTTGGGCATCACTACAAACAAATTCCTCTGCTAGCTCCTGGGATTCTTGCAGCACATCTGGAAAAGGACCCGAAAAGAGGTCCTGGGAGGGGTCAAGGGTGGGCTGACTCTGTTGGCCAGGTTGGGAGGAAGGAGGGTCAGAGTGAGACTGTGTGGATGACTGGGTGGTGGACAAGTGATTGGAAGCGTTATCGGCCATCCATTGCACCACCTGTTCACGCTGCTCAGGCCTCAACAGAGGTGTACCCCGCCCCCCGCATAACTGTCCCATAAAGGCAGGGAAGCTGGATGAGCATAATGCTGGCTGCCCCTCACCAGCACGCATTGTATCCCCACTGGCTTCAACGCGGTTTGTGCCCCCACCAGCATTTCCGCGCCCCCGTCCTCGACCACGTCCCTTTGCGCTAGCCCTCCGCATTTCAGACGTTTTACTTTTTTGGCCACGCGTTATGCCAAATATAAATATATTTTTTAGGAGAACACCTGGCTATACAGCCGTATACTGCCAGAAGGTGAAATGGTGCCTATACGCACCGGGTATATAACAGGGTTTTGTTGGTAAAGAGGACACAAAACAGTAGTGCCAAATATAAATATATTTTTTAGGAGAACACCTGGCTATACAGCCGTATACTGCCAGAAGGTGAAATGGTGCTTATACGCACCGGGTATATAACAGGGTTTTGTTGGCACAGAGGACACAAAACAGTAGAGCCAAATATAAATATATTTTTTAGGAGAACACCTGGCTATACAGCCGTATACTGCCAGAAGGTGAAATGGTGCCTAATACGCACTGGGTATATAACAGGGTTTTGTTGGCACAGAGGACACAAAACAGTAGTGCCAAACATAAATATATTTTTTAGGAGAACACCTGGCTATACAGCCGTATACTGCCAGAAGGTGAAATGGTGCCTAATACGCTCTGGGTATATAACAGTGTTTTGTTGGCACAGAGGACACAAAACAGTAGTGCCAAATATAAATATATTTTTTAGGAGAACACCTGGCTATACAGCCGTATACTGCCAGAAGGTGAAATGGTGCCTAATACGCACTGGGTATATAACAGTGTTTTGTTGGCACAGAGGACACAAAACAGTAGTGCCAAATATAAATATATTTTTTAGGAGAACACCTGGTAAATGCGATATTCTGAGCTTCTGGGGCCCTGCCTGCCTACATATGAGCTATATACCGTTCAGCATAGTAGCCCTAATAAGGGCTCTCAATGACTCTCTTGTCTTCTGGTAGCTGGTATATATGGTGGTAAATGCGATATTCTGAGCTTCTGGGGCCCTGCCTGCCTACATATGGGCTATATACCGTTCAGCATAGTAGCCCTAATAAGGGCTCTCAATGACTCTCTTGTCTTCTGGTAGCTGGTATATATGGTGGTAAATGCGATATTCTGAGCTTCTGGGGCCCTGCCTGCCTACATATGGGCTATATACCGTTCAGCATAGTAGCCCTAATAAGGGCTGTCAATGACCTCTTGTCTTCTGGTAGACGCACCGGGTATATAACAGTGTTTTGTTGGCACAGAGAACACAAAACAGTAGTGCAAAATATAGTTTTGTATATAGGTGCTAATATACCACTGAAGTCTTTCTGTCCCTATTCCAGTAGCAGCAGCTACCCCTCACTAAAGCAGCCGTTTTGTGCAGAGTGTATATAGTTTTGAATATAGGTGCTAATACACCACTGAAGTCTTTCTGTCCCTATTCCAGCAGCAGGAGCTACCCCTCACTAAAGCAGCCGTTTTGAGCAGAGTGTATATAGTTTTGTATATAGGTGCTAATACACCACTGAAGTCTTTCTGTCCCTATTCCAGCAGCAGCTACCCCTCACTAAAGCAGCCGTTGTGTGCAGTGTGTATATAGCTAGAATGAGCTATATACCATTCAGCATAGTAGCCCTAATAAGGGCTCTCAATGACCTCTTGTCTTCTGGTAGCTGGTATATATGGTGGTAAATGCGATATTCTGAGCTTCTGGGGCCCTGCCTGCCTACATATGGGCTATATACCGTTCAGTATAGTAGCCCTAATAGGGGCTCTCAATGACTCTCTTGTCTTCTGGTAGCTGGTATATATGGTGGTAAATGCGATATTCTGAGCTTCTGGGGCCCTGCCTGCCTACATATGAGCTATATACCGTTCAGCATAGTAGCCCTAATATTAAGGACTCTCAATGACTCTCTTGTCTTCTGGTAGCTGGTATATATGGTGGTAAATGCGATATTCTGAGCTTCTGGGGCCCTGCCTGCCTACATATGGGCTATATACCGTTCAGCATAGTAGCCCTAATAAGGGCTCTCAATGACTCTCTTGTCTTCTGGTAGCTGGTATATATGGTGGTAAATGCGATATTCTGAGCTTCTGGGGCCCTGCCTGCCTACATATGAGCTACAGTATATACCGTTCAGCATAGTAGCCCTAATAAGGGCTCTCAATGACCTCTTGTCTTCTGGTAGCTGGTATATATGGTGTGTAGGGATCTTCCCGGGGGATGGTGTGTTTGGACACAGTTCACGGCAGACTTAGGTGTTATAAAAGCAGGTCTTGACGTTTATTCATGGCATAAACAGTCCAGTAACAAAACATACAGCAGCAGCGTGCTTCATTTGTGTACAAACAAAATAAAGACCTAGCCCGTCTGGGCGCTTACTTAACAGGTTCTTCTCACCTATCTAGCAGTTTCATAACGCAGCATTAGCCTGGATATCGCAGGGTGAGTTTTAGCTCCAGCAATGGCTGCGTTCGCAGCTTCCTTCACACACACTCAGGCTGTTCATTTCTGGCTCAGAGCAATAGCCTGCAGTCTCTGCAGAGCTTTTACCTCCCAGGCTAATTAGGATCAGAGCTCACCTGATCCAAAACCCAAACCGGATCGGAGGGGTGTGGAATGACAGGTCCCTCTACCAAACCTACCTGCCATTCCATATAAATCCAGGCCCGGCAAAATTGAACAACACCTCAGCAGCATACCACTGCTGGGAAACAAATCAATCCTGGACTTACCATCTCACCCAGCGTAGTAACCTAGGTGAAATGTACACCCCCTCGACCACTTCTCCAGTGACATGTCTACATATCCCCCCCCTCTTTTTCAGACCGGAGGGCTGAGCATTTTGTCCCCACAGACAATGTACCCTCGACAATGCGTCAGCATTTGCTTGTAATTTCCCTGGCCTGTGTTCCACAGTGAAATTAAAGTTTTGTAGGGACAGAAACCATCTAGTCACTCTTGCGTTTCTCTCCTTGTTTAACTTCATCCATGTTAGGGGGGCATGGTCTGTCACTAACTTGAATTTCCTGCCTAGTAAGTAATATTTTAGGGATTCGAGGGCCCACTTCACTGCCAAACACTCACGCTCCACAATGGCATAATTTTTTTCGGCCGGGGTTAGCTTTCTACTCAAGTACATCACCGGATGCTCCTCACCATTTACTACTTGTGAGAGTACTGCACCTAAGCCTGTGTTAGAAGCATCTGTCTGGACCAGAAATTCTCGCCTGAAATCGGGGGTAACTAACACAGGTTGTTGGCACAAGGCAGATTTAAGGCTTTGGAAAGCCTTCTCGGCCTCTGGAGTCCACGTGATCATTGCTCTCTTTCCGCCCTTGGTCAAGTCAGTTAGGGGAGCAGCAACTGAGGCAAAGTTCGGCACAAATCTACGGTAATAGCCCGTAATACCAAGGAAAGCTCTGACCTGTTTCTTTGTCAGGGGTTTTGGCCAATTCTGTATTGCCTCCACTTTATTTAGCTGTGGCTTAATCAACCCTCTTCCAATAATGTAGCCCAGATACTTGGCCTCTTCTAGGGCTATTGCACACTTCTCGGCATTTATGGTCAACCCCGCATCACTTATGGTATCCAATACAGCCTGTACCTTACAGAGGTGACTTTCCCAATCAGGGCTAAAAATGACCACATCATCGAGGTAGGCAGCTGAGTAATCACGATGTGGTCGCAAAATCAAGTCCATCAACCTCTGGAAAGTCGCAGGTGCTCCATGTAACCCGAACGGCATCACTACATACTGGAATAGCCCATCAGGGGTGGAGAATGCAGTTTTCTCTTTAGCCTCATTAGTAAGTGGAATCTGCCAGTAGCCCTTTGTGAGATCGAGGGTGGTTATGTACCTGGCATTACCCAACTTCTCAATCAACTCATCTACCCTGGGCATAGGATAGGCATCAAATTTTGAGATCTCATTCAACTTTCTGAAATCGTTACAGAACCTCCAAGTTCCATTAGGCTTTGGGATTAATACAATCGGGCTGGACCATTCACTCTGTGACACCTCAATTACTCCCAGATCAAGCATACGTTTTACCTCGGCAGATACGGCTTCCCTACGGGCTTCTGGGATCCTATAGGGCTTGAGGTTTACTCTGCTTCTAGGCTCAGTTTCAATGTGATGATAGATGAGGTGTGTACGCCCTGGGAGGTCAGAAAACTTGTCTTTGTTTTTCTGTAAAAATTCCTGAGCCTCCTGTTTCTGTGACACTGATAGGGTATCACCAACCTTGACTGGAGGGATTGGTTGTGGCAAATTACTAACAGTATTTGTCGCCCCCAAGGATTCCCTGTCTTTCCAGGGCTTAATCAAGTTTACGTGGTAAACTTGGAAAGGCTTCCTTCTACCTGGTTGGTGTACCTTGTAGTTCACCTCACTGACCTTTTCCACAATTTCATAGGGACCTTGCCACTTCGCCAGGAATTTACTCTCAACAGTGGGAACTAGTATAAGGACCCTATCGCCTGGGTTAAATGTCCTGATTCTTGCAGACCGGTTGTAGATTCTACTTTGGGCCTCTTGCGCCCTCTGGAGGTGTTCCCTTACTAGGGGCATTACAGCGGCTATACGGTCCTGCATTTGTGCTACATGTTCAATAACGCTCTTGTATGGGGTGGACTCGCTCTCCCATGTCTCTTTTGCAATGTCCAGTAGACCCCTAGGGTGACGACCATAGACCAACTCGAATGGTGAGAACCCTGTGGACGCTTGGGGCACTTCCCTAATAGCAAACATGAGGTAGGGTAACAAATGATCCCAGTCACGGCCATCTTTTTCCACCACTTTTTTCAACATATGTTTCAAAGTTTTGTTAAATCTCTCCACCAATCCGTCCGTCTGGGGGTGGTATACAGAGGTACGGATGGGTGAGATTTTAAATAGTTTGCATAACTCCTTCATCACCTTTGACATAAAGGGTGTACCTTGGTCAGTCAGGATTTCTTTGGGGATTCCAGTCCTAGAGAACATATAAAACAACTCACGTGCAATTGTTTTAGATGCGGTGTTTCTTAAGGGCACAGCTTCAGGATAGCGGGTCGCATAATCCATGACCACCAGAATATACTGGTGTCCCCTAGCGGATTTTACAATGGGACCCACTAAATCCATGGCTATACGCTCAAAAGGCACCTCTATAATAGGGAGCGAAATCAAAGGACTGCGAAAATGTGACACTGGGGCACTAAGCTGACATGTGGGGCACGACTCGCAGTGCTTTTTAATATCATTATATATCGCCGGCCAGTAGAACCTCTGGAGAACCCTCTCCTGCGTTTTGTCAGTCCCCAAGTGTCCCCCAAGAACATGGTTATGTGCCATGTCAAGCACCTGACGCCGGTACGGCTTAGGCACCAGAAGCTGTTCCACAATCTCATCCTTAATCTTAGTGACTCTATAGAAAAGATCATTAGTCACAGAAAAATGTGGAAATCTTTTCTCAGCATCTGGTTCCTGAGGTACCCCATTCATGACAGAAACCTGCTCTCTCGCATTTTTGAGAGTGGGGTCCTGTAACTGTGCACACCGTTGCCCCTAGCAACCGTAATGCCCGCTCCGCAGCACCAATTGTAGGGATCTTCCCGGGGGATGGTGTGTTTGGACACAGTTCACGGCAGACTTAGGTGTTATAAAAGCAGGTCTTGACGTTTATTCATGGCATAAACAGTCCAGTAACAAAACATACAGCAGCAGCGTGCTTCATTTGTGTACAAACAAAATAAAGACCTAGCCCGTCTGGGCGCTTACTTAACAGGTTCTTCTCACCTATCTAGCAGTTTCATAACGCAGCATTAGCCTGGATATCGCAGGGTGAGTTTTAGCTCCAGCAATGGCTGCGTTCGCAGCTTCCTTCACACACACTCAGGCTGTTCATTTCTGGCTCAGAGCAATAGCCTGCAGTCTCTGCAGAGCTTTTACCTCCCAGGCTAATTAGGATCAGAGCTCACCTGATCCAAAACCCAAACCGGATCGGAGGGGTGTGGAATGACAGGTCCCTCTACCAAACCTACCTGCCATTCCATATAAATCCAGGCCCGGCAAAATTGAACAACACCTCAGCAGCATACCACTGCTGGGAAACAAATCAATCCTGGACTTACCATCTCACCCAGCGTAGTAACCTAGGTGAAATGTACACCCCCTCGACCACTTCTCCAGTGACATGTCTACAGGTGGTAAATGCGATATTCTGAGCTTCTGGGGCCCTGCCTGCCTACATATGAGCTATATACCGTTCAGCATAGTAGCCCTAATAAGGGCTCTCAATGACTCTCTTGTCTTCTGGTAGCTGGTATATATGGTGGTAAATGCGATATTCTGAGCTTCTGGGGCCCTGCCTGCCTACATATGAGCTATATACCGTTCAGAATAGTAGCCCTAATAAGGGCTCTCAATGACTCTCTTGTCTTCTGGTAGCTGGTATATATGGTGGTAAATGCGATATTCTGAGCTTCTGGGGCCCTGCCTGCCTACATATGGGCTATATACCGTTCAGCATAGTAGCCCTAATAAGGGCTCTCAATGACTCTCTTGTCTTCTGGTAGCTGGTATATATGGTGGTAAATGCGATATTCTGAGCTTCTGGGGCCCTGCCTGCCTACATATGGGCTATATACCGTTCAGCATAGTAGCCCTAATAAGGGCTGTCAATTACCTCTTGTCTTCTGGTAGCTGGTATATATGGTGGTAAATGCGATATTCTGAGCTTCTGGGGCCCTGCCTGCCTACATATGAGCTATATACCGTTCAGCATAGTAGCCCTAATAAGGGCTCTCAATGACTCTCTTGTCTTCTGGTAGCTGGTATATATGGTGGTAAATGCGATATTCTGAGCTTCTGGGGCCCTGCCTGCCTACATATGAGCTATATACCGTTCAGCATAGTAGCCCTAATATTAAGGACTCTCAATGACTCTCTTGTCTTCTGGTAGCTGGTATATATGGTGGTAAATGCGATATTCTGAGCTTCTGGGGCCCTGCCTGCCTACATATGGGCTATATACCGTTCAGCATAGTAGCCCTAATAAGGGCTCTCAATGACTCTCTTGTCTTCTGGTAGCTGGTATATATGGTGGTAAATGCGATATTCTGAGCTTCTGGGGCCCTGCCTGCCTACATATGGGCTATATACCGTTCAGCATAGTAGCCCTAATAAGGGCTCTCAATGACTCTCTTGTCTTCTGGTAGCTGGTATATATGGTGGTAAATGCGATATTCTGAGCTTCTGGGGCCCTGCCTCCCTACATATGAGCTATATACCGTTCAGCATAGTAGCCCTAATAAGGGCTCTCAATGACTCTCTTGTCTTCTGGTAGCTGGTATATATGGTGGTAAATGCGATATTCTGAGCTTCTGGGGCCCTGCCTGCCTACATATGAGCAATATACCGTTCAGCATAGTAGCCCTAATATTAAGGACTCTCAATGACTCTCTTGTCTTCTGGTAGCTGGTATATATGGTGGTAAATGCGATATTCTGAGCTTCTGGGGCCCTGCCTGCCTACATATGGGCTATATACCGTTCAGCATAGTAGCCCTAATAAGGGCTCTCAATGACTCTCTTGTCTTCTGGTAGCTGGTATATATGGTGGTAAATGCGATATTCTGAGCTTCTGGGGCCCTGCCTGCCTACATATGGGCTATATACCGTTCAGCATAGTAGCCCTAATAAGGGCTCTCAATGACTCTCTTGTCTTCTGGTAGCTGGTATATATGGTGGTAAATGCGATATTCTGAGCTTCTGGGGCCCTGCCTCCCTACATATGAGCTATATACCGTTCAGCATAGTAGCCCTAATAAGGGCTCTCAATGACTCTCTTGTCTTCTGGTAGCTGGTATATATGGTGGGAAATGCGATATTCTGAGCTTCTGGGGCCCTGCCTGTCTACATATGAGCTATATACCGTTCAGCATAGTAGCCCTAATATTAAGGACTCTCAATGACTCTCTTGTCTTCTGGTAGCTGGTATATATGGTGGTAAATGCGATATTCTGAGCTTCTGGGGCCCTGCCTGCCTACATATGGGCTATATACCGTTCAGCATAGTAGCCCTAATAAGGGCTCTCAATGACTCTCTTGTCTTCTGGTAGCTGGTATATATGGTGGTAAATGCGATATTCTGAGCTTCTGGGGCCCTGCCTGCCTACATATGGGCTATATACCGTTCAGCATAGTAGCCCTAATAAGGGCTCTCAATGACTCTCTTGTCTTCTGGTAGCTGGTATATATGGTGGTAAATGCGATATTCTGAGCTTCTGGGGCCCTGCCTGCCTACATATGAGCTATATACCGTTCAGCATAGTAGCCCTAATATTAAGGACTCTCAATGACTCTCTTGTCTTCTGGTAGCTGGTATATATGGTGGTAAATGCGATATTCTGAGCTTCTGGGGCCCTGCCTGCCTACATATGGGCTATATACCGTTCAGCATAGTAGCCCTAATAAGAGCTCTCAATGACTCTCTTGTCTTCTGGTAGCTGGTATATATGGTGGTAAATGCGATATTCTGAGCTTCTGGGGCCCTGCCTGCCTACATATGAGCTACAGTATATACCGTTCAGCATAGTAGCCCTAATAAGGGCTCTCAATGACCTCTTGTATTCTGGTAGCTGGTATATATGGTGGTAAATGCGATATTCTGAGCTTCTGGGGCCCTGCCTGCCTACATATGAGCTATATACCGTTCAGCATAGTAGCCCTAATAAGGGCTCTCAATGACTCTCTTGTCTTCTGGTAGCTGGTATATATGGTGGTAAATGCGATATTCTGAGCTTCTGGGGCCCTGCCTGCCTACATATGAGCTATATACCGTTCAGCATAGTAGCCCTAATAAGGGCTCTCAATGACTCTCTTGTCTTCTGGTAGCTGGTATATATGGTGGTAAATGCGATATTCTGAGCTTCTGGGGCCCTGCCTGCCTACATATGAGCTATATACCGTTCAGCATAGTAGCCCTAATAAGGGCTCTCAATGACTCTCTTGTCTTCTGGTAGCTGGTATATATGGTGGTAAATGTGATATTCTGAGCTTCTGGGGCCCTGCCTGCCTACATATGAGCTACAGTATATACCGTTCAGCATAGTAGCCCTAATAAGGGCTCTCAATGACTCTCTTGTCTTCTGGTAGCTGGTATATATGGTGGTAAATGCGATATTCTGAGCTTCTGGGGCCCTGCCTGTCTACATATGGGCTATATACCGTTCAGCATAGTAGCCCTAATATTAAGGACTCTCAATGACTCTCTTGTCTTCTGGTAGCTGGTATATATGGTGGTAAATGCGATACTCTGAGCTTCTGGGGCCCTGCCTGCCTACATATGGGCTATATACCGTTCAGCATAGTAGCCCTAATAAGGGCTGTCAATGACTCTCTTGTCTTCTGGTAGCTGGTATATATGGTGGTAAATGCGATATTCTGAGCTTCTGGGGCCCTGCCTGCCTACATATGGGCTATATACCGTTCAGCATAGTAGCCCTAATAATAAGAACTCTCAATGACTCTCTTGTCTTCTGGTAGCTGTTATATATGGTGGTAAATGCGATATTCTGAGCTTCTGGGGCCCTGCCTGCCTACATATGGGCTATATACCGTTCAGCATAGTAGCCCTAATAAGGGCTCTCAATGACTCTCTTGTCTTCTGGTAGCTGGTATATATGGTGGTAAATGCGATATTCTGAGCTTCTGGGGCCCTGCCTGCCTACATATGGGCTATATACCGTTCAGCATAGTAGCCCTAATAAGGGCTCTCAATGACTCTCTTGTCTTCTGGTAGCTGGTATATATGGTGGTAAATGCGATATTCTGAGCTTCTGGGTCCCTGCCTGCCTACATATGAGCTATATACCGTTCAGCATAGTAGCCCTAATAAGGGCTCTCAATGACTCTCTTGTCTTCTGGTAGCTGGTATATATGGTGGTAAATG
The DNA here is from genome assembly GCA_027917425.1 of Gastrophryne carolinensis. Lineage (NCBI taxonomy): Eukaryota > Metazoa > Chordata > Amphibia > Anura > Microhylidae > Gastrophryne > Gastrophryne carolinensis. Next base: position 188,185,096 of record CM051239.1, on the reverse strand, counting down.
CGATATTCTGAGCTTCTGGGGCCCTGCCTGCCTACATATGAGCTATATACCGTTCAGCATAGTAGCCCTAATATTAAGGACTCTCAATGACTCTCTTGTCTTCTGGTAGCTGGTATATATGGTGGTAAATGCGATATTCTGAGCTTCTGGGGCCCTGCCTGCCTACATATGGGCTATATACCGTTCAGCATAGTAGCCCTAATAAGGGCTCTCAATGACTCTCTTGTCTTCTGGTAGCTGGTATATATGGTGGTAAATGCGATATTCTGAGCTTCTGGGGCCCTGCCTGCCTACATATGGGCTATATACCGTTTAGCATAGTAGCCCTAATATTAAGGACTCTCAATGACTCTCTTGTCTTCTGGTAGCTGGTATATATGGTGGTAAATGCGATATTCTGAGCTTCTGGGGCCCTGCCTGCCTACATATGAGCTATATACCGTTCAGCATAGTAGCCCTAATAAGGGCTCCTAATGACTCTCTTGTCTTCTGGTAGCTGGTATATATGGTGGTAAATGCGATATTCTGAGCTTCTGGGGCCCTGCCTGCCTACATATGAGCTATATACCGTTCAGCATAGTAGCCCTAATAAGGGCTCTCAATGACTCTCTTGTCTTCTGGTAGCTGGTATATATGGTGGTAAATGCGATATTCTGAGCTTCTGGGGCCCTGCCTGCCTACATATGAGCTATATACCGTTCAGCATAGTAGCCCTAATAAGGGCTCTCAATGACTCTCTTGTCTTCTGGTAGCTGGTATATATGGTGGTAAATGCGATATTCTGAGCTTCTGGGGCCCTGCCTGCCTACATATGAGCTATATACCGTTCAGCATAGTAGCCCTAATAAGGGCTCTCAATGACTCTCTTGTCTTCTGGTAGCTGGTATATATGGTGGTAAATGCGATATTCTGAGCTTCTGGGGCCCTGCCAGCTACAGCCTGTCTTTCCCTGCTGTGAGCGTCTATCCCTCACTAAGTTCAAGCTGCTAATGCTGACGAAGAGGAAGTGCTGAGTTTTGTAGATTCGAGGTCACATGGTTTTTCCAGCCAATGCGTCTAGATACCGTTCTCGCGATGCCAGCGTCCTCCCAGGACCTGTCCCACCCCCCCTGCATGGTGATTGGTGTAAAAAACGCGCCAGGGAAGGTGGGAGGGGAAATGAATTGTAAGTGCGCCATCGCCGCTGTACTCGATCGAAATCGAGTATGACGAATAGCGTAGTATTCGATCGAATACCGACTCGGTCGAATACTACTCGCTCATCTCTATTCATTAGCTATCTGAATGGCTTTTGGTCCACTTTCCTGGGGCATCAATGCCCACATTGTGTAACCCCCCAGATCACTCCCAAAACGTACCTTCCCTATGTTCCCAGGGCACATGCATGGATTCTGGTCCTATGTCTGGTGCCGTCTATTTTTTTTACATCTGTTTAAGAGAAAATGCTTTTTCTCATGATTTTTTTCTCTCAATGGAATTCAGTATTTAGTTCTGCACATTTTTTTTTTAAATGGCCAGCTAAATATGGTGCTGAACTGCACCAAGGGAAATAAAATCATGAGAAAAATCATTTTCTTCCAAGTAAAAAGAAAATACTCATGGTGCTGAATCAACCCTATGATGTGAAGTATTATAAGCTGTTCAGCTTTATAAATCCCCAATATATTGTGTGTTCTCCCACTGCTTTGCACTTCTTCTTATTTGTACTTATACTAGAGGTGTTGGGGTGTTTGGTATGGGTGGTAATTTGCATACACCACTTGACTCCTCCCACAACTCATCCTTTATCCCTTACCTCTACACTTTATTCATATGAACAAAATATTTTTAGTTAATGAAACAATTGTTATCCATATGATCACACTTTTGGATACTACACCAGAAGCTTTTACATCTTCCATTGGTGAGTCATAATATCATTACACAAGAAATAATTCTTGATTTACTATTTTAGAAATACTGTACAACATTATTTGTGCTCAATTGTCAGGAACTTTGTCTGACTTTCATAGAGTTGACTAATTAATTCCTGTGCAATGCCCCTAACAATCCAGTGTAGACTATTTTGCTGAGTTAATATTTATAGTGTTTGTGCTTCTGAGCTTGATCTCAGTGATCCTTTGTTTTAACTACTTTTCTTGAAAAAAAAAACATTTTAACAATAATACATGTTTTAACTTTTTCTTCTGATAGTATCAAAATATTAGCCTATTTGAAACCAAATAACATTTTGCAATGAGTTTTTTAATTAACTTCTGTGTACTTCTTCTTTTCGTACTGCAGAGAAATAGTTTTTATTGATTAGCTTCAAGAACAAGTGGCCCCTAAGCACTAGGGATGGGCGAATCGTCTGAAATTTGGATTCAGCTGCTGCAACCTTAGGTGAGGCTGGTTGATGGGCTGCTCAGCACAGCCCATCATCCAGCTTTTCTGTTTTCGTGCCAGATGCCTAACTCGACTTCCGAATGAACTTGGAAAGTTTGGTGTGAACCTGAACTTTGAGCTTCGGGTTCACCCATCTCTACTCAGCACCTAAAACTAAAGTTTACATCTGATTGAGCTTTTTTACTTAAACACACCAAAAAATTCTAAAAAACATTTCTGTTCTACTATTACCCCAAAAAGCACATGCACGCACATTTTTACATACCCCAACTGTTATCGGTAAAGTTTTAGGGAGCCACCGCGGCACCAGCCCTTCTTCAGGGTCTGTATAGGGAAAGAGCCTGCAAATGAAATGTATGTGCATGTGTTGTTTGTATAGTACTTGCGTAGTGTTTTGCTTCACTGCTTCACTAACTCTCCACTCCACTACTACTGTCAGATCAATCAATGTAATACAGAAATCACTTAGGCACCCCAGTGCCACATACAAACATGCCAGAGTGGTACATGTGAGTGGCAGCACAGTATTGTTGGCCTGTAACATTTGAAGACCAAGCATCCTCTATTACTGTGGCACCATGTGCCTTCGCTAGTATATCCAGACCACTCTATCACCTCTTTGCACCTTGGCTGCAGTGTAATGCGACACACATGCACAGGCAAATGGCATGAAAGGGGGACTTAGTAAACTACAAATAGAAGCACACCTACTACTATGTTCATGATGCAAAAAGCAACAATAGATTTATTTTTATACAATGCATAAGGGTGTAGGTCCACATGAAGGTTTTTTTGTACAAAGGTGTGTGAGATGCAGCTACTTTTAACACACAAGAGTAATAAATATTTGCACTATATACATAATTTGATATGGCACCAGTCCGAATACTATGCAGGGGTTGCTGATTTTAGTAGTTCATCAAAGAGAAATCAGTATTCGGGTGACCAAGCAGGTAATTGATAGGCACAGTCAATAGGTGAAGTCAAATAGTTAATTATCCTTTGAGCATAATGGTAAAGCGTTTTTTCATAAGTTCAAGAAGTTTTCAATACCTGGCAAGTATATATGGAGGCACTTTTGCTGATGCTGCAACTAAGAAGTCCACACAGGGTTAAGTTTTGATGCAAGTTGAAAGCCTTGTATCCTTTCTGCTGACACGTGTTTCGGGTAATCCTTCGTCAGAGCATTGCAGTAGATGGGTACGGTGTAGCGTGGAAGAGTGGTGCCTGCTGACAGCTGTCCTGTCAGCTGTTTAAATACGCTCCTAGAGCGCGCGAATCCCCCCCGGGCCGGCCCGTGTGACGTGACCGTGGTGCGTCACTTCCGGTGACGTGCGCCATCTCTCGGCCGACACTAGTGCAAGCCGCAAGATGGCGGCGCGCCTCAAGCAGAAAAGAAGCGGAACGCTGGAAGGTGAGTAGAGACCGCTTGTGGGGGAATAAGAGAAGGGGGATCCATCTGTAGGAATAAAGAGAAATTGTTTATGAGTTAAATAAAGTATTAACCGCACATCTATACATAAAAAGGCTAATTCATTATTCTACATATGTCAGATATTGCAGCGCAATAAATTAGTATTGTAAAGGTGGCTAATTATCATCCATAATGTTAAGCTAGTATTAATAGATGAGTGACATAACTGGGGTACCCCTTGTGGACAAGAGCTTGGAAAAACGCCATTCAATACGGTGTAGTTTATACTAATAATTATATCGCTATGTGGATATAGTCCCTAGTTTTAGATAAATGTCTTCTAAGTAGGTCTAACTATTTAAAGAGCCTTCATCCCCAGGAGGGGATTTATTTCGGGTGAACGTTATAATCTAAGTAGGGGTGGGCAAAACATCACAATATTCAATTCTAGGTGCAATCGGTACACTCTTGCTAAGACATCCGTAATGTCTTTAACCCCAATAAATTTACCCCAATAAATTCACATAAGTTATAATGGCTTATTCTTTATATGGATTTTACCTTGGGCTTAGAGTCATGTATCATATTTATTGTGGCATTTATTGTGGCAGATGGCTATTGAGTCAGAACAGAGAAAATAGGTTAGATATAAAATAATCATTAATGGTAATGAATTACAGTTCAGGTCCTAGACAAGTCAGAGGAAGGGAGATAAGTCGCAGTCTTCATTCATCCCCATTGGGATTTTGGTGTTCAGTTCATAAATCCAGTGTAGCTCGCGTCTGGATAGTCTATTGGAAATGTTGCCCCCTCGCTTATGTGGTAATACTTTTTCAATCACCAGGAATCGTAGTTGCGATACCTGGTGGTTGGCTTCCGCAAAGTGTCTGGCTACTGGAGAAGCGAAGTCATATCTGCGTATATTGCTGCGATGTTCACTAATTCTATTTTTCACTGCTCTTTGTGTCTGTCCTACGTATGCTTTATCGCAGGGACATTTAAGTAAGTAAATCACATTGCTTGAATTGCAGTTGAAAAAATCTCTCAAGGTGTATGTTTTGCCTGTGGATGGGTAATTTAAGGCGTTGCCTTTAATGGCAGAGTTGCATTGAGCACAACTGCCACAGGGGAACATGCCAATGGGTTTAGGGAGTGAACTGAGCCAGTCTCTATCTTCTATGTGCTGGAATTTATGTGATGTATCTGCTTGTATGAGTGTATCTTTAATGTTTTTGGATCTCTTGTAGGTGAACATCGGTCGGTCTGAAAAAGTGTCAAGCAGTTTCTCATTGCATGTCAATGTATGCCAGTGTTTATTGATGATAGAGCGTAATGTATCGCTTGGACTATTGTAGGTCAAAATGCATGGAATACATTTGGAGGTTTTTTTTTGTTTATATTGTAACAGGAAGGAACGTGGTAGAGCAGCTGCTTTTTGGAGTAATTCTGCTATGTTGGTGGAGGAGTAGCCTCGGTCTTGGAAGTCCTTGGCCATCTTGTTTGCTCTCATGTGAAATGTATCGTCATTATCTGTTATTCGTCTCAAGAGGACAAATTGACTATTTGGAAGCCCACTTTTCAGTTTTTTGGGATGATAATTGCTTGAATGGAGATATGTGTTGCGGTCTGTGGGTTTCGTATATAGGTCCGTCCGTATAGTGTTATTATTGAGTTTTACCCAAACGTCTAGAAAATGTACCTGGGATGCGTCTGCTTCCATGCTGAAGAAAATGGTGGGCCATGCCCGGTCAAGGTCGTTTTTAAATATTGTGAGGTTGGTGATGTCTCCTGTCCATAGGAAAAAAACATTGTAGATGAACCTGTACCATATTAAGGCATGTTTAAGATACAGTGGACGCTGATAGACAATCATACGTTCAAACTCGGCCATTAAAAGATTAGCATAAGTCGGAGCTACATTGGAGCCCATGGCAGTACCTTGCTTCTGTAAATAGAATGTATTGTTGTAGTTAAAGTAATTTTGGGTAAGTGTAATGGTAAGTAATTCTATACAAAATGATCTGTAAGCTGGGGTAAGTGGCATGGTCTCCAATGTTTTGTGTACAATGTCAATACCCTCCTTATGTGGGATGGACGTGTATAAACTGTTCACGTCCATACTACAAAGGAGGGTATTGGATGGGATCAGGCCCAATGCTGCTAGTTTGGACAAAAAATCCCCTGTGTCTAGTAGGAAATATGGAATCTGTAAAACCTTGGTCTGTAGAATCTTATCCAGAAATATGGCTAGAGGTTGAAATATTGAATTTGTGTCAGCGACTATTGGGCAACCCGGTGGTCTGAGAGCATCCTTGTGTATCTTTGGAAGGATATAGAATAAAGGCATCATAGAGAAAGCCGGTTGTTAAAAATCTCTTAGATTACGGTCAATTAGGGATTGGGAGAAGGCCTGTTCTACCCCTGTGTAGACTTCTAGTTGTATCCCAGGTAGAGGGTCTCCTGGGAGGCGTTTGTACACCTGAGTGTCCATCAGTTGGTCAAGAACTGTTTGGTTAAAGTAAGTGGCGTCTAGAATGACAGTCGCACCCCCTTTGTCAGCAGCTTTTATAACTATGGAGTTATCTTCTGTCAAGTTCTATTATTGCATCTAATTCTTTAGCCTGGGATCCATCTGTTCCAGGCCTGGGAATGGGCATAGTGACTCCCCCTTCATCCAAGATACACCGCAGCAGACCCCTGCATTGGCCACTCACCCTGGGCACAAACTAACAAAGGGCAAGTTGAGTCATTTAATGAATTAAGAAATTAAGGATGGAGATTGCCTGCAATAAGACGGGGCGTGGCTGGAATCCAAGGATGGTGCCCAGGCCAAGAAAAGTGGGATGACCTGAAGCTGGTGGTTCAGTGGAAACTCAGCGCCAGACGGGCTGAGGGGTAAGTGGTGATCAACCAGAGGGCTGCATGTAAAGGGAAACACTGGACAACCCACTAAAGCCACACATTCCTTTGTTTGAATCTAGGTTGAAAAGTGTTGGGGCCTCCCCAAGACTTTGCTATTTATCCATGATGAGGAGCGGGTTTTGGGGATGTTCTACTCCAACACCTACCAGGGGGTGTCAGGCACCATGGACACTGATAGGCAGCATGTGCTCACCAGTGGTAAGACTTGGTTATTAATTGTAGCTGGCACAAAGGGAAGGAGGCTGACCAAACATCAAACAACTTGGCGAATTCCCATAGGGAGATATTTTTCCAAAAACCACTGGAAAAATGATGTACCTCATCTGTAAAAATGCCCAATCACATGGTTAGGTATTTTTTTGGAAAATATTAGAACAATAATGTTTAATAGATTTTTTCAGTGTGTTCATGTAATAAAGCTTACTCATATGTAAGCTACAGTTCACACCTGAAAGCACAATCAAAGGTAAACTTGCTTCACTTCGTTCTATTTACTAACAGGCAGGGGTGTAAGTTGGGGGGGGGGGGGCGACTGCACCTGGGCCAGAAGTTTAGAGGGGTCCTACCATTGTTGCTCCTTCACCTTATTTATCATATTTGCTCTCACTTGGCATCATTTAAAGATAGGAAGTTCAATTTGTTTCTGCTGTATCAGTCATTAGACGCAGTCTAGCTGCTTCCAGATGAGTTAAAAGACAGAAAATATTTTACTGAGCCTTGAAACGGCCCCATTCAATGTTTACACAATGGCCCAGTCACATTTAGTTATGCCACTGATAAGAGCATAGGCAGCAACAAGTAGTATCTGTCTTTAACAACTCACTGATAAAAAGTTATTTTTCTGGATTGTTCACCTTTTTTTCTCACATAATGATGAGTTAGGAAAATCATTACATTTTTCTGAGAGTAATTAGCAAGAAGACTTCACTACAAGAGAGCACCAACCATATTAGATATATTATTATGTTATGTATTATTTAGCTTTAGTAAATAGTTCTTCTTCTATAACAATTTTAGTAAATAATGTATGGATAGCAAATTCAAAGCAAAATAGAATTTATTGTTTGATCTATTACATTTTTATTCATATCCAATGTTGAGCCTCATCTGTGAATATTATATGTTTAGTGGGTGAAATAACAGGCAATGCAAACAGGAAATATATAATTCATATCATTTTTCTCTGGCCATGTCTAAAGACAATTAAACAAATTATTGAGAGAAGAACATAAAAAGCCTGATTCAGAGCCTACCCGTGAATGCTCATTTTTTTCTGGAACTGAACTTGGAAACCGGAAATTCAGAGCCACGTTCCTAGAAAAGTTTGTTTATGTGTAAGCGACCATTTTTGCTTGCCAAGCCGAGCATTTACAGTATTTGCTGACGAACTTGTCTCAAAAGCCAAGTTTGTATCGGTTTTTGGACGTAAATTTCTGTCCATTGGTTTTGGTGTGTGTCCTTCGGTTGCCTTCTAGCGCACACCTTTTTTTGTTTTTCCCTGCTATTTTAAGTTGCTTCCTGCTTTCCCCTGACAATGAACCCATGTAGGGTGCATGTCCTTCTACATACTTATCTTTTACCCCCTGCTGGCATCTAGGACATCCCATGTAGTATGCCTCTACATACTTACCTTTGTTCCTTGGTTGCCATGTCATCTTCTTCTACCCACTGTTACTCACCTCATACTTAAGCCACCTTCTGTTTTGTCATTATACACCGCTGTTTTTTTGGTTTGCATCTGCTTTATGTTGTTACCTATAAACTCCACCACACAGCATATAAAGTGTATAAATGGTGGGTGCCATTGGATGTTGACTGTGAGACGCACCCCTGTGCCAAGGCGCACCAGTGGACCCTGGAATTGTGCTTGCGTACATACGCACATGTAGTCTGTAGGTTGTTGGTGCCTGTGCTGGCCTGTTGCATCGACTAAACCAATGTCACAGGAACACTCTTACCACACAATATCATAGTGGGTGCAGTGGCCAGCAGTGGTGCCACACAAACAGAACAATATGAAAGGCCAGCACTTCAGTTCCAAAAAGTGCCTTAATTGATGTAAAATCAATCCAGAATTATCCACATCCACAAGTCCATAAAGTCCATAATTAGAGATGAGCGAACTTTTGAAAAATTCGATTCGACTGATTCGCCGAATTTTCCGACAAAAATCGTTTCGACCCGAATAAATTCGCGACGAATCGCTATTAAAAACGGCTATTTCTGAGCCTCCTAGAGCCTCAGTAGGGTTGTAAACCATTCTGCCTTGCTGTAACACGCACAGGATGCGTGCTGGGTTAGTTAAATAATACTTTGAAGAAATATCACATGCAGATCAGAGGCATCGCTAATAGAATCGCAGAGCGGCACAATTGAATTCAAGAGAGTTGAAGTGGCATCACTATGAGGGGCAGAAGGAGCCCAAACATTGCTTTAAAGAGACACTGGAGTTGGCAGCAGCAGGAGCCCAAAAATTGGATGAATCACACCCTGGAGTTGGCAGCAGCAGCAGGAGCCCAAACATTACTTTAAAGAGACCCTGGGGTTGGCTTCAGGAGCCCAAAAATTGGATGAATCACACACTGGAGTTGGCAGCAGCAGCAGGAGCCCAAATATTCCTATAAAGAGACCCTGGGGTTGGCCTCAGGAGCCCAAAAATTGGATGAATCACACCCTGGAGTTGGCAGCAGCAGCAGGAGCCCAAATATTACTTTAAAGAGACACTGGGGTTGGCTTCAGGAGCCCAGAAATTGGATGAATCACACCCTGGAGTTGGCAGCAGCAGCAGGAGCCCAAATATTACTTTAAAGAGACACTGGGGTTGGCTTCAGGAGCCCAAAAATTGGATGAATCACACCCTGGAGTTGGCAGCAGCAGCAGCAGGAGCCCAAATATTACTTTAAACAGACCCTGGGGTTGGCTTCAGGAGCCCAAAAATTGGATGATTCACACCCTGGAGTTGGCAGCAGCAGCAGCAGGAGCCCAAATATTACTTTAAAGAGACACTGGGGTTGGCTTCAGGAGCCCAAAAATTGGATGAATCACACCCTGGAGTTGGCAGGAGTTGACAGCAGCAGCAGCAGGAGCCCAAATATACACTGGAGTTGGCTTCAGGAGCCCAAAAATTGGATGAATCACACCCTGGAGTTGGCAGGAGTTGACAGCAGCAGCAGCAGGAGCCCAAACATTACTTAAAAGAGACACTGGGGTTGGCTTCAGGAGCCCAAAAATTGGATGAATCACACCCTGGAGTTGGCAGGAGTTGACAGCAGCAGCAGGAGCCCAAATATTACATTAAAGAGACACTGGGGTTGGCTTCAGGAGCCCAAAAATTGGATGAATCACACCCTGGAGTTGGCAGGAGTTGACAGTGTCACGCTCCGGGTACTACAGCAATCCACTTAGATAACTCCAGCCCTCTCAGTAAGACCTCAACCCCCAATCTCCGCAGCCAGCTTCACCTTTAGGAGCCCCCGCTTGCCGGGACGCAGAGCACGCCTGCCCGGGATCGGTTGCCCCCAGGACTTCAATGGCTCAAAGATTGGAGTCTTACTGTTCAGAGGCCTGGAGAACCCGCGGCTGGAAGTGGTGCCGAGCAGCCCAATCGCTGAGCGTATAACGGAAGTCCAACAGGCTAGGGGTCAGCAACAGAAGTTCCGGGATGACAGCGGTACCAAGGATTGGACAAGACGTGGTCGAGGATCAAGCAGAGGTCGGCAACAGGAGATCAGATCGGGGGTGGTCAAAACACAGGCGAAGGTCGGCAACAGGAGATCAGATCGAGGGTGGTCAAAACACAGGCGAAGGTCGGCAACAGGAGATCAGATCGGGGGGTAGTCAAGACGGGCGGTGGTCGGCAACGGGAGATCAAAAATATACTTAGAGACAAGCTACTAAACAGGGTACAAGGCGCTATCACAGGCGCTGAGCAACTGACAAGGTGAACCTTATATAGGGACAGATATGATGGGAGGTGAGTGTGTGATTGGTGCAACTGTGATCAAAACAACCATTGGGCCAGAACCTAAAAGGGCGTGTAGCCCAGAACCTCCCTATATTGGGCTCATTGGCCCATAGTCTGAACCAAGGGGCGTGCCTGTGCCCCTTGGTAGAACTGCTTCCTACTACAGCCTCCGGCGGGAGCGCTGTGTGCAGCGCCGCCGGAGGGCATAAAAATTACGTGCTCGCGCATGCGCACGCGAGGCAGTCACGCGGGCGCGAGCACGAGAGAGGAGAGCGGCCGTGCGCGGCGCCGCCTGAGCCGCCGCCGCCGCCGCCGCTCGGCGAGGCCGCCGGGCAGGAGCAACTGCGGCCGGGCGCCCGAGGCCAGCGCTGGAACGGGGCTCAGGTAAGCGCCGATCCCTGACACTACCCCCCCCCCCTTCACGAGGGGCCTCCGGACCCTTACCGGGTTTTCCTGGATTGTCATGATGAAACTTCTTTACAAGAGTACTGGCGTGCACATCCCTAGCTGCTACCCAGCACCTTTCCTCGGGACCGTAGCCAACCCAGTCCACCAAATACTGTAAAGATTCACGCACTTTACGTGAATCCAGGATCTTATTTACTTCATACTCGGGCTCATTATCAACAAGAATAGGTGAGGGACCAGCAAGAGGAGTGTTTTTCGCCGGTTTTAACAATGAAACATGAAAAGAATTAGGTATTTTCAAAGTCGGCGGGAGTTGAATCTTAAAAGACACATTATTCAATTTCTTGATAATCGGAAAAGGGCCAATGAATTTCGGACCCAATTTACTAGAGGGTTGACGGAGCGCAATATTTTTAGTGGAGACCCAAACTAGATCGCCTACTTGAAGAGCAGGTTCCCGTGATCTACGACGATCAGCAAATTTCTTATATCTTAAACTAGTGGTTTTAAGGATTTCCTGAACATGTGTCCAGATATTCTTCCGTTCTTGAAGCCACTCCTCCAACGCCGGCAAGTTGGAGGGTGACCCCGAAAGGGAAGAAGCTCTAGGATTTTTCCCTAAGTTACAATAAAAAGGCGAAATCTTGGTACTCTCACTAGGCGCATTATTATAAGCAAATTCGGCGAAATCAAAAAATTCTGCCCATTGTTCTTGGGCATCAGAGACATAACACCTTAAGTACTGTTCCAGAGTTTGATTAGTTCTTTCCGTCTGCCCATTGGACTGGGGATGGTAGGCAGACGAAAGAGAGATCTGAATACCCAGCCGCAAACAGAAATGTTTCCAAAAACGGGAAGTAAATTGGACGCCCCGATCAGAGACTATATTGGACGGAATACCATGAATACGAAAAATGTGTGAAGTAAATAATCGGGAAAGCTCTGGTGCCGAAGGAAGCTTAGCCAGAGGAATGAAGTGTGCCATTTTACTGAAACGATCTACGACCACCCAAATAACAGTATTCCCGAGTGATAAAGGCAAATCTACAATAAAATCCATAGAAATATGAGTCCAAGGTTCAGCAGGAATTTCAAGAGGAACCAAACCGCCACTGGGAGCCTTATGAACCCCCTTACTTCGAGCACAAACAGCACAAGCATCGATAAAGGCAGTAATATCGCGTCTCATGGTTGGCCACCATACATGGCGACGGGCAAGCATAAGGGTTTTTCGGTTACCCACATGGCCAGCAGTTTTAGCATCGTGAAACTCGCGAATTACATCTGGACGCAAATGTGGCGGTACAAACTGGCACCCCAAGGGAATATCACTAGGGGACTGGTCTTGAAACGGCGCCAAGGTGTTAGAGAGATCAGGGAGTAATGCCCCGACCACACAACCCATAGGTAGAATCGGGTCACCAGTATCACCCCGATCCTTACATTCACCGAACATGCGAGATAGAGCATCCGCTTTAGTATTTTTTACACCTGGCTTGAACGTAATAATAAAATTAAAACGCGAGAAGAATAATGCCCAACGTGCTTGACGGGAGTTCAATCTCTTGGCAGACCCAATGTATTCAAGATTTTTGTGATCGGTATACACGGTTATAGGATGTAAAGAACCCTCCAGCCAGTGTCGCCATTCATCAAAAGCCAGTTTAATAGCTAATAGTTCCCGATTACCAACATCATAATTTTGCTCTGCGGTACTGAATTTACGTGAAAAATAAGCACATGGATGTAGACGCTCAGGATCACCGGAATATTGCGACAAAACTGCACCCACTCCCAGCTCTGAAGCGTCTACTTCAACAATGAAGGCCTTACGAATATCTGGGTGAATTAACACTGGTGCCGAAGTGAAGGCCCGCTTCAAGGTCAGGAAGGCCTCACAGACAGAGGGAGACCAGTTAGCCGTAAAGGCCCCCTTGCGGGTAAGATTGGTAAGAGGTGCAACAACATGAGAGAAACCTTTGATGAATCGCCGATAAAAATTGGCAAAACCTAGGAAACGCTGCAATTCTTTTAAGGTCTTGGGTTGAACCCAATCCTGAACCGCCGAAACTTTCCCCGCGTCCATCTCTAAACCCTGGTTGGTAATGATATACCCTAAGAAAGGAACTGTGGTGACTTCAAACACGCATTTAGAAAGTTTAGCAAATAAGTTGTTCTCTCTTAATTTTTGTAGTACCAACTTAACATGACGTCTGTGCTCCAACAAGGAATTAGAAAAAATGAGAATATCGTCTAAGTATATGACCACAAATCTACCGAGATACTCTCTGAAAATATCGTTAACAAAATCTTGAAAAACGGCTGGCGCGTTACAAAGACCAAAAGGCATGACCAGGTACTCGTAATGGCCGTCTTTCACATTAAATGAGGTTTTCCACTCGTCCCCCTGTCGGATGCGAATAAGATTGTAAGCCCCTCTTAAATCCAACTTGGAAAAAATTTGGGACCCAGTGACTTGATTGAACAGATCCCCGATCAAGGGCAAGGGGTATCGGTTCTTTACAGTGATTTTATTCAAGGCTCGATAATCTATGCATGGTCTCAAGCCGCCATCTTTTTTCTCTACAAAAAAGAATCCAGCCCCGGCAGGTGAGGTAGAGGGGCGAATAAATCCCTTCCTTAAATTTTCGGTGATGTACTCCCTCATTGCTTGCTCTTCAGGCAGGGTAAGATTATAAATTTTTCCCCTCGGGGGAATCGTGCCAGGCAGCAAGTCAATAGGGCAGTCATAAGACCGATGTGGAGGGAGGGTATCCGCAGAACGTTCAGAGAAGACATCAACCCAGTCTGCGTATGGTTGAGGTAATCCCTGAGGTAAAACTTGCATACTTCTAAGGCCTGTAGTAAAGCAGTGATTTTTACAATGGTCACTCCACTTGATCAATTCTCCAACCCGCCAATCTATCACCGGGTTGTGGAGTTGTAACCAGGGGTATCCCAAAACCACCGGAGTCTCTAGACAGTCGAAGATGAAAAATTCTAAGAACTCGGAGTGGGAAGAGCCAACAATTAACCGAAGAGGTGGGGTCTTGGTGTTTATAGGTCCCCCCTGAATGACCTTCCCATTGATGGCCAAAACTTGTAGGGATCTTTCAAGAGGAACTAACGGAATACCTAAAAGAGAGATCATGCTCCTATCCAGAAAGTTTCCCGCCGCACCGCTGTCGATAAAGGCGGAAACTGTTTGCTTGGAAGAACCCCAAGATAGGTCAATGGGTACTAACATTTTATTTTGGCGAGAGTTGCAAACTGACTCACCCAGATCAGTACTCTCTACCTGGTCTGGGTGCGGAAGTTTTCCGCCGGTCTCCCCTTGTTGGGACAGGACCCTGCGAAATGTCCCGAGTTCCCACAATATAGGCATAACCCATTGGACCGCCTACGCTGCTTTTCCTCTTGGGTTAAACGGGTTCTCCCTAATTGCATGGGTTCTTCCTGGGAAGGAGATGAGGTATTTTCCCCACGGGTAGCCGGGGAACTAAGACTCTGGGAAGACCTGAAGGACGTGGGAGCCCTGGCTCTCTCCCTAGCCCTCTCTCTAAGACGCCTGTCTATTTTAATGGAGACCTGCATTAATTGGTCTAGGTCTGCGGGTGGAGGAAAATTTACCAAAGCATCCTTGATGCTTTCCGACAGCCCCACCCTGAACTGACTACACAAAGCGGGATCATTCCACCTCGATTCGACGGCCCAGCGGCGGAATTCAGCACTATAATCTTCAGCCGAATTCCGTCCTTGTCTTAAGGCCCGAAGCCTATTTTCTGCCGTAGATTGTTGATCAGGGTCAGCATATAAGACGCCCATAGCAGTAAAGAATGCTGTAACGGATTGTAGGGCAGAATCATGAGATGGCAAACTGAAGGCCCAGGACTGCGGGTCTCCTTGAAGCAAAGAAATGACTAGGCCTACTCGTTGGGACTCAGTGCCTGAGGAGATGGGTCTCAGCTTGAAATACAGTTCGCAGGCATTCTTAAAATTGGAGAATTTAGCTCGTTCTCCAAAAAACTTTTCCGGCAATGGAATCTTTGGTTCTGAAATATGAGGTGGTACAGAGGATGCCGGTAACTGTCGAGATTCTTGAGTGGCCACTCTTTGAGCGAGCTGGTTTATCGCCGTAGCCATAGCTTGTACCTGCTGTACCAGGTCATCCATCTTTGGGCCTGTGATAATGTCACGCTCCGGGTACTACAGCAATCCACTTAGATAACTCCAGCCCTCTCAGTAAGACCTCAACCCCCAATCTCCGCAGCCAGCTTCACCTTTAGGAGCCCCCGCTTGCCGGGACGCAGAGCACGCCTGCCCGGGATCGGTTGCCCCCAGGACTTCAATGGCTCAAAGATTGGAGTCTTACTGTTCAGAGGCCTGGAGAACCCGCGGCTGGAAGTGGTGCCGAGCAGCCCAATCGCTGAGCGTATAATGGAAGTCCAACAGGCTAGGGGTCAGCAACAGAAGTTCCGGGATGACAGCGGTACCAAGGATTGGACAAGACGTGGTCGAGGATCAAGCAGAGGTCGGCAACAGGAGATCAGATCGGGGGTGGTCAAAACACAGGCGAAGGTCGGCAACAGGAGATCAGATCGAGGGTGGTCAAAACACAGGCGAAGGTCGGCAACAGGAGATCAGATCGGGGGGTAGTCAAGACGGGCGGTGGTCGGCAACGGGAGATCAAAAATATACTTAGAGACAAGCTACTAAACAGGGTACAAGGCGCTATCACAGGCGCTGAGCAACTGACAAGGTGAACCTTATATAGGGACAGATATGATGGGAGGTGAGTGTGTGATTGGTGCAACTGTGATCAAAACAACCATTGGGCCAGAACCTAAAAGGGCGTGTAGCCCAGAACCTCCCTATATTGGGCTCATTGGCCCATAGTCTGAACCAAGGGGCGTGCCTGTGCCCCTTGGTAGAACTGCTTCCTACTACAGCCTCCGGCGGGCGCGCTGTGTGCAGCGCCGCCGGAGGGCATAAAAATTACGTGCTCGCGCATGCGCACGCGAGGCAGTCACGCGGGCGCGAGCACGAGAGAGGAGAGCGGCCGTGCGCGGCGCCGCCTGAGCCGCCGCCGCCGCCGCTCGGCGAGGCCGCCGGGCAGGAGCAACTGCGGCCGGGCACCCGAGGCCAGCGCTGGAACGGGGCTCAGGTAAGCGCCGATCCCTGACAGACAGCAGCAGCAGGAGCCCAAATATACACTGGAGTTGGCTTCAGGAGCCCAAAAATTGGATGAATCACACCCTGGAGTTGGCAGGAGTTGACAGCAGCAGCAGGAGCCCAAACATTACTTAAAAGAGACACTGGGGTTGGCTTCAGGAGCCCAAAAATTGGATGAATCACACCCTGGAGTTGGCAGGAGTTGACAGCAGCAGCAGGAGCCCAAATATTACATTAAAGAGACCCTGGGGTTGGCCTCAGGAGCCCAAAAATTGGATGAATCACACCCTGGAGTTGGCAGCAGCAGGAGCCCAAATATTACTTTAAAGAGACCCTGGGGTTGGCCTCAGGAGCCCAAAAATTGGATGAATCACACCCTGGAGTTAGCAGAAGTTGGCAGCAGCAGCAGCAGGAGCCCAAATATACACTGGAGTTGGCTTCAGGAGCCCAAAAATTGGATGAATCACACCCTGGAGTTGGCAGAAGTTGACAGCAGCAGCAGCAGCAGGAGCCCAAATATACACTGGAGTTGGCTTCAGGAGCCCAAAAATTGGATGAATCACACCCTGGAGTTGGCAGGAGTTGACAGCAGCAGCAGCAGCAGCAGGAGCCCAAATATTACTTTAAAGAGACCCTGGGGTTGGCCTCAGGAGCCCAAAAATTGGATGAATCACACCCTGGAGTTGGCAGCAGCAGGAGCCCAAATATTACTTTAAAGAGACCCTGGGGTTGGCCTCAGGAGCCCAAAAATTGGATGAATCACACCCTGGAGTTGGCAGAAGTTGGCAGCAGCAGCAGCAGGAGCCCAAATATACACTGGAGTTGGCTTCAGGAGCCCAAAAATTGGATGAATCACACCCTGGAGTTGGCAGAAGTTGGCAGCAGCAGCAGCAGGAGCCCAAATATACACTGGAGTTGGCTTCAGGAGCCCAAAAATTGGATGAATCACACCCTGGAGTTGGCAGGAGTTGACAGCAGCAGCAGGAGCCCAAACATTACTTAAAAGAGACACTGGGGTTGGCTTCAGGAGCCCAAAAATTGGATGAATCACACCCTGGAGTTGGCAGGAGTTGACAGCAGCAGCAGGAGCCCAAATATTACATTAAAGAGACCCTGGGGTTGGCCTCAGGAGCCCAAAAATTGGAAGAATCACACCCTGGAGTTGGCAGCAGCAGGAGGCCAAATATTACTTTAAAGAAACCCTGGGGTTGGCCTCAGGAGCCCAAAAATTGGATGAATCACACCCTGGAGTTGGCAGAAGTTGGCAGCAGCAGCAGCAGGAGCCCAAATATACACTGGAGTTGGCTTCAGGAGCCCAAAAATTGGATGAATCACACCCTGGAGTTGGCAGAAGTTGGCAGCAGCAGCAGCAGGAGCCCAAATATACACTGGAGTTGCCTTCAGGAGCCCAAAAATTGGATGAATCACACACTGGAGTTGGCAGCAGCAGGAGCCCAAATATACACAGGAGTTGGCTTCAGGAGCCCAAAAATTGGATGAATCACACCCTGGAGTTGGCAGGAGTTGACAGCAGCAGCAGCAGCAGGAGCCCAAATATTACTTTAAAGAGACCCTGGGGTTGGCCTCAGGAGCCCAAAAATTGGATGAATCACACCCTGGAGTTGGCAGCGGCAGCAGCAGGAGCCCAAATATACACTGGAGTTGGCTTCAGGAGCACAAAAATTGGATGAATCACACCCTGGAGTTGGCAGCAGCAGCAGCAGGAGCCCAAATATACACTGGAGTTGGCTTCAGGAGCCCAAAAATTGGATGAATCACACCCTGGAGTTGGCAGAAGTTGGCAGCAGCAGCAGCAGGAGCCCAAATATACACTGGAGTTGGCTTCAGGAGCCCAAAAATTGGATGAATCACACCCTGGAGTTGGCAGAAGTTGGCAGCAGCAGCAGCAGGAGCCCAAATATACACTGGAGTTGGCTTCAGGAGCCCAAAAATTGGATGAATCACACCCTGGAGTTGGCAGGAGTTGACAGCAGCAGCAGCAGCAGGAGCCCAAATATTACTTTAAAGAGACCCTGGGGTTGGCCTCAGGAGCCCAAAAATTGGATGAATCACACCCTGGAGTTGGCAGCAGCAGCAGCAGGAGCCCAAATATACACTGGAGTTGGCTTCAGGAGCACAAAAATTGGATGAATCACACCCTGGAGTTGGCAGCAGCAGCAGCAGGAGCCCAAATATACACTAAAGTTGGCTTCAGGAGCCCAAAAATTGGATGAATCACACCCTGGAGTTGGCAGAAGTTGGCAGCAGCAGCAGCAGGAGCCCAAATATACACTGGAGTTGGCCTCAGGAGCCCAAAAATTGGATGAATCACACCCTGGAGTTGGCAGAAGTTGGCAGCAGCAGCAGCAGGAGCCCAAATATACACTGGAGTTGGCTTCAGGAGCCCAAAAATTGGATGAATCACACCCTGGAGTTGGCAGGAGTTGACAGCAGCAGCAGCAGCAGGAGCCCAAATATTACTTTAAAGAGACCCTGGGGTTGGCCTCAGGAGCCCAAAAATTGGATGAATCACACCCTGGAGTTGGCAGCAGCAGGAGCCCAAACATTACTTTAAAGAGACCCTGGGGTTGGCCTCAGGAGCCCAAAAATTGTATGAATCACACCCTGGAGTTGGCAGAAGTTGGCAGCAGCAGGAGCAGGAGCCCAAATATACACTGGAGTTGGCTTCAGGAGCCCAAAAATTGGATGAATCACACCCTGGAGTTGGCAGAAGTTGGCAGCAGCAGCAGCAGGAGCCCAAATATACACTGGAGTTGGCTTCAGGAGCCCAAAAATTGGATGAATCACACCCTGGAGTTGGCAGAAGTTGGCAGCAGCAGCAGCAGGAGCCCAAATATACACTGGAGTTGGCTTCAGGAGCCCAAAAATTGGATGAATCACACCCTGGAGTTGGCAGGAGTTGACAGCAGCAGCAGCAGGAGCCAAAATATACACTGGAGTTGGCTTCAGGAGCCCAAAAATTGGATGAATCACACCCTGGAGTTGGCAGAAGTTGGCAGCAGCAGCAGCAGGAGCCCAAATATACACTGGAGTTGGCTTCAGGAGCCCAAAAATTGGATGAATCACACCCTGGAGTTGGCAGAAGTTGGCAGCAGCAGCAGCAGGAGCCCAAATATACACTGGAGTTGGCTTCAGGAGCCCAAAAATTGGATGAATCACACCCTGGAGTTGGCAGGAGTTGACAGCAGCAGCAGCAGGAGCCAAAATATACACTGGAGTTGGCTTCAGGAGCCCAAAAATTGGATGAATCACACCCTGGAGTTGGCAGGAGTTGACAGCAGCAGCAGGAGCCCAAACATTACTTAAAAGAGACACTGGGGTTGGCTTCAGGAGCCCAAAAATTGGATGAATCACACCCTGGAGTTGGCAGCAGCAGCAGCAGGAGCCCAAATATACACTGGAGTTGCCTTCAGGAGCCCAAAAATTGGATGAATCACACACTGGAGTTGGCAGCAGCAGCAGCAGGAGCCCAAATATACACTGGAGTTGCCTTCAGGAGCCCAAAAATTGGATGAATCACACACTGGAGTTGGCAGCAGCAGGAGCCCAAATATACACAGGAGTTGGCTTCAGGAGCCCAAAAATTGGATGAATCACACCCTGGAGTTGGCAGCAGCAGCAGCAGGAGCCCAAATATACACTGGAGTTGGCTTCAGGAGCACAAAAATTGGATGAATCACACCCTAGAGTTGGCAGGAGTTGACAGCAGCAGCAGCAGCAGGAGCCCAAATATTACTTTAAAGAGACCCTGGGGTTGGCCTCAGGAGCCCAAAAATTGGATGAATCACACCCTGGAGTTGGCAGCAGCAGCAGCAGGAGCCCAAATATACACTGGAGTTGGCTTCAGGAGCACAAAAATTGGATGAATCACACCCTAGAGTTGGCAGGAGTTGACAGCAGCAGCAGCAGCAGGAGCCCAAATATTACTTTAAAGAGACACTGGGATTGGCTTCAGGAGCCCAACAATTGGATGAATCACACCCTGGAGTTGGCAGAAGTTGGCAGCAGCAGCAGCAGGAGCCCAAAAAATGGCCTAAAGACATAAATATGTTTTGCACCATTTGGAAAGTGTAAAACGTGGCACCATGCTGAATCTAGTCGCATGCATCAGGCATTGGTGGGTGGAAATCCTGGCTGATCCATCCCTGATTCATTTTGACAAAGGTGAGTCTCTCCACATTTTTAGTTGACAGACGAGTTCTCCTCGCCGTAACTATGGCCCCCGCCGCACTAAACACCCGCTCAGATGGCACGCTACTTGCCGGGCAGGACAGCTTTTCCAGGGCAAACTCTGCTAGTTGCGGCCACAAATCAAGTTTGGCTGCCCAGAAGTCCAGCGGATCCTCAAGGTGTGTTGGCATGGTCATGTCAAAGTATGACATGACCTGCTGGTTGAGGTCCTGCTCCAGGTCTTCCTGCTGCTCATGAGTAGCCTCACTATGCGGGTGTAGAAAGCTACTCATTAGCGACTGAAGACTGAGGCTGCTGCTGCTGATGGAGCTGCTGCTGCTGCTCCTGCCAACCCCCCCAGCGGCCATGGCAGTGGAAGGTGAGCGCAGAGGTCCCCTCGAGTCAGACCTGCGAGAGTATGGACCATGGCGCAGATAGGCATCGGCCAACTGCCTACGTAGAATGTCTTTGTAGTAGTTGAGTTTGTCCTCCCTCTCGGTGGGTTTAAAAAATGCCCCCATTTTGTGCCGGAAGCGAGGGTCCAATAAGGTGGACAGCCAGAAGTCATCCCGCCGACAGATGGAAACAATTCTGGGGTCACTACGCAAGCACGTGAGCATGCTTCGTGCCATTTGCGCAAGTGACTCGGATGGACTACCTGTCTCCATCTCCACTGCATACTGCCACGGTGTGCCCGGGTCCTCTGTCTCGCCTTCCTCAAAAACCTCTAGCTCCTCTGGCTGCTCCTGCTCCTCCTCTCCTGTCCGCTGACTAGATAAACCAGCCATTTCGCCAAGCCTAAACTGTGTTTCGCTGGGCAACTCCTCCTCCTCCTCTTCCTCCTCCTCCTCCAGTTCAGCTCCAACGGGGTTCATGTGGCCGTAAGATGTAAACGCCATGTCTCCAGTGCCCTGACCAGCCATGGTTTCCAACATGTGCTGTAGTACATGAAGCAGTGGAATCACGTCGTTCATCCCGTAATCCTGCCGACTGACAAATAAAGTGGCTTCCTCAAAGGGCCTGAGCAAACGGCAGGTGTCACGTATGAGCTGCCACTGGTTGACATTGAAGTTACACAGGGGAGTCCCCCTATCTGCTTGGATCATCAGGAAATCCGTGATGGCTTTTCTCTGTTCATGTAATCGGTCCAACATGTGAAGGGTGGAATTCCAACGGGTGGAAACATCGCAAATCAGACTATGTTGGGGGATACCATTCTGACGCTGTAGCTCAAGAAGGGTGTGTTTGGCGGTGTAGGAGTGGCTGAAGTGCATGCAAAGTTTCCTTGAAGTTGTTAGGATGTCCTGCAGATGGGGGGAACACTTCAGAAACCGCTTGACAACCAGATTGAAGACGTGAGCCATGCAGGGGGCATGGGTCAGGCTTCCTTGGCGCAGCGCAGACAAAATGTTCTTCCCATTGTCGGTAACCATGATTCCCATTTTAAGTTTTCTCGGAGTAAGCCATGTTTGGATTTCCTGATGAATACATTTAAGCAGTTCCTCCCCTGTGTGACTCCGTTCGCCAAGACAAACCATGTGAAGCACTGCGTGACACCTCCGTGCCCTGCACACATGGTAGACTGGAGGGGCACTGAGACTTGAGCCTACAGTGGAGGGTGAGGAGATGGCGGAGGATGAGGAGGCCGAGTCGCACGGTGTCACAGGCCCAATGGGCAGAGAGCGCGGAGGCCGAAGCGGCGTGACCTGTCCAAGTTGCTGCTGCAAAGGGACCACATTCACCCAGTGGGCCGTAAACAACATGTACTGCCCCTGACCGTAGTTACAGCTCCAGATGTCGGCGCTGCCATGTATTTTGCTACACACCGACAGGCTCAAGGACTGGCCCACCTTCTGTTCAACAAAAGTGTGCAGCGCTGGTACTGCCTTCTTGGCAAAGAAATGACGGCTTGGGACTCTCCACCTCGGCTCGGCACAAGCCATCAGTTCTCTGAAAGGTGCAGATTCCACCACCTGAAAAGGGAGCGACTGCAGCACCAGCAACTTGGACAGGAGCACATTCAGCTTCTGCGCCGTAGGATGAGTGGGCGCATACTGCTGTCTCTTGGACATGGCTTCGCTGATGGATTGCTGGCGGGATGCATGACTTGGAGGAGGAGGAGCAGGAGCGACAGAGGATGGGTATGACGCACAGCTGCCTCGGCTGAGGTGCTGGAGCCTTGGCTGGCAGAAATTGGGAGCTCACTTGGTGAGGAAGCAGACTGGACCACCCCTTGGGAGCCTCGGTTCTCCCAGGTCGTTTTATGGTGACGCATCATATGTTGACGCAGGGCCGTGGTGCCAACATTTGGACCCTGGCCACGCTTCACCTTTTGCCTACATATCTTGCATGTGGCCATGTTACCCTCCTGCGGATGCCTCAGGAAAAACTGCCACACTGCCGAGTAGCTACTTTTCCCACCCCCTGGCCTCACTGATTCACTGCTGCTGTTGCCAACTCCAGGAACCCCTGCTCCACTACCTCCCGATAAGGTAGACTGCCGCACAGCAGGTGCTCTACCCCGGCCCCGGCCCCGGCCGGCTCCAGCCTTTGGAATTGTGCCCCCATGCTGACTGCTACCACCTTGCTGCCTCAGCTGCTGACTCCGGGGCAACCTGCGCCCCTCTTCTCCTGATGATGACGATGAAGCCCCTTCATCACCCGGCTCCCAAGTGCGATCGGCTTCATCGTCATCATCATCATCACCGAGTTGTGGCTGTACGTCACTGATGTTCGTGGATTCGTCAACAGTGTCTGGCGCAGGAGCTGGAACGCTCGCAGCACCCACGACACTGTCCACATCACTATCTGTCTGCCTAGCTAGAGAAGCCACCTCCATTTCTTGGCTGGGCAGTAGCTGCTGACTGTCCTCTATCTGATGGTCCTCCTCACTAAAGAGTGGAGCTGAACCCAAAGCATAGGATACATCGCTGGGGGAGGGAACGGCGTAGGACAGAGGCAATGGGAGGACAGGGACTGCTCTCGGGGCATGCCAACTCAGGGTTGTGTCAGAGGAACCTACCGACCCTAGACTGGGGGTCTCAGACGTAAGTTGTGATGATGTTGTTGATGAGCGCGTCAACCAATCTACCACGGCAGATGCGTTACTGGTGGAGACCCGACCGCTAGCAGATACTGGCAGATTAGGTCTCTCAGAGTGACTCCTGCTGCTACTGGCCCCCAGTCTGATGCGAGCTCTGCCTGCGGAATCTTGGCCTCTGCCACTCCTCTTTTCACTTCCAGGCACTTGTCTGCCCGACATAGTCTAACTGGCGTGGTAGTAGGTGATATTTTAAGATCCCCCGGGCAGCGGTGGGTCTATATGAAACAGAATATAATGCACACCAAAAGTGAGCAGTAACACTCAGCCTCCAACAGGCCTGCTTAGTGTAAATAAGAGAGCTGCTTAGTGTAAATAAAGAGGGGTATGCTATGTTACAGAATGGGATGCCTCAACAGAAGTGCACCTGGCAGGCAGCAGTAAGCCTATGCCCAGCAAAAGTGTCTTTATCAGGGCTAATTTCAAATATAATAAGAGCAAATGGTTATATGGTCTTAAACAGAGGCTGCTTTAGTCACAGAATGGGATGCCCTGGCAGGGACAAGTAGTGCTATGCCCAGCAAAAGTGTCTTTATCAGGCCTAATTTCAAATATAATAAGAGCAAATGGTTATATGGTCTTAAACAGAGGCTGCTGTAGTCACAGAATGGGATGCCCCCAAAAAAGATCCAGTAGTACTATGCCCAGCAAAAGTGTCTTTATCAGGCTAATTTCAAATATAATAAGAGCAAATGGTTATATGGTCTTAAACAGAGGCTGCTTTAGTCACAGAATGGGATGCCCCCAAAAAAGATCCAGTAGTACTATGCCCAGCAAAAGTGTCTTTATCAGGCTAATTTCAAATATAATAAGAGCAAATGGTTATATGGTCTTAAACAGAGGCTGCTTTAGTCACAGAATGGGATGCCCCCAAAAAAGATCCAGTAGTACTATGCCCAGCAAAAGTGTCTTTATCAGGCTAATTTCAAATATAATAAGAGCAAATGGTTATATGGTCTTAAACAGAGGCTGCTTTAGTCACAGAATGGGATGCCCTGGCAGGGACAAGTAGTGCTATGCCCAGCAAAAGTGTCTTTATCAGGCCTAATTTCAAATATAATAAGAGCAAATGGTTATATGGTCTTAAACAGAGGCTGCTTTAGTCACAGAATGGGATGCCCTGGCAGGGACAAGTAGTGCTATGCCCAGCAAAAGTGTCTTTATCAGGCTAATTTCAAATATAATAAGAGCAAATGGTTATATGGTCTTAAACAGAGGCTGCTGTAGTCACAGAATGGGATGCCCCCAAAAAAGATCCAGTAGTACTATGCCCAGCAAAAGTGTCTTTATCAGGCTAATTTCAAATATAATAAGAGCAAATGGTTATATGGTCTTAAACAGAGGCTGCTTTAGTCACAGAATGGGATGCCCCCAAAAAAGATCCAGTAGTACTATGCCCAGCAAAAGTGTCTTTATCAGGCTAATTTCAAATATAATAAGAGCAAATGGTTATATGGTCTTAAACAGAGGCTGCTTTAGTCACAGAATGGGATGCCCTGGCAGGGACAAGTAGTGCTATGCCCAGCAAAAGTGTCTTTATCAGGCCTAATTTCAAATATAATAAGAGCAAATGGTTATATGGTCTTAAACAGAGGCTGCTTTAGTCACAGAATGGGATGCCCCCAAAAAAGATCCAGTAGTACTATGCCCAGCAAAAGTGTCTTTATCAGGCTAATTTCAAATATAATAAGAGCAAATGGTTATATGGTCTTAAACAGAGGCTGCTTTAGTCACAGAATGGGATGCCCCCAAAAAAGATCCAGTAGTACTATGCCCAGCAAAAGTGTCTTTATCAGGCTAATTTCAAATATAATAAGAGCAAATGGTTATATGGTCTTAAACAGAGGCTGCTTTAGTCACAGAATGGGATGCCCTGGCAGGGACAAGTAGTGCTATGCCCAGCAAAAGTGTCTTTATCAGGCCTAATTTCAAATATAATAAGAGCAAATGGTTATATGGTCTTAAACAGAGGCTGCTTTAGTCACAGAATGGGATGCCCTGGCAGGGACAAGTAGTGCTATGCCCAGCAAAAGTGTCTTTATCAGGCTAATTTCAAATATAATAAGAGCAAATGGTTATATGGTCTTAAACAGAGGCTGCTGTAGTCACAGAATGGGATGCCCCCAAAAAAGATCCAGTAGTACTATGCCCAGCAAAAGTGTCTTTATCAGGCTAATTTCAAATATAATAAGAGCAAATGGTTATATGGTCTTAAACAGAGGCTGCTTTAGTCACAGAATGGGATGCCCCCAAAAAAGATCCAGTAGTACTATGCCCAGCAAAAGTGTCTTTATCAGGCTAATTTCAAATATAATAAGAGCAAATGGTTATATGGTCTTAAACAGAGGCTGCTTTAGTCACAGAATGGGATGCCCTGGCAGGGACAAGTAGTGCTATGCCCAGCAAAAGTGTCTTTATCAGGCCTAATTTCAAATATAATAAGAGCAAATGGTTATATGGTCTTAAACAGAGGCTGCTTTAGTCACAGAATGGGATGCCCTGGCAGGGACAAGTAGTGCTATGCCCAGCAAAAGTGTCTTTATCAGGCCTAATTTCAAATATAATAAGAGCAAATGGTTATATGGTCTTAAACAGAGGCTGCTTTAGTCACAGAATGGGATGCCCTGGCAGGGACAAGTAGTGCTATGCCCAGCAAAAGTGTCTTTATCAGGCCTAATTTCAAATATAATAAGAGCAAATGGTTATATGGTCTTAAACAGAGGCTGCTGTAGTCACAGAATGGGATGCCCCCAAAAAAGATCCAGTAGTACTATGCCCAGCAAAAGTGTCTTTATCAGGCTAATTTCAAATATAATAAGAGCAAATGGTTATATGGTCTTAAACAGAGGCTGCTTTAGTCACAGAATGGGATGCCCCCAAAAAAGATCCAGTAGTACTATGCCCAGCAAAAGTGTCTTTATCAGGCCTAATTTCAAATATAATAAGAGCAAATGGTTATATGGTCTTAAACAGAGGCTGCTTTAGTCACAGAATGGGATGCCCTGGCAGGGACAAGTAGTGCTATGCCCAGCAAAAGTGTCTTTATCAGGCCTAATTTCAAATATAATAAGAGCAAATGGTTATATGGTCTTAAACAGAGGCTGCTTTAGTCACAGAATGGGATGCCCTGGCAGGGACAAGTAGTGCTATGCCCAGCAAAAGTGTCTTTAACAGGCTAATTTCAAATATAATAAGAGCAAATGGTTATATGGTCTTAAACAGAGGCTGCTGTAGTCACAGAATGGGATGCCTCACAGCAGACTTAAGATCAGTTCAGTATATATGCACAGTTAGTTAGTATAAGCAGCCTGAAAACGCTAACAAAGCCTGTCAGGCTGGATGAAAAAAAAAAAAAAAACTGACAGCCTCCGATTTTCCCTTCCTTTCCCTGTTTTTCGCTGACTTTCTGTCTGTCTCCTGTCTGTCTCCTGCCTGTCTCCAGCCTGTCCCTGTCTGTCCCTGCCTGTCTAACTGTCTAACTGTCTCTCCCTCAGCTACACAGCGTTCTGTCTCTCACGAATGCAATAGAGAAATGAGGCAGGAAAGCAAGATGGCCGGCCTTAAATACCGCTGTGACGTCACCGGGCTTGCTGGCTGCTGATAGGCTGCATGTGACTGTCCCAGCATACACTGCCCCAGCTTACATGTCTGGACATGGCCCGTCCGCCATCTTAGAATGCCTGTAATGTAAATGAATGGATGTTAAAGGAAAACTTCGAGCGATCGAATCGCGGGGAAATTCGGATTCGATCCGAATCGAATTTTTCCTGAAATTCGGATCGAATCCGGGTTCGTCCGGATCGATTCGCTCATCCCTATCCATAATATTTCCAACATTTCGGGAGGCATATGCCCCTTCATCAGGGATGGAAATCTACAAGTGTGTTGGAAAGTGCACCGCAATATAATTATGGATAGGTGCCAGCCGTAAGGGAAACACAGAACCTAAAATATACCAATAAGAGATCCTAGACTGATCTCACCAACCCTTATCGAGAAGGCCGCACACTGAATGTAAAAATTTCAATAGATTTAATGGATATTCATTATATACATAGAAAAGACACTAATATAAACACATACAAAATTAAAAAACACAAAAACACAAGCGAAAGGATCCCAGTCAATGGTGACTAATATATATGAAGTGTAGGAAATGCCGCCATATATATATAGTATGGGACATAAAGTGTAAATACTGGTAATGGGCCCAGATGAAAGAACAATATAATCAAATAAATAATTAAATTTAACCAAAGTGGAACAATAGTGGAATGAATATGCAAATGAAGTAAGTCGATAACTATAGTGTAAGGAAAAAAAGCAGACAAAATAAGTGCTAAGTGCATATACATACTATGTACAAATGAATACCAAAAATGTGGTATGTGCAAAATTGCAATGTAAACTGAGCTGTGTATATAACGCAAAGTGCTATATAACACTGAGCGCCATATAACACATATACAGGTTAAATACACAAGTGAAAGAAAGAGCAGAGTATGTTAAAACAGGCTTGAATTAAGCCCGGCTGGGCCACCAAATGAATAACACCAAGTAACACAATATAGCAGCATACAAATAAATAAAAAATTTGTTACATCACCATGTCACCAGGGATCCCCCGCCGCAGCCGCCACCGACGCGTTGCGTGTGGCTATGACACTTCGCCAGGGCGTATCGGCTGCCATCCTAACCACTCCTTAAATACCCCGATAGTAAGAAAAGCTGGCCAATGCGGTGCCGCCACGTCATCGCCCGCATGCGCGCCCCGCCCGGCCAATGAAAATGGTCATAAGGGCAGCGCGTCAGACGTCACGTGGCCGACGCCGACATCAGTCACAAACCAGGAAGCGCCCACCGCGGGTGGGCGGCCGGGCGCGCGGCGAGCCGGGCGCACTCTCCTGCAGTAGGAGGCGCCCGCCCGCCGCGCGTCCGGCCGCGCGCACCGCGCGAGCACTCCCCGTCCACCCAGCTGCCAGGACAACACCCGGAGCGGAACCGTGGAAGGTGAGTATTCGGGGAGGGGGGGGAGAAACGACGAGATTGACCTCAAACATTTATACTAAGGTGTCATGCTATGCATAAACATGTCAAGAATCACATAAAGACAAATTGAATATGAGTTGAATATAAGACTATGTGATTCACTGGGGGAATAGTCACATGGATGCCAAAGGCTATCGATCCCATCCCCTGATGACTCACTGGACAATACCAAAAAATGAAAAAAATGAAAAAACTATAAATATTAAATATATTAACTATATCGAGCTTAAGAGTACTGTGCAAAATAATCAATTAAACAGGATTGAGGTATTATGACAGACCTTAAGCAACTATTGCCCAAAGCTGACCTGAACTATAAGGAATGATACAAGGAATAGTATACATGGTACCAAAATGGTGTGGGGCATACAAAGAACGCCTAGTAAGGCCCTCCTATTTACTCAGGGACATCTCACCCTTAGACTAAAAGGGTGGAGGAGAAAATCCACATAGTCTCGGGCCCATATTGTGAAGGGGTGGAGGAGAAAGTCCACATGGTCTCATGCCCATATAATGGGCTGAGCTCACAGTATGAAGCCTCAAGACCAATTATAAAAGACAAAGTACTACAAAGTAAGGCCAGAAGAGGATATAAAAGGTGCTTCCCAGCACCGGAGAGTAAAAGAATATATATACATGCCGAACTGGCCTCAATATGCTAATCTGGGGGCATATAAGCAATTGCACAAGGTGCATATTAGACTATAATTTATTGTCAAGTATATTCCAACAACAATGTCCAATTAGGCAAAATCATGCACACATGGGCACACTAACATGTAGTCCATCGTGTGTAACCCAAAGGAGAGTCAATACTACAGAGGTTGGTCCAAAGCTGGTCACGTGGTGCTACTATATTCAAGTATTGGTGGTATAATTATTTAGTTTCCCTTTAATGTGTCACCGTAACGTCCGCCAGGGGATATGATGGTCATTATCCACTTGCCAATGATAATATTCCAGTGCGGGACCCCGCCTCCTCCATGGAACCACCACCGACCAAGGCACGTTTGTGCGGCGCAGGGTCGCATATCGGGAGAATATACTGTGCTGATTCATAAGCAAAAGGAGAAACCAGGTTAGTAACCTACGATAGTGCATATACTACAGAAAGTGCACACATCCTCAAAGCGGGGAAGTGACAATCTCCAGTCAAAAATAACACAAATAAAAAAAAAAAAAAAATTAAAACTAAGTAGTGTATGAAACGCGTGTGAAAATGTGATGGTGTGTGAGAAATAATATAACAGTGGGGAGAATAATATAAAGTGAGAAAAAAACAATTATTAAAAAGAGGTGAAACCTCTTTTATATTGAAAGAAGGAAAGGAATAAACAAGATAAGGTGAAAATTATGTACTTAATCACGACCCAAAAAAGATGAAAACCCGAAATCCTCATTAATACCGTAAGGTGCCTGTGTTCTCAAGGTGTGATACACACCGAGACTCCTGTTGCTCCAATCTCCTTTTTAAGTTTCCACCCCTAATTCCCAAACGGACCTGATCCACAAAGAAGATCTGGATCCCTGACACATTACCTAGATGAGAATGAAGAAAGTGTGATGCTACGGGGGTCAGCTTCTGTCCATTCTCCACATCTCGTGTATTGGTATTCATTTGTACATAGTATGTATATGCACTTAGCACTTTTTTTGTCTGCTTTTTTCCTTACACTATAGTTATCGACTTACTTAATTTGCATATTCATTCCACTATTGTTCCACTTTGGTTAAATTTAATTATTTATTTGATTATATTGTTCCTTCATCAGGGATGGACAAACAGAATGGACACATTGCAACGGTTAAATCGAAGCATGTAAGAAGGCCAGGAACATTTATGACTAGGCAACAAGCACTAGACCTAAAGAGAAGAAGGTGAGAAGAGAAGAAGAGAAGGGTGACTTTATCCCTTTTCTGCAGGAGTATAACAGTGCTTCCCTGGTTATATATCGGATTGTTAAGAGACACCATAATATTTTACAGTCCGATACTGACCTATGTCATGTCACCCAGTATTAAGAAGACCTATTAGGTAAGTTTACAATAAGAATTAAAGCCTGGGAGACATTCTTGTTAAAGCAGACCCTGTGAGAAATATCAAAAGCCACAGATTAGTCTTACAACCAGAACAGATTGTTTCCGCTGCAATAACTATAATGTATGCAATTCGATGATTTTAGGATCTGAACTGTCCCATCCACATATTGGGCAGAGAATAATAATTAGGGGTGTGTTCAGCTGTCTGAGGGATGGAAGTGTCCGTGAAGGCTGGTTTATGTGGGAAAAACCATTGGACTGGTTAAGAAGAGGTTTCAACAACATTGAAGTGATATTAGGATTAATATTAAGAAACATAGTAGGGACGAACCGATTGATTATGAGAAACAAATCGCGGCACACTTTTTTGCTTAAGACATCAAACGCATGAACTTAGAGGGATGGTAATTGATAAAGTAAAGAAGTCCCCCAAGGGGAGGTGACCGCTATTTACTTCTACTACAAAGAGAAGCGTACTGGATCTGTAGACTTGAAACTGTGCAACTGAGGGGCCTCAATACAACGTTTGGCTTTTCCTGTTTTCTGAAGAGACATTAAGCATTATTACTGATTGTTTGCCTTCCCGTGTATTGCTCACTTTTCCCTTCCCTAGTCTTCCTTACCCATCTTTCCTTTTCTTCCTGCTCTCCCACTCTACCTGCGCTTTATTCTTTCCTCCCCTTGTTTCATCCTTCTCTCCCCCTTTTACCAGGTCCCTCTTTTCCTGTTATTCACATTTTTATTTCCCCTTTCTTCTTCTTGTCGACTGGCCGGGGCCGCCTTGCAGGCTCCATCTCCCTCATCCGGTGCGGCTCTCTGAGCCCTGTGATGAGCAAGCGAGATGGCTGCCTATTTGATTGATGGCGCTCATATGTCACGTGTTGCTGTGTGAGTCGGAGGCCAGGAAGGGGGAGAGGTCCTACCCTGCTATACACCAGGAGCTGCATCCTCAATCGCTTAGCAACCGCAATGCAGACATTTGGCAGTGACACGGCCCGCCTGAACACATTTTCGAGCGGGGCCGTGGGGGGCATTCATACATCTATATATTTAACTGTTAACCCTACTTTTGAAGTGGTTTGAGGTACAATATCGTTAGTGGTGTTTATTGTTAATTGTATGACATGTGGGATTTTTAGAATTATTTAACTTAACATATTTGCAATATGTCCATTCTGTTTGTCCATCCCTGATGAAGGGGCGCACGTTTATGGACTTCGTTTATGGACTTTAATGTGGATAATTGTTGATTGAGTTTACATCAATTAAAACACTTTTTGGAATTGGAGCGCTGGCGATTTCATATTGTTCTGTTTGTGCTGGCCTGTTAAATAAACTCAACTAATGTCCTTCTCAGACCCCAGTGTGGGCCCCACTGTGGAGTCCATAGAAGAGCCCCCTGCGGAGCGAATGGCGGAGCAAAAGGCTGAGCAGCACTGCCGCAGCCAGACCTGCTCTTCCCTCCAGCCAGTGGCTTGGAATCTATCTCTTCTGGGCCTGGTAGTGGGCATAGTGGCTCTCCTTTCCTCTAAGACACTACGCAGCAGACCCCTGCATCGGCCACTCACCCTGGGCGCAAACTAACAAAGGACAAGTTGTGCTAGACGGTGTTGCCCAAAATTATGATCGGTTGGCTGAGTACCAATCCCGCTTGACCCCCAAAGCATTGCAGAAAGAGTTATGGCTGGAGATCATGATGGGGCGGGGCCAGAACCCAAGGATGGTGCCCAGGCCAAGAAAATGTGGGACAACCTGAAGATGGTGGTTCAGTGGAAACTCAGCGCCACATGGGCTGAGGGGTAAGTGGTGATCTAGGTTGAAAACTGGTGGAGGCTTCCCCAAGACTTTGCAATTTACCCATGATAAGAAGGGGGTGGCGGGGAAGCACCCAGGAGGAAGTCAGCCCACCCTGCAGCCAGGTGGCACCTGCCTCTGGTGAGGCAGTGCAAAATCAAGGAGGCAAACTGGTGGGCCAACAGTGCAACTTTTAGGCAAAACGTCTGTAGATATTTTAAAGTGGTGTGACGGACCAGCAGTTTGCTTCTTGAAGACCTAGCTGCAGTGGTTGTGGAGCAGCAGTGCCACCACCAACAGATGAAGGCACTACTTGGGGCTTTGATGGAGGCCAAGCAGGTCGTTGCTCAAAGGCTGGACAGGCTGAAGGCCAACCAGGTCGCCACACAAAGGCTGGACAGGCTGGAGACACAGCAAACAGCCAACAGAGAAAATGGGCCATGCTGGATTTTGGTCTCCAAACTGTTTAAATGCCGGGCAGGCACATATTTTATCACCTATTTTATGTTTACCTGCATCCAGAGTTGTGTCATAAACCAATAACATGTGACCCTTAACACTTAATTCTCTACAATTACAAGAAAACATGAACTTTGTTTGGATGTTTTTTAATCAGACCCAGAAAATCCAAAGATGTAAACTAATTCAAAAATTACTTAAGGGATAAATATACATACAAAATTAAGAGAAAGAGGAATCCACCAAATACTGGCGAATGCTTTTGGCAGCACGGCTATGGATGTCAGAATAAAGCTGACCTGGAATCTCAAGAGCAGAAGCAAGGGTTGCCTCCACCACACATGCTGCCACCATCTCTGGGACATGCCAACTGACGGTGCCCCCAGCCTCTGGAAGTAGCCATTTGCTAAAAATTGGAGGCAGCCAACCCATTTGGTCACACCTACAGTTGCATGCCCCTTTCTTGTGGCGGGGGCCACTCATGGCCACAGTTCTGATTAAAACATCTCAAGAGAAAGGTGGTTCAGCCAGGTCAATTCGAACACCTGATGATTGGTCATCTGATCGATATCCAGGCGACTGTGGGTATGATGGTTCTGGAAGGTAAATGGTTAACAGCCCCCGCTGCTGCACACGCTTAAACTCTTCACAGAACTCATCAAGGTGGTCCATTGTAGGTGCATAGGCCGGTTCCTGCTAGCAAAAAAAAAAAACTAAGTTTGAGCTGGAAACCTACAGATATTGTAGGCCTGAAAATGACCAAACAGGGCTCAGAATCACATGCCAGTGCAGGCTAAACCTATAAAATTACATACGCAAGGATGCCTTGAGCGTAATAATACGGCAAATACTCTGGCATATTGATGGGAATGGAACTTTGGCTTCAGGCTATTTAGCTACAGCATACAGAGCCTTGAACAAGTTTTTCCTAATTGCTCGGGGACATTAGGGAGGGGTTGTATCTGTTGACAACATTCTTGTGTTTTTGGATGTATTCTGATTTAAATTCTTTATGTAAAAAAACTATACTGCACATGTGTGCTTCTTAGCCTAAAGTGTATATAAGATGAATAAACCCAGCCCACTTCAGTCTGCCTGTGTGTCAGCTCCGGTTACGCTTGGCTGATTGCTGTGAGTGGACTTACAACTCAGTGTCCGTTTGAGTTACTCATAGTTAAACGCATTGGGACTCCCAAGGCAGACGCAGCGCAGCGAGTTCAGTTTGAAGCTGCACCTATCAATTACGTGGCGCCCGAACAACAGGGACTCACATGAACCACAAGAGATCACCTCTGGAAGCACGGGACGACATACTCGGAGAAATACGGGAACAGCAGATCGACAAACCCTGATCCGGTAAGAGAAGCTTTTATTCTCTTATATATATTATATCTGCTCTCCCCACTAGTATCTGAGAGTCCTGTGGGTTTCGGAGGTTGTGGGTTAAAAGCCAGTCTCTGTGGAAGTGAGACCTGAACCAAATAGAAAGACATTGCTTCTGCCTTGAGGAATTATGTGTTTTGCGTCCTGTTTGTCTATGTCTACTGTCCGATGCCGTGTGATTGAATAAGTCAAGCCTCGGTTGGTATCTGATTTCCTGAGGGTATGCCAAACTGTCTCATGAATGCGCCTTCACGGGGGTCACGCTTAAATCCCAAGATATCAGATAAACCAAAGACTGATTGAAAGTAATAAGTCCAGAACAACTACATGAGTCTTGAATAAGAAATGAATGATTTCTGATTAAACTTTTAGAAAAATTAAGCCCTAGCGACAGAGGCGGGTATAAGGTGTCGAGTAATAGACAGGCACTATAGCTACAAGATAAACCAAGGGTCCCATATATTGTTAGAGGAAGAGGAATTGGTGTTGACTGTGTTGGCAATTGTCTTGATGTTGCTTTTTTTTGCAGCGGGAATTTGCTTAAAAATAGTCTACAATCTTCAACAAAGAAACGCACAGCCGTTTTAATTTCTGGCCCCCTAGGAGGAAGGCAACGAGGGAGGTTTAGCACAGAGACTAACCTGCCCCAATAAGCTACCTAGGACAGAGGGACAGAAGGATGGGAAAGAGTTTATCTAAAGAGCATAGTACAGAAAAGGAAGAAAAGTGGAAAAGTTTAAAAGAAATTATGAAGGAAAGATGCGGATCAGCCGCGGTTGAAAATCTAGACAAAATCCTGAAGAGGTTCAGACTAAGAGGGAAAAACCAGTTAGACTTTGAAACATGGCAGAACATCAGAGACTGGAAGCAGGGAATAATAAGGGATAAGGACTGGGATCACCAAACGGCATGTGCCCTCAGCATAGCACAAATGGCCATGGTAGAAGGCTGGGCTTACAACCCAGAAAGAAAGAAGTGGGACACTACAGCCGTCTTACACCCTCTCCCTATTTACCCGTCTGATACTAAAACGAAGAGAGATAGCACAACCCTAATGCCACCGCCATATGTGAGGGAACAACACGTAGAAAAGAAAGAACCAGCACATGAAACCAGAAGGTTATACCCTATAATAGAAGGAGATACAATTGTGGAGGAAGTTTGGCGTTGCACATGTAAGAGAAGGCATGTAATTGAGGTCGGCCATTGTATATTTTGTGGCGATGAGAGACCACCAGCAGAGAGAGAAAACCCCCTTAAAAAGACAAAGAATCCATTCCTCCTAGATGGGGGGGAGGAGGATTATGACAAAGAATACTTCAGGCTAGCACCTGTGAGGCTGACCACAGCAGGTAATCAGAGGGCAAACAGTTACAGACCATGGTCCCCTCCAGAGTGCATGGCTTTATTGACTAATTGCCCGGAGCCTAATGCGCAACCCCTTGCCTTTTACAGATACATTAGGCAAATCTTACTTACCAGAGCAGCCACCTGGCAAGATGGGGAGGATTTGTGTAGATTAAAAATGACAACTGGAACATTCCAACAGTTCCAGATTAGAATGACCCCACACAGACCGCAGAACTTAGCCGAAAATGGGGAGCCAAATGAAAACAATGTCCAAACCCTGGCGTCAACCCAGTTATTCCTAATGCAATTAGAGGGTTTTTGCCAAGAAAAACAGAGGGAAAGGGGAACACGGACAGTTTCGGCACAAGAGCCCAACCAATCTGTGTTAGACTTCTATATGGCATTCGAATCACACTATGAAAACGAAGGGTTGGATTTAAACCAAGAACCCATTCAAAGGCTTTTTACTAGAGCCTTCTTAGAAGGCTTAAAGCCCGCAATTAGGGATAGAATAAAATCCTCGAAGCCCCAATGGAGAACTGAAAATGATAGGGGAACACTATTAGCAGAAGCAAAAGGCATAGAAATGGATGAGAGAGAGAAGAAACCTAAGAGGGTAGCAGCAGCCCAGATCTATGAAAGAAGGGAGGGATCAGGACAGGGATGGGGGAAGAGAAAACCTCTGACCTGTTACTACTGTCAGAAACCAGGACACATAAAAAGGAACTGTAGGAAGAGAATAGCTGACGAGGAAAAAGGAGGGGTTAGAAGAGAAAGAGGAAGAAATGACGGGCCAATACTCGAGGACCCACCAGAAAGGGAATGACTAAATAGGATGAAGATACAAACCCCTGCTAGGGAACCTGTAGCAGCTATTGAGATCAATAAACGAAAAGTACCTTTTTTAATTGATACCGGAGCCACAAGGTCAGTGATAAAACTTCAAGTAGCAGAGGGTTTAAAGAGGGGAAAGGAAACTAAACAAGTGTCCGGTTTTGATGGAGTACTTACCTCCCTTGAGGAAACACAACCAGTTAAAGGAAAAATCGGCCCCCACATGTTTATAACAAAGTTCTTAATATCAGACTCAGCACCAATGTGCCTGTTAGTGGCTGACATATTGACACAATTGTCAGCCAACATACAGTACAAGGAGGGAGGGAAAATTATTCTAACTCTACCAGAGCAGGAAGGGGATGAAGAAAGGGAACCTTATATGCAAATCCAAGCATATGAGGATTACCCATTCGATGACGTCATTTGCTCAATACAGACCCACCCGGACCTATCTGGAATACCAGAAGCTTTCTGGGCCAAGGGGGATGCGGATGTGGGACTATTACCAATAGCCCCTGTGAAAGTAGAAGTGAGACCCGGGGTAACGCTCCCACAGCTAAAACAATACCCCTTGAGTGCTGCACAAGAGCAAGCGATAGGTCAACAAATAGAGGTACTCTTAAAGGGAGGAATATTGACCCCTATCAAATCAGGAGTAAATACCCCTTTATACCCTAAAAAGAAGGCTACAGAGCCCGGACAACCTGTTCAATACAGAATGGTCCAGGATTTGAGGGCAGTAAATCAAATATTGGCCCCTTTAACACCAGTGGTACCCAACCCCCACACCTTGTTGTCAGAAATTCCAACAGATAGTGAATACTATACAGTAGTGGATTTATCTAACGCGTTTTTCTCGGTACCCATTGACCCGGAATGCTACTACCTCTTTGCATTCCAATTTAAATCCCAGCAGCTGGCCTGGACACGCCTACCTCAGGGAATGAGCCATAGCCCCACCCTCTATTCACAGGCACTGCAAATGGTGCTAAACAATTGGAAACCCCCATACAAATGTACCCTGTTACAATATGTGGACGACCTCCTGTTCTGCAGCCCCGATGAACTAACCTGCAGGGAAGGATCATTGTCCTTAATAAGGTTCTTAGGAGAGAATGGATGTAAAATAAGCCAAAAGAAGCTACAATACTGTCAGGAAAAGGTAGTTTTCTTGGGACACTTCATAAGCAAAGGCACGAAACACCTGACCCCTGAAAGGATGGAAATAATCAGAGAAATGCAACTCCCTAGAACACATAGACAACTGAGAGCATTCCTAGGTCTAGTCTCGTACTGTAGACAATGGATAATGCATGCCAGCTCAATGATGCAACCATTGTATGACAGTACAAAAGTCACCCCTTTCGCTTTGACTGAAACAGCGAAAGACGCCTTTAAAAAATTGAAACAGGCCTTAACTATAGCCCCAGCCTTAGGCCTACCAGACTACACTAAGCCATTTACACTAATGGCTACTGAAATTAAAGGACACGCCACAGGAGTCCTACTCCAGGACCACCATGGCAAACAAAGACCAATAGCTTACTACTCTGCAAAATTGGACCCAGTATCAAGGGGAGCACCCTCTTGTATGAGGGCTATAACCGCAGTGTCTAAGCTAGTGGACAAGGAAGCAGAAATTGTATTAGACAATGAAGTTACCGTTTCAACCAATCATGACATACATGGGATACTGTCCCAAGTAAACCCAAAACACTTATCAATGGCTATACAACTAAGACTACAGTGTACGTTGTTACTACCCCCGAATATAAAGTTTAAAAGGTGTACATCTCTAAATCTGGCTACATTATTACCAATAGAGTCAGATTTAGAAGGTGGGAATGAGACACAGGAAGCAGCAAAGGAAGATAAGGAGGTGAAAGAACAAATACACCTCCAATTTTTTCCTTCTGCAGCAGATGAACACGAATGTTTAGAATTAATGGAACAAGAAACCTTGTTCCAACCTCAAGTCAAGGACACACCTATCCCCAACCCAGACATAGAACTCTTTGTGGATGGGAGTAGATATGCAGATAACCATGGCAAATTTCATACCGGTTTTTCAGTTGTAACAGAGTATGAAGTAGTCAAATCAGGACCACTACCTGCCCATATGTCAGCTCAAGAAGCTGAACTAACTGCTCTGGCTACAGCCATCGAACATATGAAAGGACGGACAGGAAACCTGTACACAGACTCTGCATATGGGGTAGGGGTATTAACAAATTTTGGCCCCATTTGGAAAGCTAGAAGTTTTCTTACAGCAGCCGGCACACCGGTGAGACATGCTGAGCTAATCAAGAGAATCCTAGATGCTGCAGAAGAGGTAAAAGAAATACTGTAGGTATAGTGAAAGTAGCTGCACACACCAGACAAACTACTAAGGAAGCAAAAGGAAACCAGAGAGCAGATTTAGAAGCTAAGGAAGCAGCTCTCCGCCCTCTGGAAGGGAAAGAGAATCTACAGGTAAGAACCGTGATAGAAAAAGGCCCAGATCTAGAAACCTTAAGAAACCTACAAAGACAAAATAAGGAAGAGCAGGTCAGGTGGGAGAAACAGGGAGCAAAGCTTGAAGAGGACGGCCTGTGGAAGTCGGAGGGCCGATTGTGCCTGCCTAGCCCGTTGTATCCCGCAGTGGCCACCTCTGTACACCTCCCGACCCACCTTAGTGCAAATTCCATGGTTCGGCTAGTGAACCAACATTGGATAGCTCCCGGTTTTAGTACAACCGCCCGAGCTCATTGTGCAGCATGTAGTGTCTGCCTAACTGAAAATCCAGGACAAACTATAAAGACACCAAGGAAACATCAGGTAAGGCCCCTATACCCCTTCCAGAGGCTACAAATTCATTACATTCAACTCCCTAGGAGCGGAACCTACAAGTATGTTTTGGTGTGTGTAGACCTATTTTCAGGTTGGCCAGAGGCCTACCCTGTGGTGAAGGCTACTGCCAAAGCTACAGCTAAGAAATTGATCACAGAATTGATACCTAGATTTGGGGTCCCAGAGACCGTGGAATCTGACCGCGGCTCGCACTTCACAGGAGAAATAATGCAAAATGTAATGACTATGTTAGGGGTAGATCAGGCCTTTCCCACCCCCTATCATCCTCAAAGCTCAGGGAGTGTGGAAAGATTGAATGGAACGATAAAATTAAAAATTCAGAAGGCCATGAGGGAATTGAGCAAACCATGGCCTGAGTGTCTGCCACTGGCCTTATTCTCAATAAGGTACACTCCCACAGGGAAAACAGGCCTCTCCCCTTATGAGATTCTGTTTGGTAATGCTCCACGCACTGGGCTGTATTACCCACACGTTTTGAGTTTGAGAGCAGATAGTTTAACCGATTATGTGATCCAGTTACAAAAACACCTCACTAAAGTACACAAAAGTGTTTTTGATTCTCTTTCAGATCCAGACAGTTCCATAGGAACCCACCACCTGAAGCCAGGAGATTACGTGTATGTAAAGAAACACACCAGAAAAGCTTTGGAACCCAGATTCGAAGGGCCTTACCAAGTTTTGCTGACAACAGCCACATCCGTGAAATTGGAAGGAAGAACCACTTGGATACACGCCAGTCATTGCAAACTTAAGAGACCCGAAGAATAATGAAGTTTTTTCTGATTCTGAGTGTGTTTAGTAGTTATGTGTGTAGGTTGCAGGGATGGGAGGAAGGTTATACAAATACCTTCCTGCAAATGCATTTAGAAGCAGCTAAGTTGGCCAATACCAGCCAGTGTTGGGTGTGCAGCATGTCACATAGTAAAACCAGGGGGAGGTCTTGGGTTGCACTGCCACTACAGAAAGGAGACCTTAGCAACGTCAGTAAGATAAAGAGAGGAAAAAATGTGTCAGCCCAGCGAAAGGCGGAGGTTGTTTACCTGACAATCGTCCCCACACCCCTTGTTCCCCCGTTTTGTATTAATATCACCCGGCCTGGCGCCGTATTGATTGGAAAATCCAATTGCTCCGCGGCAAATACTAACATTACCGTCACAGGGGCATCCGCATTTAACATGACCATCAATGACACCTTACTCCCGAGTTATAGCGACACCACACACCCTATGTTCAACATCGCAATAAAAATGGCAGTGTTAGCATCTGCTGCTTGGCAGAATTATTCTGTAATGCTGAGAGGAGGTGTCTATCTAATATGTGGAAGACGAGCTTATGCCTGGATTCCTATAAATAGCAGAGGCATGTGTTACTTTGGGAAGGTTGTTCCTGGGATCAGGATAATGAACGATACAGTAAAAGCCCAAGTTCAAGAACAAGTGAACTTTCAGTTTAAACGAGATCTATTCACTGGGGCTGACCTGTGGTGGGCTCTAGTCCCCGAATGGACTGGATGGGGGATGGAAATGATGGTAAGACTTAACAACTTCTCCAAGCTGATAGACAAAATACTCAATGACACAGTAGAAGGTGTTAAGGACATCAATTTAGAATTGAGGCAAGTTAGGAAAGTGGTGTTACAGAACACCCTCATTCTAGACTACCTGCTAGCTAGTCAAGGGGGATATTGCCACTTTATAGGAGAAGACTGCTGTACTTGGATAGGTGACAGTTATGACGACGTGGAAGCCCATGTACGGAAGGTTCAGACCCTGCAAGCCACAGCCAGAGAGATAGGGAAGGATGGATGGAATCCCTTTAAGGGTATGGAGGGATTCTTTGGAACACTAGGAAACTGGTTTTACAATCTGTTCAAATCCATTGGGATGTATCTGCTTATCGCATTTTTATTTATTATAGGAATATATGCCGCTTTTAAAGTAGTTCTCTGCATTATCGATAAAGGCACAAGCAGATCAAATGTTAAGAAAAAGAGAATTTATCAACCAGTGATAGCTCATGCCTAACGTTTTTTTTCTCTCTCTTTTCTCTCTTCATAGATTGACACTCCATCTTAGAAACTTGACAAGGGACTCTTCTTGAAGGGATGTACTTCCAGCGATTGGGGGATGGAGGTTTCTCCCCTGGGCAACCCTCGTCGGCCTGGGATAGTACCTAATCAAGGTCACTAGCACCCTCCAAAGAGGACACAGACCTTGATTGAGATCATACAGATGGAGATGTCAAAGGGGGGAATTGATGGGAATGTAACTTTGGCTTCAGGCTATTTAGCTACAGCATACAGAGCCTTGAACAAGTTTTTCCTGCCTCAAACGTTCGGCCGATTGCTCGGGGACATTAGGGAGGGGTTGTATCTGTTGACAGACAACATTCTTGTGTTTTTGGATGTATTCTGATGTCAATTCTTGATGTAAAAAAACTATACTGCACATGTGTGCTTCTTAGCCTAAAGTGTATATAAGATGAATAAACCCAGCCCACTTCAGTCTGCCTGTGTGTCAGCTCCGGTTACGCTTGGCTGATTGCTGTGAGTGGACTTACAACTCAGTGTCCGTTTGAGTTACTCATAGTTAAACGCATTGGGACTCCCAAGGCAGACGCAGCGCAGCGAGTTCAGTTTGAAGCTGCACCTAACACATATGCATACCGTATTTTCCCACAAAAAGGGCAACTCGGCCGGAAAAACACAGCCCTGAATCGCCCGACACGGAAAACAGCGCAAATATGGTCCATTGACATCACTTCCACTGGCGGGAAGGCTTTAACTCTATGAAGGTTATCTCTATTTTTTCCCACTCGGTAGACTTAAGACATTATTCTGTTACTATATTTTCATTTTCTTGTGTTGATTTTGTAACTTTCTGGAGCTCCTATGCCTGGTCTACATGGAGCTTTTTAGCTAATTAATGAGCGTGTTTATCAGCTGATGCTATAGCATTGCAGGAACAGATCATGCATACATCCCTATTGTTCCTCATTTGGAGGGTCTGTCCCTCATTTGATTTCATGTTCCCCTTCCCCTCATTTTCATTTGTCCCTCTTTGAGTTGTTACATGCAGATCTGCATCAATAAATCATTATTTGACTAATCACAGTGTTTAATTGTTAAGTGTTGTAACTGTTAAGTGCTGTAACTGTTAAAACAATATTTTAGCCATCCCATGGGGGGGCATGACTTACTTTAAAAATTGTCCCTCTTTCCCACCCTGAAAAGTTGGAAGGTATGGATCATATACAGGGTGAATATGGTAAGGTACTGAAACTTTAGTATTGTAGGGGCATATACTGTAACAGGGAAAGGTATGGCCCCATAGTCATGATGCTGAAGCTATCGCATTGCAAGGGCAGAGCATTTGTCATGGCTGAGGAGTGTTATTATGGGGCTAGGTATGAGGAGATGGTTTAGCCTTGGGAAGCAGGGAATGGAGGTTGGCTTAGAAGAAGCAATGTGTTGGATATTGGTAAGGTGGGGTGAATACTGGAGGCTATACCCAGCTTGAATGGCCCTAAAGCAGTGCAATACCCTGTTCTCCCCCTGGCCAGTCCACCCTTTCCTGCAATAAAGCGGTTTTACAGGTGAGGTGAGGGTTCTCCAGGAGAGTAGCCCAAGGACCGGCAGTTGGTGGGTCCTTATCCATCCAGGCCCAAGAGGGATAACCAAGAAACAGGTGGGGCCTGGACTGGCTACCCACTGCTATTTGTACACTTCTCAGAGGGTAGGAGTGGCAGGGCAAAGTCCCAGCAGCCCTCCAGAAACTGCTGCACAGAAAGAGCTATGTTCCATTGGCAGTGAACTATGCCACCTGGAGCTCAATTCCAATGGCCTTGTCACCCACCTTGGCCGTCAGGCTGGGTACTGTCCTGTGGGAACTCCTGCTCCCTGTCCTGGTCCTATCCTGGTTGTGTATGGTTCAGGTCTCCCTGCTGGGGCAGCAGCGCAATCCACACTGAAAGGCTGGGAGCAGAAACTGGGAATTCTCCTCAAGGTCCCGCAGCCATTGGACCGCTCCCAAAGTCCTAAGCCTAAGACAGAACTATGGCCATGGTGCTGCCATGGGGTACTCCAGATGAGGATAGATCATGAATGGGTGCACGAGTCAACCCCAAAAGGTTTTGCCCTTAGTACCCTCTAAAGAAGGGAGGTGTAAAGGAAAATCCAATTTCATTGTGTAAAGCTATAAACACGTACAAGACCTAATCTCTCCAGTAAGGTGAATTAGATTATGTGAGTTGATCCAAGCTTAGATCACAGACTCTCTCTCACACCTCTAGATGATCAAACACCAGTGCCTCAGACATCCGGCACCAACACAAAGTTGGATCGTAGCTGGGTCGACATGTGACACCAAGCTAGAAATTAAACCAGAATGGGCCCACAAAACCACATGCAGACATACGTTTCTTAGTGCCATGCGGCCAGAGAAATGGAGATCTCAGGTTTTGACCCATCTAGGGACTTCATCTTTGGGGATGAGCCCAAAAATAAAGTATCTAGATGGGTCAAATGCCCCCCATCCAGCCCAATCATTTGGTGCCATATTCAGAGCCATATGACCCCCTTGCCCAAAGTTATTCCTAACTCCTAACAGTTTTAGGTATTAGAGAATGTTCCCCAAGGGAGGGGGGAAACAGTCCAGCCCACAGAAGGGAGAGGGCAAGAGGGTCACGAGGCATAAAGGGGGATGACCCTGGGCCAGCCCATGTCACTCTCTGGGAAGGTCGCATCGCATGCATGCTGGAGGTGCCTGGATTTTTCACAGGCTGTTCACACACTTCCCTATGGGAGCCCATCATCACTACTCTGCATCTGCATTTTGATGTAACTCTGACTGCTTGTAATTCACTGTACCTGTAAACTGTATCACACTACTCAGAACGACATTTGTATTAATTCCATCATAGTCAAATGTTTGTAATGTGTTTGTAATAACTGCCTCTCCACCACTGCCCTGGTCTTGCGGTGTGCACGGTTATATGCATCCTGTGAGGCATCCTGGGGCCGGAGTACGGGCGTCAAGAGCCACGGGAGTAGAGGATATCCGGAATCACCTTAGAAAATAAAAATTAAAAAAAACATAAACTACATAAGTGTAAGGCAATAAACGCACCAGCAACATCAATAAGAGCCTATGTGACAATTGTCTGATCAAGATGAGCAGACATTTGGCACAGTCAAAGTCGTAGAATAAACATATGTGTTAGAGCGAGCGCTGCACGCCCATCTAGCAGCACTTCACTTACCTCCATGGCTGCATCCAGCAGTCATCCATTTTGCAGCACTTCCCTCATGGCTGTCTCCCTTCCCCCCATGCTTCCTTCTCGCATGCTCAGGTGCGCGCACGTCTCCGTCCACTAGAGGGCGAGCACACTGGATTCTTGAGATTTAAAGAGCCTGTACAGCACTGATTGGTGCTTGGTCATCCAAGCCTGCATCCACTTCTCCTAT
Source organism: Gastrophryne carolinensis (assembly GCA_027917425.1). NCBI lineage: Eukaryota > Metazoa > Chordata > Amphibia > Anura > Microhylidae > Gastrophryne > Gastrophryne carolinensis. Next base: position 188,140,314 of record CM051239.1, on the reverse strand, counting down.
TTAAAGAGGCACTTCCTTCCTTCAGTGCCGGATCTTGGTCTCTCCATGTTTGATGAAAGTCAGACATTCTTGGATTGCTCACCCGTGTCAAACATAGCCCCCACGCTAGCATCCATCCTCTCTCCTAGTGTTTTAAAACCTCTTAAGAAAAACAATTTCTCACCACCCCTGAGTGTTCTATATGTTATAAACCACATTGTCCAATGTATAATGCCATGTCTCCAGGTAAAACATTTACTTCGAAAGTCTCAAATAAAGATATAGGGCGTCCCCCGATCTCACGCCTGCTCAGTCACAATAAATGGGATGCAAGTGTAGGCGGCGAAAAGCTGCAAGACTTCGCTGAGCGGCACAGGACTTTAGGTCCTTTAGAGACGGCTAAGCCAGCAGCAGAGGGAGAATCGGGCATTGAATCAGCCGGATGTCGCTGAAGTAATAATTAATTTATAAATGTCGCTATTGCTATTTAAAAATAAATAATTTTTATTTATATTTGATAGAAAATGTAACATACATTGGACAAGTTTAAAAAACACTGAAGACAATAGACAAAAAGGAAGGGAGACATCTAGTGGGGGCAGTGGGAAGAGGAATCTAATAAAAACTAATCACCATCCGTATAAATGAGTTAAACCTGGCTGGACTGGAAAGTGCATAAGTGCCAAAAACAAATAATCTACCTCAATGCCAAAAAATATCATGTGAACCTCAAATCACGTGCAGTGCATATATCTGCAAAAATAACCATATGTGATACTAACCTGACAACTAAATAACACTACCTACTCTAATGAAATAAATAATAAATAATAAGGACACAGCCAGGGAGGACAAAGGAGAACGGTCCCCAAAGTACAGAGACAATAAACTCACGTGCATGAACGACCACCTGCCCACTGCCCCGCCCGTCTACGCGTTGCGTGACGTCAGAACGCGTCAATTCCTCAGGACAACACATAGCCTGACCCTACCCCCTATTTAAGCACACTAACCTGTGTTGACTCCACGCCCCAGTGATGGACAAAATGCTGCGCACCTGCTGCCAATAAACACCGTCATCCCGCCCCCGTTGTGTGCGGGCGTGCCCCGGCCGGTGGCGAGCCCCCGGAAGTCTGCTCTGACGCGTCCCGGCCGGAGGCGCGCCAGAGCAGGAGACGGCGGCGGTACATAATGCGCATGTCAGGGAGCTGGAGCCCAATCCGGAGCGTTCCTGCCTAAACCAATGAGCGGCCCCATCACTTGGTGACGCATCAGGAAACCAACATTGACAGCTACTGCGCGCGCATTCACTCTGCCCCTGTCATATCTCGCCAGTAACTAGCGGGGATGCGCGCGCAGCCAGACAGCTGTAATGAGCACAGGCCACCCGGCACCCCAAACGGGGTCCAGCCACACTGTGCTACTTATAACAAAATAATGCGCCGCTCACTGAGAATAGTCAGGAAGGGGAAAATAACACTGTAAATGGGAGCCACCACAGGTAAGTATGCGTCTGAATTTAAATTACACTCAACTACATAAACCTATACTCATATACTATCACTATATCCATTCTTGATAATTGATCTTAACTCTACCATATATAATAAAAAGCAAATCAAAAGCTATATACAATGGATGATAAACTGCTATTGCTTCAATATGCCAAAGCTGGAACACTGAAACCTAAATTATAAGGGACAATTACTGCAATTCCTACTGCGCTAGTTCAGACAGGCGGGCCTTTCTGCATGCAGGGGAACAATTACATGCAGGGAGTGCGCCGGTCAAGAGGCACACCAACATATTAAGGAAGAGGGTACAAGGGAATAGTCCTATGCAGTGTGCGCCAAAACGTCCTTAGGGATAATGGCACTGGAGGCCTGGGGAAGCCCATCAAGTGCAGTTTGCCTCCACTAGTTATAATAGCCGGCCACAGACACTTTTTGGGACGGTCCAGATTTCATAGAAATCACAATAGCATTTCTATGACCCAGTAGGCTACGGGTCAGTGGTTCTGCTGTGTTGACAGCTCCGCGAACATCTAAAATTGCCTTCGGGCTATCAGGCGACTTGCAGACACCATCACTATCTTGCTCCACAGGGTTTCCACTGTGCTTTTCATCAGGGCGCAAATTTGCAGGCACCAACGGTCAATGCTTTCATATAATTGAAGCTCATTTTTCGGGCTATCGGGGGACTTGCAAGTACCATCGCCGTCTTGTTTCATAAGGTTTCCACTGTGTTCTTCATCAAGGTGCTTATTTGCAGGAGCCAACGGTCAATGCTTTCATACAGATGGAAGCGCCACCACGTTCTTGACAGCCAGTCAGCTCTATTAACTCCATAATGAACTCCGTGCACCGCGTGACCCTGTGCTGTGCTTCCACAAATACAAAACCAATTAATCACTCAAATAAATGTGAACCAAACAAAAATAAACTGTGCACAAGTATCAAGGTGCAAAAGTGAAACCTACCCCGAACCCAATAACACAACCCCCCCCCCCTCCCCCCCCACACCCACACCCCCACCCACCCAGGCCCCCCCAAAACCAAGAAACCCCCCAAACACCACCGCCCACCCACCCCCCACACGCCCCCCCCCCACACTTGAAAGGTAAACTACCCCAAAGAGTGATGGCGTGCTATCCCTGACTGGATACTATCATCGTGATGCCAACCCAGGCCACCTGAAAGTGTACAGAGTTCATGTGCCCAAGAAAGGGGTGAAGGCGATGTCTTCATTCAAACCCATAGGGGACTGTGTGTCAAGATTCCATATCCATCTAAGCTCCCTCTGTTGCAAAGACCGTTTGATATCCCCACCCCGTGGGCCCACTTTGACCCGTTCCAGGCCGGTGACCTTGAGGCAGCTGAAATCGCCCCCATGTGAGTTAAAGAAGTGTAGCGCCACTGGTGGAATCTTCTTTCCTTGTTCCAAATTCCTCCCAGCCAAACGGATACTGGATAGGTGGGCTTGGACCCGCGCCTTCAGTGTATTACGCGTTTCCCCCACATATGTTTTTGGGCAGTTACATGTAAGTGCATAGACCACCGCCGTGGACCTGCAGTTAATCATCTGTTTAATCGTGAAGGTCTGGCCTGTTTGCAAATTTTTTACACTTTTTTGTTTAACCATATGGGGACATATGGAACATGTGCCACATGGAAAATTGCCAATCACTGCTTTTTCAGAATCCAGCCAATTCCCAACTGGAAACAGATGACTACTGCATACCCGATCCCTCAAATTGGGGGCCCTCCGCGCCGTCATTTTGGGGCCACCCCGTGTCCATCTCTCCAGCTGGGCATCAGATCTTAAACCGGACCTTCACCATGATTTAATGAAAAGCCCAAACTCTTAAAAAACGATTCCCCAGCATCTAAAATTAATATATTTTACATTTTTAGTCACTAACTTATTATTCTTTCCCCCACTGGGCTGCAACTCTGTTCAGGAATTTAGGATACGGGCGCCGCCATCTTGACTCAGAAGCATCACACTTACTGAGGAGAGGAGAGTGGGATAAGGTACAGGGGGGCAGGTCATAGCTGTGCTTTGCTCAGACAGAGCAGAGCTGGGGTCAGGGAAAGGTCAGCAGTCCCAGAATGCAGAGCAGCACAGTCACTTCCTGTTTGCAGGCACTTCCTGTTTGCAGGCTGCCTGATAAAATGGCGGCTTCCATAAGCCGCCATCTTGGATGCTTAAAGGCTCATAACATGCAGTAGATGCAGGGAGGATGAATTTTAATGTGAGCAATCTGTATGTACAGTGTGTGGGAAACATATAAGATAGACTCTTATTCAGAGTGAAGGTCCGCTTTAAGATATCCCTGAGCAAGTACCTGAGGCTCTGCCATTCCGTATTGTATTGTGTAATATACCTCACCTCTGGGTCTTGTCGTCTCTTAGGTCTGGGATTCAGGAGACTCCCTCTGACGGTACCCTTAGCACGATCATGTGCTCTCCTTATCACCCCTCTCGGGTAACCCCTCTGTAAAAACCGTTTGGTGAAGTCGTCAGCTTGATGTGCAAATTCTTCCTCGCTGGAGCAGTTCCTCCGCAACCTGAGGAACTGCCCAGTTGGGATCCCACGTTTCAAATTTGTCTGATGGAAACTCTCGAATCTCAACAGGGAGTTGACGGCCGTCTCTTTCCGATATAACCCGGACTTTAGGGACCCATCCTTTTGTACCGTGATCAGGAGATCAAGAAAACACACCTGCTTAGTGGATACCTGTGCAGTGAGAAATATATTCAAGTCATTTGTGTTAAGACAGTTCAAAAACTCAAAAAACTGTGATTCGGAGCCCTGCCAGAGTATCATGATATCATCAATATACCTGTGCCACCCCAGCACGTGCCGATGATGATCACGCATGGCATCACTGAATACAACCTCTCTCTCCCACCACCCCAGGAATAAATTTGCCACGGAAGGGGCACAACGTGCCCCCATGGCTACACCACGTACTTGTCTGTAGTAACTCGAGTCAAATATAAAGAAATTATGTGATAATATAAACTCGAGCAATTGAAGTGTAAATTCCTGGAGTGGTGGGGGGTCTGCCGTGCTCATGTCTAAAAAATATCGGCACGTGTGGAGGGCACAGGTATGAGATATATTTGAATACAGAGATTCAACATCCAATGTAACTAGAAGGATGCCATTGGGTACATGGATCTGTTCCAGCTGCTTAAGTAGATGCATAGAGTCCCGCACATATGATGCCAATGTTATGACAAACGGTTGTAAACATTTGTCCACGAAAATACAAGCTTTTTCAGTTAGTCCCCCGATGCCCGCCACTATTGGTCTTCCGGGGGGGCACCAGGGATTTTTATGTATCTTCGGCAAAGTATAGAAGGTAGCCACAATTGGAAAATCTACCAAAAGAAAATTCCGTTGTCTGTCATTGATAATTCGATTCGACCATGCCCCCTGTACTAATGCATCAAATTCTCTTTTATACTGGGTTACGGGATTACCCGTTAACTTCTCATAAAAATCTGGATTTTGAAGCTGTCTCAAGGCCTCCGCACGGTAGTACTCACGTGACATGACGACAATATTGCCGCCCTTGTCGGCCTCTTTGATGACCAATTCTGTACGGGTGCGGAGGCCCGAGACAGCCTCCCGTTCCCCCTTGGTAAGGTTGGCTATGCCCCGAGTGGCTGGTAGGGCCCAGATCTTCTTACTGACCACCTTAAAGAAGGTATGCACAGCTGGACTAATTGTCCAAGCCGGAGTATATTTCGAGGGTCTAAAGAGTTGCTCTATTGGGTTTACCTCCATCTCTTGTTCTTCAAGAAGGGAGGTCAAATCATCCACTGCTTCGCATTCTCGTGGTGTCCAATCGTGGATCTGTGCTGGGGACTCAAATTGTTTTTTTAGAAGCAATTTTCTACAGAATAGGAATAGATCTTTGATTGCTAAAAACTTGTCCAGCTTAATTTGTGGTGCAAAGGATAGGCCCTTCTTTAGTACCGAGATTTCATCATTAGACAGCATAGACCCAGAAATATTAATCACTGTTAATTCATCCTGTGAATCTGGGTGGCTTGTCTCACCACTCAACGCGCCGGGCAGGGGCTCTATGGGCTGGGGCCCGTTCTCAGTCTCTTTTGAGCGGACGACCGGAACCTGCGGTGGTCCCACCGACCCAGTGTCCTTAGAGGATCTACATTTCTTTCGCCCCCCCCCCCGGCGTGTCCTCTTGCGGGGTCTCCACCTAAAAAACTAACTTGGGTATTTTCATCCTCAGATGTCCTACTGGAGTAAGAGGTTCTGCGGCTCGTAGATCTACTATTGGTAGTGTGCCCCCTTCTTTGATTACCTCTATGTGACCATTTGTACACCCTGCCTGTATCAAAGTCTGTTCGGTCTCTATTTAGTTTATCCATTTTATTGTTAATTACCTCATCCTCGATTTTCCTCAGGTCCAGATCTAATAGGTCTTGCAGTCTGTCAATATCAGCCTGTGGGGTGTCCCTAGGAATATTGTCATAGAGGTTATTTAGTAACTCTTTGGAGCGTGTCAATGCCAATTTGTCCAATGCAATTAATTCCTCCATGAGCCCCATGGCACACTGATTTAGATGGACCTCCCACCTGGCCCGGACCTCTTCAGGCACCTGCCAGGCTGGAAAAATCTGGACTCTGAGGCCACAGTGTTATTTTCCCCTTCCTGACTATTCTCAGTGAGCGGCGCATTATTTTGTTATAAGTAGCACAGTGTGGCTGGACCCCGTTTGGGGTGCCGGGTGGCCTGTGCTCATTACAGCTGTCTGGCTGCGCGCGCATCCCCGCTAGTTACTGGCGAGATATGACAGGGGCAGAGTGAATGCGCGCGCAGTAGCTGTCAATGTTGGTTTCCTGACGCGTCACCAAGTGATGGGGCCGCTCATTGGTTTAGGCAGGAACGCTCCGGATTGGGCTCCAACTCCCTGACATGCGCATTATGTACCGCCGCCGTCTCCTGCTCTGGCGCGCCTCCGGCCGGGACGCGTCAGAGCAGACTTCCGGGGGCTCGCCACCGGCCGGGGCGCGCCCGCACATAACGGGGGCGGGATGACGGTGTTTATTGGCAGCAGGTGCGCAGCATTTTGTCCATCACTGGGGCGTAGAGTCAACACAGGTTAGTGTGCTTAAATAGGGGGTAGGGTCAGGCTATGTGTTGTCCTGAGGAAGTGACGCGTTCTGACGTCACGCAACGCGTAGACGGGCGGGGCAGTGGGCAGGTGGTCGTTCATGCACGTGAGTTTATTGTCTCTGTACTTTGGGGACCGTTCTCCTTTGTCCTCCCTGGCTGTGTCCTTATTATTTATTATTTATTTCATTAGAGTAGGTAGTGTTATTTAGTTGTCAGGTTAGTATCACATATGGTTATTTTTGCAGATATATGCACTGCACGTGATTTGAGGTTCACATGATATTTTTTGGCATTGAGGTAGATTATTTGTTTTTGGCACTTATGCACTTTCCAGTCCAGCCAGGTTTAACTCATTTATACGGATGGTGATTAGTTTTTATTAGATTCCTCTTCCCACTGCCCCCACTAGATGTCTCCCTTCCTTTTTGTCTATTGTCTTCAGTGTTTTTTAAACTTGTCCAATGTATGTTACATTTTCTATCAAATATAAATAAAAATTATTTATTTTTAAATAGCAATAGCGGTGGTGCTATGGTTTAATGGGTGGTTTGGCATGCAGTGGGACTTGCCTTAATAAATTTGCTTAGAGTATTGGTCACCCACCTGTGCACACCGTCCAATTGATTAATTTAAGATTTAAAATTACAGGCTCCGGTGCAGTCTCAAACTCCTGTCTAACCATAATTTATAAATGTAATAATTACAGAAAATGTTGTCAGTATATTTGCATATTTGCAAAATCATTGCAAATCATTGTTGTTTTTTTTGTATGTTAATTGAGGCACCATTTATTTCAATATTCTATTATGATGCATATTTATACTCAAATAATATTTAAATATTTAACAATGGTTTAATAGTGCTTCTTTGCATTTAAAATCATCGTAAAATATATTTGTAATATTTTAGTATATTTGTTTTACTTTATCAAATGTACTGCCTCCCTCCACACCGCAGTGCCACTGTCTGTTCCCCCTACCAGGAAGAGTGTCTGGCCTGCCCATGGCTTCACTGCTTTAAAGATTTCCATCTGTTCTTTTGGCCCCTGACAGTAGATGGTGTTTCAAAAGATATGATAAATCTTTTATACAAACCTGCAACAACTAACATTGCAAATGGTAGAGACTTCCAAATGAGTTATAACCAACTTTGAAGCTTATAGAGTTGCACATGATCTGTATTCGGGTGCAAAGTTACCCATTAAGGCCTTTCAGAGCTTCTCACCAATGCATTCTCATCTGTTTTTCCCATGTAAGTTCAGGTTTTGCGGCTGGTGGTCGGCTTAGCACTGGCGAAGCAATAGCATTATCTTTTAACATTTTAAAAATATTTTTAACAGTACTAATTTTATATTTTTTTCATTAGATACAATTTTTATCTGTTATATATGTTGACGCTCCACCGGCATAAACTTAAAGAAGCCTGTGTCAGCATCTAGAAGCTAAGTATGAGTTAACAACATTAAAAACATTTATTTTTACTTTTGTTTGTTTCTTTATTTTTTCATTCTCACTTTAAGCTGTTCACAGTTCATACTACATTACCCGCACAACCAAGCATGGTGGTGCGGATGAGCCCAGCAGCCCATAGCATGGGCCTGTGCTGGGCACAGGACTCTTGCTATAGGGCATAAGAGCTTGCAAAGGTCAGGGGCAGGCTGGTTGTCCCCTATGCTTGTTTTGTCGGGTTGGTAATGGTTATGGGGGGGGGGCCCCATGCTTTTTTTGTTTTATTTTTTGAAACGTTAGGGGTGAGGTTACATTTGAAAATGCTTTCCCGCTCAACCCATTTTTATTCAAAATGTGTGGGGTCCCCCCTGTTGGAAGGGGGGATCAAAGGATATAAGGGCCTGTAACTTTTGGTGCCAGGGGCCACACTGTTGGGCTGAGCCCTGGGTTACAAGTCCTTATGATTGGTGCTTGGGCTGGTTGCCTTTGACCACACATTTTTTTAAAACAATATAAATATCAAGTTTAAAAAACTTCTACTTCTACCATCTACTGAATCTTAAAGGGTCCATGGTACCTGGGCGGAACATAGGATTATCCCATAAGGGCATAGCGGTAGGTGTGGGGAGGCCAGACCCCCTGAAAATTTAACATCATCCCATGATCTTAAGGAACAGGCCAAGATAGGATTGTCACTTTAGTATCTATTCTTAGGCGTAAGCCATAAAAGATCTCTAACATCTAGCGACAGGGTTAATGAACCCTCAATCTGGACCCAACTAGGGATATTCTCGAATATATGTTATATTGCACAATCTGTGCCGCCTGAAAGTATCTTCTGAAGCATGGGAACTCCACACCCCCTGATCCCTTTGATTTAATCAGAACCTGACCAGCAATTCTCTGCTTTTTCCCATTCCAAAGAAATAACATTAACCGTTTCTTAAGTTCCTTTAGGAACTGAGCCGGGATATAAACTGGTAAGGTCCTGGCCAAATAAAGAAATTTAGGTAATAGATTCATTTTAATGGCAGCAATTTTGCCCAACCAGGATAAATTGTATTCCCGCCACTTTGTCAATAAGGCAATGAGCTTCCTACAAAAAGGCATGTTATTTGCAGCAACCAAAGCATTGTAATCATTAGTCAAATTTATCCCCAAGCATTTAATAGCTTTGTCTTCCCAACTAAAGTCATAATTAATAATTGAAGTTGTTGCCATGTTTCTAAAGGAATATTAATGTTCAATGCTTTCGATTTGGCTGTATGAACATGAAGACCTTACACCTCGGCAAACTGCGTAAGTGTGCGTAATAGGTAATTTGGCAGAGTGACACAGGGGTTTGAGATAAACAAAACATCATCTGCAAAGAGACAGAGTTTATGATGTGTATCTCCGATCTCTATCCCAGTGATATCCGAGGATTCCTTAATCACCTGGACCAACGGCTCCATTGCCAGGGCAAAAAGCAAAGGGGACAACGGACACCCCTGTCTTGTCCCTCTAGCAAGATTAAATAAGTTAGATTTGTAACCGCCCTATTTAACAAATGCTGAGGAGGTATTATATACAGTTTTCAAAATTCCTAAAAATTCAGGACCAAAGCCCCATTTTTCCAATAAACTAAAGAGATATTCCCACAAAACCGAGTCAAAAGCCTTCCTGATATCCAGTGATAGAAACAGGAAAGGCAATCTCCTTTTTCTAGCAATATGAGATATTTGTATCACCCTTCAGATTATCCCCCGCTTGTCGCCCTGGAATGAAGCCTGTCTGGTCATTATGATTTTATTGCAGTAAATAAGAAGACATTCGGCTAGGATCTTGGTCAGAATTTTTATATCCAAATTTAATAGGGAGATTGGTCTAAAATTAGACCATATGGTATTATCAGCATCCGGTTTCGGTAGCATGCTTATGGACGCCATTAAGGATTCCTGAGAGAATGACCCGCCTTTCCGAATAGCATTAAGTGCAGCTGTTAACTTTGGAGCCAATATAGCAGTGAACATCCAATAATATGCCGCAGAAAAGCCATCAGGTCCTGGCCTCTTGTTTATCTTAAGACCCCCTATCGCTTTCAACATCTCATCTATGATGCTAAAATCTTTTTCCATTAGTTCCCTTAACTGTTCTGACAGAACCGGAATAGTAGCACCCTCTAGAAAGTTCGATATCGTATCAAGTTATGGGGGATGGGGGTTGGAGTACAATTTAGAAAGTTGAGATCGAAAAATATCAACTATTTTAATGGGATTACTCATTAGAACACCTCTATCGCTTCGTAATCTGATCGGGCAATAGTGCTGATCAGGGGCCTTCAATCTTTTAGCTAACAGAGAATCAGGTTTGTTTGCCTTACAGTAATATTTATGTTTGACCAACCTCAGCGTATTCTCGGCTTTACCTGCTAGTGATAAATTAAGATCTCTGGTTACTTGGTTCAGCTTAGCACGAATTGTCGGGGACATAAAAGTCTTCGCTTTTTCCGTTAAATCTAAGTATTCTTTTTCTAGCATTTCCACACAGGTTGCTCTTTACCGCTTTCGTCTGGACGCTAACTGTATTTATTTCCCCCTTATGGTTGGTTTGTGTGCCTCCCAGCATATCACAGGCGAAATCTCAGGTATCTTGGTTAGATTAAAGTATGCTTCTAATGTCTCAATAATAGACTGGGATATCCCTGAATCAGGCAAAAGGGAGACATTTAAGGACCATAAAGATCCAAGCGGTCTACTAAAAAGAGAGTCAAGCCCGAGAAATTGTCCATCATGATCCGACCAAGGAATCTGGGTTATTTTACCATTTTGTACCTGCGCCAGAGTGTCTATAGACAGAAAGAGATGATCTATTCTGGTATAGACACCATGTGGATGCGAGTAGTAAGTAAAGTCTTGGGTACCTGGGTGGGCCTCCCTCCAGCAATCCGTCAACGAGTAGGTATCAAGCAGTTGTCTGAACGATTTAGAGCTCGCTATCGCTTTGGCGCAGATTGTGTCGTTCTTTGTAGACAATCTGTCCAGAAAAGGATTTAAAACCAGATTGGAATCTCCACATATAATCGTTTTACCTCTAGCTACTGACATTACATCCCTAAAAAAGCTTGTTAAAAATAAAACCTGGTTAATATTTGGGGCATAGTATGTGGCCACTGTTACCTCAACATCTTGGAGTTCACCCACCAATATCAAATATCTATCCCCTGGATCACTTACCTCTTTTTTACATTGGAACTGGGTCCCTCTCCTGAAAGCCACCATCACCCCCTTCTGCTTTGAACCTGCACATGCCAAATGAACCTGTGGATATTTAGAATAAAAAAATGTTGGTTTGGAGGAGACCGAGAAGTGTGTTTCCTGAAGGCATAGGACATCAGGACGAAGTGAGTTGATTTTATGAAAAGCTAAACTCCTCTTATTAGGGGAGTTGAAGCCCTGAACATTTAAAGAAAAAAATATGGTTATGATAAGACACTTCAGTGTTAGAGGAAAAACAAAAGAAAGGAGTAAGAAAAGAAGAAGAAAAAAAAGGGGGGAGGGATGGAAAAAAGAGGTAGGAGAAGGAGGATGGGGAGGTATTAAGAGAGGAGTCCCGGGGAGAGAGATATAAAATACTATCGTCTAGATATAAATCTAGATGGCAAGGAGACAGATAGCAGGCTCACCAAGCCTAAGAGGAACCAGTCTCTGAAATCCCACAGATATCTCTGCGAATATGGAAATCAATGAGGAATCCACAAAATATTAAGGGGTCAGAGACAGCCCAAACGTCATCCACTAGCACTATTTCAGAATTCCTTGAGTAGCCTGGAACAGCAAACAGGTGTAGCAAATTAGGACCAAAAGGTATGCCCTTTATGGTACTATGGAGAGGCGTCATGTCAGTGCTGCCGGACAAGCGAGGCTAGAATATACAACTATAAGCTCACTCCTCAGAACCATATAACAGGTAAAACTCTCATTCTACAGCATTATAACTATATAAGTGAAGAAACATCTAGAGACATTAAGATAGAACTTATAAGAGAGTAGCCTGTAACCTGGAAGTTACAATTAACACTTTACGCTAATTTAAAAAAATTCCTAATTATTTTAAACAGCAAGTGAAATAAGAGCAGAAATATAAAAAAATAACTTCTCCTATCACGGATAAGGTCTGCAGACCTTGAGGTGAGGACAAAAAGATCCGCAATGATCATCGATGCAGAGACTTCAAGTGTCCCCAAAAGATAGACGTGAACCCCTATTGCATGATGAAGTCCAGCGTTTCTGCCTTTTGCCCGCTCGTTGTAGCCTAGGTGAATCCTCAACATATCTGGGGGATTTAGAGGAGGTGACCTTTGATATATTTAATGTTGATAAATCTTGCTGTAACTCTTCCAGAGACACTGCAGAGTAGGGGAAACCTTCATATGCAAAGGAGACCCGAAATGGAAAGCCCCATTTATATTTTAAGAAAAGGGGGGAGTTTTCTCAGGGGTTGGTGCAAGTGACCATTCCCTGGGAAAAACTAATCCGGTCCAGTCACCATGTCCCTACTCCCTTAATACTACTATATTGAAGAGGGGGGAAAAGGGTCTATATTTCGCAAGAGAGACCCTTTAATTCTACTCGGTGAAGCATAGCATTAACAACACATATCAAATTTTTCTCACATATACAGTTAATCCACATATTTTTTTCATATATTTTTTGAATACAAAATTTTTTTTCACATATATACAGTTTCTTCCATTTATATTTTATATTATGATCCCGAAGAATAGCAAGCAATGGTTTCAGCTCTCTCCTTCTCGCCATCGTGGCCCCTCCATCTGAGTAGAAGGGCTAGCCTGAGTAAAGTCCTCCTGCTCACTCACCAAGAATGAGGCTTCATTGGACTCCACCTCCTCCATCTCTGCAGCAGTCAAGCCGTCCGCCATCTTGGCTCCGGATCCCCGCGATCTGCGGCAGCGCCCGAACGGCCCGCACCTCCTTTCACCCCTGGTCACTAGATCCTGGTGAGTGCCCTTTTCAAGCGCCAACCTCAATGCCTCCACCTGAGAGCTGACAACCGCGGTGACAGCCTCTGCTTGTCCGGCGGACGCAGAGCGCTATTAGTATGCTGCGATCAGCCCGCTGCGCGCATGCGCCTCCCCAAAGCATCATTTCTCACACTTACAATGGTACCACATATCCTTTGACATCCTTTTCTGCCCCGGAGACTCCCCCGGAGTCAGTAAACTGAGCTGGCAGCCGGCCGCATAGTCCGAGGGGCTCGGATGGGGAGTGCATGGGGGGGAGCCCAGGGAGGGTTTTGTGCTGTTTTAAATTGATAGTGGACAAGTAAAGGTAGTGTAGTAGTTGGCATAGCTTTAATACAGCAACTACATCCGGTCTTTGACTTCCTGCTTCCTAAAAGAAGCCCAGGAAGTCTTATGTAGACCATGTGACTTTATCATAGTGCATTTTACCTGCTAACAGAAATTAGCTGTTTTGTCTTTGCTTCATACTGAGATATCTTGCTGATGTATCACGCTCATGTTTTTGTTCCTTATTGTTTCTGAATAAACAGCCATTTTTTTCTGCATGCTGGAACAGGTTATGGACCCAGAGCAAGGATGTACCCAGAGCAACAATGAATCAAAGAAGCATGAGAAGTATGAGAAGCAGAGAAAATGTTTATGAACAGCAATCATGTCAAATTCACAGTGCATGTCTGACTAACCAAAACTACCAGTCCTGGAAATTCAAGGTCAGGATGTTAGTGATCAAAGAAGGGAAATATGCACTGGAACATATGCCTAATCCATTACCAGAGACTATAAGCAACAGTAATGTATCCAGAGCAGGGGCTGCATTACAGACACAGGATTTCTCTAAAAATAAGTGCTATCTAAATGGAAACTCACGCAGGTTTCCCTATAAAAAGCCAGGACACCCAAAGTCAGATTGTAAATTTTGGTAAGCTAGAATGAGTCAAATTCAGAAGCAGAAAGGTCATCAAAGGGTTAGGACTGCTGTTAAGGAAGCTGATGAATGTATCCAAGCTACGTTTAATGTAAACACAGATTAAGCTGCAAAGAATTAATGGTGTATAGATTGGGGTGCAACAAGCCATGACAAACAACAAAAGCTTATTCTCTATCCTTGATGAAAGCAAGTTAGAAAAGGTGATCTTAGCTGATGGTCACTATATGACTTCAGAAGGCATAGGAAATGGTTATATCCACTGTTCTGTTCCCCCAGTGCAAACCAGAAAGATCCCAGTAAAGACTATGGCTATGTGGAGCAAGGAGGGTCGCACTCTAGTTAAAGGGACAATTAAAGGTGAACTTTATCAGCTAAAATGCAAAGAAAGTGTGTTCAGTGCTAGGCAAGATCTGCATAAAAACGCGTGGCACAGACTTCTTCATAGAGACCCAGAAGCAGTAAGAAAGCTAGCCCAGCAATAGCTTGCTGATGGAACTGCAATTGACCAATGTAGTCAAATGATAAAATGCACTTGTGGTCTTAACCCTTGTAACACCAGCTGTGTAAAATTTACATAGCTGCCTCTCCTGTCGTTAACTGCCAACTATGTAAATTTACATACCCAGCTTTCCCCTTTGCTAGCAGCCCCAAAAAAAAAAAACACTCATTTGACCCCTCAATCAATTCAGCTTGGTCTCATCTTTACCCTTCAACTCCGATCCCCCACTGGGCTCTTTTGGCTTCAGGAAAGAGCCCAGAATAGGGCCCCCCACTTTGGCTGCCACCAGCATATACAGGAAAAAAAAAGATATTTACTTACCTGCATGCTAGTTTCCTCCTACCAGGTCTCCTCTTCTGTGGTGAGGAGAGGGCACGAAAGATGCCTCTCCCCTGCCTCCAACATCGTCGGATGCTGGGTAGGGGAGACCTCATGCCATTTTGGGGGGGATTTTTAACTCTACATATTTTTTTTATTAACCCTTTGTTACCTGTCACCCAGCAGGTATAGAAGACTTCCAGCAGCAGCAAGAGAGCAGAAGCCAAAGCAATCAGTGTGGGACACAGTGCTCTGGGATGGATGGGAGGTAAGTATTAAAAAAAAAATAAAAATAATAAATATTTTTTCTCTGTGTCCACGTTTTTTTTTTAATTTGACCCTCTGTGAACTGATAAGGGATCCATGAGACCCCTATACCAGTTCACAAGGCTTAGGGGCTGGCAAGTCACCTGCAGTGGGTGACTTGCCATTAACCCCCTGCCCCCATTACCTGCCTCCCCAAAGCAGAAAAGCCCAGGGGTCACTTAGGCACCTCAGGTAAGCCTGCTCCCAATTTATCTATTGCATTGTATGTCCCAAATGGGGCTCTTAGAGACTAGAATTAGTACTAGAGTTAGGACTGCACCTCACAGGGGCACCTTGGCGCTGGTGGTGCAGCTTAAGCATACCTCTGCAGATGTGTGTGACCGAGCTCCCTGTTTTTAACCTAGTTTAGAGACAGATTGTAGGTTGGTCAGCAAGCTAACTGGTTTGAGTGCTGTGGCCCCTTTAAGACTTTTGTATTCTAATTGCCCTGCTAATGTGCACCTCCCTGGTTAGTTATAAAATGGTCTGAGCGGCTGCCACCCCTCTTTTGTTTCTTTTGAATTTGTGCAAGCACATGGAGTGTGGGGTCTAGGCTATATTGCAAGGTCTTTGACCCTTCCACCCCATGGCTTGCACTTGAGGTTTAGGGCAACCTCAGGTAAGCCTGCTCCCAATTTATCTATTGCATTGTATTTCCCAAATGGGGCTCTTAGAGACTAGAATTAGTACTAGAGTTAGGACTGCACCTCACAGGGGCACCTTGGCGCTGGTGGTGCAGCTTAAGCATACTTCTGCAGATGTGTGTGACCGAGCTCCCTGTTTTTAACCTAGTTTAGAGACAGATTGTAGGTTGGTCAGCAAGCTAACTGGTTTGAGTGCTGTGGCCCCTTTAAGACTTTTGTATTCTAATTGCCCTGCTAATGTGCACCTCCCTGGTTAATTATAAAATGGTCTGAGCGGCTGCCACCCCTCTTTTGTTTCTACACATATGTGTAAACCTCAGTAAGTCAATAAGCACAAATAAAGTATTATAAAACTTCTCGAGCATGGTTAAGCATTAGTAAAAGTGAATTGAAATCAACACCTATTAACAAATGTTTGTCTAGTCCCTGTTCAAAGGGCAGGTGGGGCATCGCCTCCTGTCCTAAGTTCTCTGCACCGCCACCCCCCTGGTACAGGGGGGGTAAGGGGGTCCAGAGGGTCTGGGCTGGGGGGGAGAGGGAAGGGGAGGAAGGGGAAGGAAGAAGGAAAGAGAGAAAGAAGGAGAAAGAGAAGAAAAATTCTGGCCACCACTCCTTATCGCAACAGAGCCTCCCTCGAACCTGGGAACGAGTATTCCATCGATGGACTCCAAATATTCATGAACTTCTCGTGGGAGTCTTTCAGAATGCTGGTCAGTTTTTCATTAATGAAAATGTTATTCAGTCTCTCTTTAACCATCTGAAACAGGACATTGCCTTTTTTCCAGAAGCTTGCAATAGTTAATTTTGCGGCTAGCACAACTTGGGTCAACAGGGCGTGCTGGAGTTTAGTCATACCTTCTGGCCTCACGTGTAACAGGGCAACCCAGGGGTCTCTTCGCAAATTAATATACAGGAGAGTATATAACAGGCCAAAGACTCTAGACCAGAACCTCTTGACCTTCGGGCATTCCCACCAAATGTGAATGACAGACCCTTCTGTGGAACAGCCTTGGAAGCAGGTTGCTGGATACCCTGGGACTGCTTTTGCTATGCGTGACGGCACCAGGTACCATCTTGTGAGCATCTTGTATGCCGCTTCCGGTGTGGTAATGTTAATAGAGCACTGATTGATCCCAGCCCAAATACCCATCCAACCCTTCCTATCTAAAACCAAGTTCAGATCTGTTTCCCATTTGACCATATACTCATGTTTGAATCGGGCGCTAGTGCTGTGAGGTGGGTGTAGATCATTGAGATAAGGCCCGATGTTGGTGACCCCCAAAGGCACACCTTCTCGAAGGCTGTCTTGTCTACCCCCGGGGTCTTGTTCTTCAGTAAGGGAGTAAGTCAGTGGCGGATCTGGAGATATCTGAAGTACTCGGTTGAGGGCACGTTTTCTTTTGCTGTTAGAGCGGACCAGGAAGCTAATTCCTCCCCATCCAATAGGTGATGAACTTTATTAATACCAGCCGGTTTCCACCATATAAACGCCTCTGGGTTCTCTATCCCTGGGAGGAACCAGGGGTTTCTAAATAATCCCATTGCTGGGAGATATGGCGAGATCAGCTTCCCTGAGTACTTCACCCTGTCCCACGTGCGACGGGAGTGGTTCAGAATTGGACATGTGATACAGGGCCTATACTGAGGTGGGGTCCATACCCCCAGATATGATATGGATTGGAGCGACCTCAAAGCTTGAGGAGGGATATTTAGATTTAGCCCCACAGATTTATCCTTGTTGACTTTAAGGCCTGAGATCTGTGAGAATTCTTCTAGAAGATGGAGGGAATTAGGTAGCGAGGTGTGAGGCTGCAAAAGGACTAACAGAATGTCATCTGTGAAAAGGCAGTGTGACCGGATTGCAATTGCTAGTGTTTCTAGGGCCAAGACAAAGAATGCTGGGGAGAGTGGACACCCCTGCCGAGTGCCTCTGCTAATTGGGAAAGAGTCGGAAAGATACCCTCCATATTGGACTCTAGCTGATGGGGATGAGTATATGGATCGTATCCATGCTAAAAAATTATCTCCAAACCCCCATCCCTGAAGGGCAAAGGACATATAGTCCCACGATAGGGAATCAAAAGCCTTCTGCATATCTAACGATAGGAGAAGACTATGAATGTCCCTCTGTTGGGCTAGCTGAATCAAATGGGCCTCTCTGCAAATGTTATCTGAGGCTTGTCTGTTAGATATGAACCCTACCTGGTCCTTCCCAATTAAAGCACCCAAAAACTCATTGATTCTGGAAACCAAAACCTTTCCCAAAATTTTGAGGTCAACATTAAGCAATGATATGGGCCTGTAATTCTGTGGATTTGAATGATCTTTCTCCGGTTTTGGAATCACACTTATGAATGCTTCCAATGAGGTTTGGTTTAATGTACTCCGTTCCTTAAGGGAATTGAACATTCTCGCTAGGTGGGGTGCAAGTTCTGTGGCATATTTCTTATATGAGTAGAGTAGTAGTAGTATAGAGTAGAGAAGCCATCAGGCCCCGGTGCTTTAGAGGTCTTGAAGCTTTTGATTGTCCTTAATACTTCCGGCATGGAGATCTCCGCCTCAAGGTGCACCTTGTGTATTTCTGGCACCTTAAGGAGTGGGATTGAGTCGAAGAATTTGATTGCCCTTTCTCGGGGAAACACGTGGGGCACTTCATAAAGTTTAGCTAGCATTTTCTTGAAAATACAGATGATTTTGATGGGGTTGGCTGTGAGGGTCCCCTCCGCGGTCCTTAATGAGATTGGGGTCTGTCTCGGTCTGGAGTATCGAAGCCTGTTCGCTAAGAGGGTATCAGGTTTATTGGCCCTTGCATACATTTTCTGCCTACCCCATCTGAGCTTCTTTTCTGCCAGCTCGTCCAACGCTACGTTAAGTTGTATGCTGGCCTCGTCCACTTTCTTCTTAAGTTCCCTAGTGGGGTTCGCTTTCCAGTCGCTCTGTAGCTTCTCTAGGCTGGTTGTTAATTGGGCTATCTTTTCTGTTCTGCTCTTTTTGAGAGAGGTAGCTAATGCAATGAGTCCCTCTCTCATCACCACCTTATGGGCATTGGGAGTTGGCGTTAATTACAAAATAATTCTTAATAGACTGCAGAATCTGCTCGTAGGACTCCTTTCGCGGAAGCAGTGAGTCGTTTAGTCTCCATTTAAATGGTCTAGTGAGAGGGGGGGTAGCTATGAACCTCATAAGCACCGGGGCGTGATCGGACCAAGGTGTGGCTAGAATTTGACATTTGTCAATCATAGGAACGACATTCTGAGGCGTCATAATGTGGTTAATTCTACAAAAGTAGTTGTGGGGGTTAGAGTAAAAGGTGTAATCTCGTGTTTTAGGATTTAACTCGCGCCATATGTCTACCAGGGTTGCATCCCGCAACATAGCATTGATGCCGTGTGGAGTCTGCAGTGTTAGTGAATTAGGCGGCTGAGAGGAGCCGCTGTTTTGTTGAAGCGACCTGTCTATCTTAGGGTCTAGCGTGATGTTAGAGTACCCGGCCATAATTAGTATACCTTTGCTATGTTCTTTTATTTTTTTTTAAGAGGTGTGAGAAGAGGTTTGCCTGGTGGGTATTGGGTGCGTAATATGAAACCAAGATTATCTGTGTATCATTTAGGCTTCCTATTATAATCAGGTACCAGCCAGTTGGGTCAGCTATTTGTGTCTCACATCTGAATGGGATAAGAGGATATGGAATTGCACCGTCCCACTCTCTATTATATAGGTGCAAAGGCCAGTATGGTCAAAAAAGAAGCAAAGAGTTTATATAGTGAGGGGAACCTGGATGTATCCTCCCAAATGACCACCATACAACAGGCCGCACTCAAATGAATAAAATGATCATCTATTTTATTAATGAATTAATTCCAGAATAATTTAGAAAAAATATATATATACAAGTAGTAATTTTATCAACATATACAACAACACAGGACATAATTAAAAAACATATATACAAGAACAGGGGATCCTATCTATGGAGACTATATAAATGTACTGGTGCTGGGTGGCATATCATAATCTAATCAATGCATCTGATTGGATAATATATATATAAGTATGCCAAAAGAGAAAAGAAAAAATGGGAAAAAGGGGAGAAACAATTGACACAAGTGATATAACCTATATCAAATGAAACACAATGTGCAAGTGTGTGTGCAATTTAACAGCAATAAAAACAACAATCCAAGAGCTAAAAAATATATATATATAAAAATATGAAAAATATGGGCAGTAGTGTGCCACAATAAAGTGCATACAAAAATATAAACCTGTTGACAAAACCACAATGGGTGCTAAATCAAAGTGCTATAGTGCAATGCGGCATAGGTATAATAATTAAACCAACCAAGAAAGTATAAGCAAAAAAAGTTTTAAGCTAAAACACTGCCGAGCAAGGATGATACAATAGAGTATAAGTAACAAAGATTTACATCACCTGTCTCCCGGGGATCCCCCGCCGCAGCCGCCACCGACGCGTTGCGTGTCAATCAGACACTTCGCCAGGGTGTATCGGCTGGTGGGGATTCCCTCTCCCTAAATACCCCAAGACGGTAACAAGCTGGCCAATGGGATGCGGCCGCGTCACCGCCCACACGTACGCCCCGCCCGGCCAATGAGTGAGGCCGTAAGGGCAGTACGCCAGACGGCACGCCGCCGCATCACCACTAGACCGCAGTAGCGGTGTGCGCCTGCGCGAGACACGCCGCCGGGCGCGCGGGAGGCCGGACGCACTCCCCTGCAGTAGGAGGCTCCGCCCAGGCCACCCGCCCGGCCGCGCGCACATCGCGCACGCGCACACCGTCCACCCAGCAGCTGAGGAATTGTCAGGTGCAGGAACGTGGAAGGTGAGTATTCGGGGAGGGGGAGGAGAAACGCCTAATGAATACACATATATGACAACACCATATGAGATGATAATAAAGAACACCACATTACTGTACAGTACACATACATCAATACAACACCAACAATATTTACAAGTGTGTTGTATAATGCTGAGTGGATAAATCTCTGATATATCTATTGAATTTAAGTGGAAAAAGGTAAGCAATAATACAACCTATTATTCGTTGTTCAATGGGGATAGATATGTAGATATCGGCAAATATGCCATGTATTCCCAATCCCATATATTAAAGGGGGCCACCCCCCATATGGTACAGGGGTGTCACCACCCCTATAGGACCCCAGGGTTATGGACAAAAAAGATCATTAAGGGCGCCTAATATCAAGACCATATGTCATGGCTCTATTATGCTCCTAGCAGCAACTAGGGCGTGATTCCCTCATAACATTAACCCCCGGGGTATGTAACTTAATTTAACATGGGGGTGTCTGAATAGAATGAAGAAGGTCCTCAGTTAGCCCAACTGTAGTAGACACAAGGCCCCTCAATGTTTAGCGGTCCAAAGTCAGCTGGAACATAGCCAAACATCAGTGTCATTATTACCGGGACCACAGGATATATTGGGGTCTGTTGGGACATATAGAAGTGACCACAATGCAATTCATCACTGGAATACCCTAGGGTCAATTTTACACCAGATTATGCAGCGAACAAGGAAAAAGAGGGGAAACGGCAAAAAAAGAGAACAATACAGCAGAGACAAACACTGAAACCTCCAGTTTGACGGTGTGTTCGTCCCAATTTCAACATGCAACTTGATATTTTTTGTCAATCAGATTAATGTATTTGCACCATGCAGCAGTTGAACGCTGCACGCACCCGGCATGCCATTGGTACATGTGTATCTTGTTCACAAAAGTTGTTTGTCACAGAAGTTGTTCACAGAGGTTATAATTCACAGGAGTATGTTCGTTCCCCTGTCAGACACAAGACAAAAATAAACAGAATAATCAGTTCATATAGCAAAAAGGTTCTAACATTGTTCTAGTGTGAACCCATATATGTAAAGGCCTGCGGCATGCCAAATGCAGCCGTATGGCGGTGCACACAAGTTAACTGACAGTAAAGATAATCAAATAAAATAATAAAAGGAGACCACAAAAGAGTATGTGTAATTAGTCACAGTCACGGCCCAAGAATGAGGTAAATCCAAAATCATCATTCATGCCATACTGGGCACGTGTCCTTAGAGTGTATATCCATTGGGTTTCTTTTTGTTCAAGCCTCCTTTTTCTTTCACAATATCTTTATTGAAAGATTCAGGTTGAACAGCATCATACTAATACAATAACATATCGTTACATATCGTTGATATCAACAGCATAATAGTCGCATATCTGAATCAGTGTTTTAACTATTTTTGTAACACTTATAACGAAGGGAGAGAAAAAAAAGAAAAAATAAAGGAGCGAAAAAATGAGAGAACATTATCTGAATATTAGAGTATGGACCCACAAGACAAACACCAGATCACACGGGGATTAGGGGGGAGACGCCAGATAAGGGGAACTAAGGGAGGGGAAAGGAGAGGTAAAGGAAGAGCGGGAAAGGGAAAGGAGGGGGGAGGGGGGAGTTGCTCAACTCATATGAGCCAAAGGACAGTTACACCGCTTTATCCCCAGTAAGTCAATCTTCTGATCAATTATTTCTGGCCTCTTTGGGTACAGTACTGCTGCCATGGCTCCCAGACCAGGTCATACTTCCCCCTTTGCAGGTTAGCTATCGCCGTCAACTGTTCGTTGACCATTATGTTAGACATCCTGGCTTCTACCTCCTTCCACAGTAATTTCGGGGCCTTCCAATTTGCAGCTATTGTAAGTCTGACCGCCACCAAGAGGTGTTTAGTCAGGAGCCACTCGTCCTTAGAGAGGGCATTCTGCTTCAAAGATAATAACACTTCTATTGGGTTAGGGATGCATGTTTTCCCCAGCATTCGGGATAGAACTGTATATGCCCTCTGCCAGAGCTGCCTAACCCTCGGGCATGCCCACCAAGCATGGAGGTAGTCCCCCACCTCCCCACAGCCCCTAAAGCACATGGGGGAGTGAGAGGCAGAGCACCTATGGAGCCTAGCGGGGGTATAATACCATCTCAGTACCAGCTTGAAGGCATTCTCTGTTGCCAACACATTAAGTGAGGTGGAGCGAACTGATTTCCAGATTCTCCTCCAAGACTCGTCATCAATCGTCATCTCAAGTTCTGCCTCCCACCTCGCCATATACCCATGCTTAGGCGGGTCCACCTGATTGACCAAGGCCCCATAGATATGCGTAATCACTCCTGTAGCGTATGGCTGTTGATAACACATTTGTTCCAGACGTGTCCACCTGAACGGCTGGGAGCCCCCTTTCAATATGCCTTTAACAAAGTGAGAGAGCTGCAGATACCTGAAAATCTCAGACGGTGGAATCTGTTTAGTTGCTCTCAGGTCTTCAAAGGATCTCATGCCCCCAACTGTGCATAGGTCCTGCACTACCTCCAGACCATTAGCTTTCCACCAGCTGAAACTTGAGGTATGTGTCACGCCAGGGGGGAACATGGGGTTGTTAAAAAGCCTCATCAGTGGAGTATGCCCAGAGATCAATCCCGCCCCCGTCTTACAGCTGTCCCACCTCCCCAACAGGCATTCCAGGACAGGGGACATACCTTCGGGCCTGATACGTTTAGGGAGCCATGGCAGCACATCCACATCCATTGGTTCAATCCTCCTGGCTTCCTCTTGGACCCACAGTGGAGGGGACTCTTTTACATGCAGCAATAGCACCGGAGCAATCTGCGCCGCCAGATAATATTTATGGAGTGAGGGCACACCCAGCCCACCCTTGGTGGTGTGGTAATACAATGTTTTTCTATTGATTCTCGGCCTAGTTGAACCCCAGATATATTTCAAAACTCTGCTTTGTAAGGGTTTAAAAAAGGACAGTGGGACTCCCACTGGGAGCACTCTGAAAAGGTACAGCAGCTTAGGCAATAGAACCATTTTAATAGCAGCCAACCTCCCCAGCCATGACATCCTCAGATTGCACCATGGATTCAAGAGCGTATCAACTAATTTTGGAATGTGTGAGTAATTGGCTTTAAATAATGTCTCATAAGTAGAGGTGATTTTAATGCCCAGGTAGGGCAACTGATGTGTCCAAGTCCACTTATAATTAGCCTGCAAGGATCTCTTGGTTGGCTCTGTTAACGACACATCCAGTGCCATCGACTTTGTATCATTGATCCGAAGCCCGGACAGACCACCAAACTCTGACAAAATCTTTATTAAATTGGGGATAGTGATGTGGGGAGCTGTGATCATGAGCAACATGTCGTCCGCGAACAGGGACAGCTTGCTCTCCCCAGCTGGAGACACTATGCCTCCTATGCTCGCATTATTTCGAATCTTAATGGCCAAGGGTTCTATTGCAAGGATAAATAAGATCGGTGATAGTGGGCATCCTTGCCTAGTACCCCGAAGAATCGAAAATGGAGCTGACATTGCACCAGCATACTTCAGAGCAGCTTGGGGGGCATTATACAAAGCAGATACTGCCGTCTGAAGTCCAACCCCCAGACCCCATTTCCCCAGTACCCACTGTAAGTACTCCCAGGAGATGGAGTCAAACGCTTTCTCCACATCTAGTGACAGTAGCATAGCTTCCTGACTTGTGCCCTTGACTGAGTCAATCAACTGAATTATGCGTCTGACTCCATCCCCCGCCTGCCGAAGAGGGACAAAACCCACTTGGTCCCGATGTATCAAGGAGCCCAAGAAATCATTAATCCTAGTGGCCCAAATTTTTGAAAATAATTTAAGGTCGGTGTTTAACAAAGAAATGGGTCTATAATTGCTCCACTGTTGATGGTCTTTTCCGGGCTTCGGGATCATAACCACATTTGCCTTCAGCATCTCGCTCTCAAATTGGTTCCCTTCCAGAACATAATTAAACAAAGTAGTTAAGGGGGGAACCACCTCCTGGGTAAGTTTTTTATAAAAGACCGCCGTCAGGCCATCAGGGCCAGGCCTCCTCCCTGATTTAAGTGTCCCAATAGCCCTCCGTACCTCCTCCTCAGTGATGGGGGCATCCATCCCCTGCCTCTGCTGCTCAGAGACCAATGGCAGTTCAATATTTTCAAAGAATGCTGTGGCTTTCCTGTGATCTAATTCCTGGGGGGCCCCATATAACTTAGATAACCCATTCCTGAATGTTTCCAGAATCTTTTCAGGGTTGGTAGTGAGCTGGCCTCCATTCATTTTCAGCTTGATGGGGGGCATTGGAAAATCTTGACATCTAAGTTGAGATGCTAATAATGAGTTGGGCTTATTGCTACATGCATAATATCTTTGCCTTGACCACTTATATCGAGTTTCAGCCTGTTCAATCTGCACTTGATTTAAGGCCACCCTTGCCCTCTCCAATCTGACCTCCTCCTCCTTCCTACCCGTATCCTTAAACCCCCTCGCAGCTTCAGAATATTCCCGCTCCAAGCGGGCCGACTGTGCTATTCTTTCCCTCTTTTTCCTCGAGGCCTGCCCCAAAAAGTGTCCCCTTATTACTGCTTTAAATGCCCCCCAGAGTGTCGCCGGGGATTGTACAGTGCCCATGTTGTGCCTAAAGTACTCCATTGCTACCTGCTTAGCTCCCTGGACCATGTCCTCTGATGCCAAGAGGGATTCATTCAAAACCCACGGGGATGGTCCGGTTCGCATTACCAAGCCCGAGCATACTATAAGGACCATGTCATGGTCTGTCCATGACACAGGCTTTATCTCCGCTCGCCTAACCTGCGGCAATAGACCTCTTCCTACAAATATATGATCGATCCGGGAGTGAAGATGGTGCGGGTGGGAATAATGCGTGTAGTCCCGCTTCCCTGGGTTTAGTTCACGCCAAGCGTCCACCATCTGCACTCCTTGGATTATGCTAAGAAAGGCTTTAGACTCCCCCAACACGTGAGGAGAGGGCAAGGAGGACCTGTCGAGCCTATCTGGTAGCGTCAAATTCGAGTCCCCACACATTAGAATAGTTCCCTGCCCATAGGTCTTGAGCAATTCACACATCCTGGCCAGGAAACGGACTTGGCGACTATTAGGAGCATAATAACACAGCAATGTAATTGGCGTATCCTGTAAGGTCCCTACCAGCAGTAGGTACCTACCCTTGGGGTCTATCATTTGCTTAGAGCATGTGAACGGAGAATTTCTGTGGAACGCTATTAATACCCCACAGTGCTTCTTTTCAGCTGTGGCCTGGTAAAACTGCGGGTATTTCGGGTGGAGGTACCTGGGCGAGGATGAGGACGAAAAGTGTGTCTCCTGTAAGCACACCACATCTGCCTTAAGCGCAACAAAAGCTCTGAATGCCCTTGACCGCTTATTAGGGGAGTTGAGGCCTTGAGCATTAAGGGAGACCACCTTCACCGACATCCCTTGCCTTCAAGAACACTATAATTGACATTGTTAGTCATTTTCTGGGGAACAGCAACTCCACGGGTATTAGGGCGGGGGGGGGGGGGGAAGGAATAGCCAGGACCAAGGGGGGAGGGGATGGAGGGTACACATAATAAGACAAGACAATACACACTATTAAGCACTATCCAAATAGACACATAATCTACAATATTAAAAACCATGTGTAGGCCGATAATAATCAGCCTATTGTGGACAATCCACAAGTAGCATACCACCAGGGACGTGCCTCTGGGGGAATGCTAGGGGGTAGGCACGGTATATCCCCCGGGCCGGCGGGGCAGCTCAATCAATCATTTTCTTATCTGTGCATAACAATCAATTTTCCACTAAGGCACTTAACTAGCAGACAGGGAGAAGCTTCATATCAGGAAGGGACCATCCCATCCTGCGACATACATGTGATCTGCCTCCAAAAGCCTGATTTCAAAATCAATTTGTACAAAGCAAAGCAAGCCAGGCATAACGGGAAACCCAGGGCCTGCCCCACACACCCCCACCGGCACTGCCGATCGGAGTGCCCGAGACAGGCCCCCCGCCACATACCTATCAAGCAATGCAAATAGCTATCAACTAATCGTACATCTAACATTCAAGTAATTTAGGAACATTTAAGAAATAGAAATGGCATTAATAAAAGGAGTAAGCATATAAAACCACACAAGTTTCACTTTCCCAATGGCTGGGAATGTCCAGAACTTCCACCCACAGAGAGGGTCACACCACCAAACCTCAATAGTAGCTAGCTGGTCATCCCTCCGAAGTTGGCTGAAAAACTTGCGAAGACAAGTTCCTTAGGGCCTGCGACCGGTCGTTCCCCGATTTCCTCTGCTGTGAATCGTCCAGCGTCGCAGCAGCATCTCTCCTTTGCTGTGAATTTGGGGCCGAAACTGTAGGTAAGTCCTGGGAGACCTTAGATCCAGATAGGCCAAGCTGCAGTAATAGGTCCCTTAGTTCCTGGGGTTTCGCCGCCTGATGGATACGGCCGTTGTAAGGGAAGGACACCTTGAATGGAAAGCCCCAACGGTAGCTTATATTGTGGGATCTGAGCGTTTGCAAGTAAGGTTTAAGGGCTCGCCGCTTAGCTATGGTGGATTGGGCAAGGTCCGCAAAAACTTGGTAGGAGTGACCCTGGAACTGCGTGAGGCCTTGTTCCCTTGCTGCTTTCACCACCGCCTCCTTGGTCTGAAAGTAGACAAACTTTACGATGATGTCCCTCGGGGGTCCATCAGGGCTACGCCTGGTGAGGGCCCGGTGCGCTCGCTCCAGCTCCAGCCTTTCAAGCGGTATGTTAGGTGTCAGTTCTTGCAGCAACGCCATGATAGTACCTTGGGCGTCCTCCATCGACTCCGGGAGCCCCCGGAATCTGAGGTTGGAGCGGCGATTCCGGTTCTCCAGATCCTCTTGCATGTCCCTTAGAGCAGCGATTTCTTCATGCAAAATCTCCAATTCCTCCTCGTGGCCGTTCAGAACCGTGGTAACATCGGTTATATTGCTCTCTAAGGACGCAATTCTCTGCCCCTGCGCTTTCAGCTCCTTGATTAGCTGGGAGGTGCTCTTGGTGATTGCAGCCACCTCTTCCCGGATCACGGCCCTGATATGCTGTAATGAGGTATGATCCAACGCCATCTACGGGCACTGGTCTTTCAGTTCAGAGGGGAATTGGGTTTGACTGTCCCCCGAATCCAGGGAATCCTCTGAATGGGTCACCGAGGGGGCCGGGGCTCCCCCTTCCTCCTCACCTCGTGCTGCGCGTGCAGTGACTGGGTGTGTTGCGGCCGCCATCTTGCTTCCCGGCTGCAAGGCCCTATGTGGCTTCGGCGGCCTTTGCTTGTTTCTGCGGGTCTGACGCATACTCCGACCGGAGGAGAGTCACCCCCCGATCCTCTCCCCGCTGTTTGCGCCACTTATCTGTGCTTTACGCTGCGTTAAGCCGCCCCTTCAGGCCCGGGTTTGCGGAGCTCTAGCAGAGTGCGACCATCCGCCGGCTCCGCGCGCATGCGCCCCCCTCAAGCCTCCTTTTTATGTTTCCACCCCTAATCCCCAGATGTACCTGGTCTATAAAGAAAACTTTCATACCAGCTGAGCTCCCTTGATGAGTATGTAAAAAATGGGCCGCCACTGGAGTGAGTAGTTTCCCACTGTCTGCATCCCGTGCAGCCAGTCTAATGGTCGAGAGGTGCTTTTGAATCCTGATCTTAACTGCGTTTATGGTCTCGCCCACATAGTATTTAGGACATGGGCATTTGAGGACATAAATAACCCGCTGTGACTTACAATTCAGATGTTTAGTCAATTTGATGTCCCTTTGCGTATGTAGGTCTTGGATGGTACTAGTCTTCTCCACAAGGGGACAGACCGTACAACCCCCACAAGGTCTACTCATTGCTCCACGCAGGGTTTGTAACCACGTTGCCGGTGCGGTAAAGTGGCTGGTACACAACCGGTCTCTCAGGCTGGGAGCCCTTTTGGCTGTCAGCAAGGGGCCCCTTCCTATCCAAGATGCCAATTGGGGATCCGATCGAAGGACCGCCCAGTGTGTTTTCAAGATGTCTCTCAGATTATTCCAATCGCTATTATATCTTGTGATGAATCTCACCTGGTTGTCAGCCGTCCTTCTCCTATACGTCAATAATTGGTCTCTAGGTGTCCGTAGGGCCCGTTTGGCAGCTCTATCCACAACCCTGCCTGGATATCCCCTTCTTAGAAAGCGGGTTCGCATGTCTTTGACCTCTTTCTTAAAATTCTCCTCGTCAGAGCAGTTCCTTCTCAATCTCAACATTTGTCCAACCGGGATGCCCTCTTTTAGTCTTTTTTGATGGAAGCTGGTAAAATGCAATAGGGCATTAGTAGAGGTAGGTTTCCTATACAAATAGGTAGAAATAAGTCCATCAGTTCCAACTTGTAGGGTCAAGTCCAGAAAAACAGCCCTCCGTAATGAATAGGTATATGTGAGGTGGATGTTTAGAGAGTTAGTGTTCAAAGATGAAATGAATTCCTCACATAAATGGGCTGGGCCCTGCCACAGGAAGAGGATGTCATCGATGAACCTGTACCAGCCCAAAATGTAGGGCTGGTACAGGCTCATCGACTCCCCCCAAACTACCTCACGTTCCCACCATCCCAAGAAGAGATTAGCGATGGAAGGTGCGCATTTGGCCCCCATGGCCACCCCCCTGATCTGTTTGTAGTATCTATCATTGAAAACGAAGAAATTATGAGTCAATATAAACCTCAATAGGTCAATAGCAAACAGATACAATGGCCTCTTATCATTAGATTCCATATCCAGGAAGTATTTAGTTGCGTGTATGGCCATGTGGTGCGAAATATTAGTATATAACGCCTCCACGTCGCATGTGACAAGCAGAGTATTTTCAGGGACATGTAATGAATTCACCCGATTTAATACATCAGTTGAATCCCGTATGTAAGAATCCAAGGTTAAAACGTGAGGTTGTAGCAAACTATCAATAAAGGTACATGCGTGCTCAGTCAGACTTCCGATACCTGATATGATGGGACGTCCAGGGGGTTTTCTGATGTCCTTGTGCACCTTTGGTAACATATAAAAGGTAGCCACCCGGGGGTACTCCACCTTCAAAAATGCAAGCAGAGTATGGTTGATAATGTTATTGGCATATGCCTCATCCAACATAATATCAAATTCCTGTTTGTATACTTTAACGGGATTACTATCTAATCTCTGATATGTATGGACGTCTGACAGTTGTCTGTTAGCTTCCTCGAGATAGTATTGTCGGGGGAGAACAACAATGTTCCCCCCCTTGTCAGCTTCCTTGACAATGATGTCTTCCCGTTTTTGTAAGGTGCATAATGCATCCCATTCCTCTCTAGTGAGATTTTTGGGAGATCTATTGGGTGCCATGTCCCTAATATCTTTGCTTACCATCTCAAAGAAAACCCTTATAGCTGGCACATTTGTCCATGCAGGTGTGAAAGTTGAGGGTTTTCTTAGAATAGGCCCTTGTTGGGTGGATTCTTGTTCGTCCAATAGAGCCACCAAATCCTGTAGTGCTTGTTCCTCCCGAGTATCTAATACGGGGACCGATGCTGTCTGATCTGAATTCGAAAAATAATGCTTCAATGATAAACGTCTACAATACAAAAACAAATCCTTAATTACGTCAAATTCATTAATTTTGGCCGTAGGTGAAAAGTTAAGGCCTTTAGCCAAAAGTGTTAATTGTGATTCTGTTAATGGAATATCCGTTAAATTGATAATCTCTAATTCCGAATTGGCCGTCCGCGATTGGATCGGCGTGGTGACTGTACCCGCCTCCGTTTGATCTCCCGGGGTCGTAACCGATGATGCTCCCTGTACCCCATGTCTCTGTCTCCATTGTCTATCTCTCCTCTTGTGCCCCCCCCTCCTTGTTCTCCTATGGGGCCTTCCTCCAAAAAACTCAAATCAGTGGAGGACCGATCAGATGATCTACTGGAAATGGATGATGTATGGGAAAGGGTACCGTGTCTCCTAGTATAGTTACTAGAGGAGAAATCCCTCCTATCAAATTGAGAAGAGGGTTGCCCCCTGGATCTGCCATAGTTGGAAGCACTCCGTCCGTTTCCATGGTGCCTCCATTTGTACACTTTGCCGGTACTGGCATCTTGTTTGTCTCTGTCCAGTTTGTGTCTTTTATTGTTCATGACATCCGTTTCATACCTTTCCAATTCTTTGGAAAGGTTTTCCGTAAAGGTAGTAATTTGCTCCTGAATTTTCAAAAGGTTTAATTGTGCATATAGTTCCTGTAATTGGAGCTTAATGGTATCCAATATAGTTTTGTCCTCCTTGATGAGCATATCAATGAGTGACATGGAACAGGTATGCAAAATCTGTTCCCATTGTTGTTTAAATTCAGGGGAGACCTCCCAAGCCGGGAAAATTTGTACTCGAAGCCCCCGCGGGATAAGGCCCAGTTCTTTATACAATTGCAGACTATGGATATTCCACCAAGTGCGGAGATAATCCCGCCGAGCCCTTTTAATTGATCTAAACAGTGATTCCTGTGTAATAGTGTCCTCTAATGATACCTGGGGTCCAGGTGTGGCCATATGTTTTAATGTTGCCAGCTTTTTAGACCACTCATTTTCCACTGTTTCAAAATTAATTGCCATAATGTGGACGTGCACTTTCAGTAAGGACAAGAACACTAGGTGGTTGTCCAATCCAGGAACAAGATAAGAGGATATGGAATTGCACCGTCCCACTCTCTATTATATAGGTGCAAAGGCTCCGCACTTGGTGGAATATCCATAGTCTGCAATTGTATAAAGAACTGGGCCTTATCCCGCGGGGGCTTCGAGTACAAATTTTCCCGGCTTGGGAGGTCTCCCCTGAATTTAAACAACAATGGGAACAGATCTTGCATACCTGTTCCATGTCACTCATTGATATGCTCATCAAGGAGGACAAAACTATATTGGATACCATTAAGCTCCAATTACAGGAACTATATGCACAATTAAACCTTTTGAAAATTCAGGAGCAAATTACTACCTTTACGGAAAACCTTTCCAAAGAATTGGAAAGGTATGAAACGGATGTCATGAACAATAAAAGACACAAACTGGACAGAGACAAACAAGATGCCAGTACCGGCAAAGTGTACAAATGGAGGCACCATGGAAACGGACGGAGTGCTTCCAACTATGGCAGATCCAGGGGGCAACCCTCTTCTCAATTTGATAGGAGGGATTTCTCCTCTAGTAACTATACTAGGAGACACGGTACCCTTTCCCATACATCATCCATTTCCAGTAGATCATCTGATCGGTCCTCCGCTGATTTGAGTTTTTTGGAGGAAGGCCCCATAGGAGAACAAGGAGGGGGGGGCACAAGAGGAGAGATAGACAATGGAGACAGAGACATGGGGTACAGGGAGCATCATCGGTTACGACCCCGGGAGATCAAACGGAGGCGGGTACAGTCACCACGCCGATCCAATCGCGGACGGCCAATTCGGAATTAGAGATTATCAATTTAACGGATATTCCATTAACAGAATCACAATTAACACTTTTGGCTAAAGGCCTTAACTTTTCACCTACGGCCAACATTAATAAATTTGACGTAATTAAGGATTTGTTTTTGTATTGTAGACGTTTATCATTGAAGCATTATTTTTCGAATTCAGATCAGACAGCATCGGTCCCCGTATTAGATACTCGGGAGGAACAAGCACTACAGGATTTGGTGGCTCTATTGGACGAACAAGAATCCACCCAACAAGGGCCTATTCTAAGAAAACCCTCAACTTTCACACCTGCATGGACAAATGTGCCAGCTATAAGGGTTTTCTTTGAGATGGTAAGCAAAGATATTAGGGACATGGCACCCAATAGATCTCCCAAAAATCTCACTAGAGAGGAATGGGATGCATTATGCACCTTACAAAAACGGGAAGACATCATTGTCAAGGAAGCTGACAAGGGGGGGAACATTGTTGTTCTCCCCCGACAATACTATCTCGAGGAAGCTAACAGACAACTGTCAGACGTCCATACATATCAGAGATTAGATAGTAATCCCGTTAAAGTATACAAACAGGAATTTGATATTATGTTGGATGAGGCATATGGCAATAACATTATCAACCATACTCTGCTTGCATTTTTGAAGGTGGAGTACCCCCGGGTGGCTACCTTTTATATGTTACCAAAGGTGCACAAGGACATCAGAAAACCCCCTGGACGTCCCATCATATCAGGTATCGGAAGTCTGACTGAGCACGCATGTACCTTTATTGATAGTTTGCTACAACCTCACGTTTTAACCTTGGATTCTTACATACGGGATTCAACTGATGTATTAAATCGGGTGAATTCATTACATGTCCCTGAAAATACTCTGCTTGTCACATGCGACGTGGAGGCGTTATATACTAATATTTCGCACCACATGGCCATACACGCAACTAAATACTTCCTGGATATGGAATCTAATGATAAGAGGCCATTGCATCTGTTTGCTATTGACCTATTGAGGTTTATATTGACTCATAATTTCTTCGTTTTCAATGATAGATACTACAAACAGATCAGGGGGGTGGCCATGGGGGCCAAATGCGCACCTTCCATTGCTAATCTCTTCTTGGGATGGTGGGAACGTGAGGTAGTTTGGGGGGAGTCGATGAGCCTGTACCATCCCTACATTTTGGGCTGGTACAGGTTCATCGATGACATCCTCTTCCTGTGGCAGGGCCCAGCCCATTTATGTGAGGAATTCATTTCATCTTTGAACACTAACTCTCTAAACATCCACCTCACATATACCTATTCATTACGGAGGGCTGTTTTTCTGGACTTGACCCTACAAGTTGGAACTGATGGATTTATTTCTACCTATTTGTATAGGAAACCTACCTCTACTAATGCCCTATTGCATTTTACCAGCTTCCATCAAAAAAGACTAAAAGAGGGCATCCCGGTTGGACAAATGTTGAGATTGAGAAGGAACTGCTCTGACGAGGAGAATTTTAAGAAAGAGGTCAAAGACATGCGAACCCGCTTTCTAAGAAGGGGATATCCAGGCAGGGTTGTGGATAGAGCTGCCAAACGGGCCCTACGGACACCTAGAGACCAATTATTGACGTATAGGAGAAGGACGGCTGACAACCAGGTGAGATTCATCACAAGATATAATAGCGATTGGAATAATCTGAGAGACATCTTGAAAACACACTGGGCGGTCCTTCGATCGGATCCCCAATTGGCATCTTGGATAGGAAGGGGCCCCTTGCTGACAGCCAAAAGGGCTCCCAGCCTGAGAGACCGGTTGTGTACCAGCCACTTTACCGCACCGGCAACGTGGTTACAAACCCTGCGTGGAGCAATGAGTAGACCTTGTGGGGGTTGTACGGTCTGTCCCCTTGTGGAGAAGACTAGTACCATCCAAGACCTACATACGCAAAGGGACATCAAATTGACTAAACATCTGAATTGTAAGTCACAGCGGGTTATTTATGTCCTCAAATGCCCATGTCCTAAATACTATGTGGGCGAGACCATAAACGCAGTTAAGATCAGGATTCAAAAGCACCTCTCGACCATTAGACTGGCTGCATGGGATGCAGACAGTGGGAAACTACTCACTCCAGTGGCGGCCCATTTTTTACATACTCATCAAGGGAGCTCAGCTGGTATGAAAGTTTTCTTTATAGACCAGGTACATCTGGGGATTAGGGGTGGAAACATAAAAAGGAGGCTTGAACAAAAAGAAACCCAATGGATATACACTCTAAGGACACGTGCCCCGTATGGCATGAATGAGGATTTTGGATTTACCTCATTCTTGGGCCGTGACTGTGACTAATTACACATACTCTTTTGTGGTCTCCTTTTATTATTTTATTTGATTATCTTTACTGTCGGTTACACTTGTGTGCACCGCCATACGGCTGCATTTGGCATGCCGCAGGCCTTTACATATATGGGTTCACACTAGAACAATGTTAGAACCTTTTTGCTATATGAACTGATTATTCTGTTTATTTTTGTCTTGTGTCTGACAGGGGAACGAACATACTCCTGTGAATTATAACCTCTGTGAACAACTTCTGTGACAAACAACTTTTGTGAACAAGATACACATGTACCAATGGCATGCCGGGTGCGTGCAGCGTTCAACTGCTGCATGGTGCAAATACATTAATCTGATTGACAAAAATATCAAGTTGCATGTTGAAATTGGGACGAACACACCGTCAAACTGGAGGTTTCAGTGTTTGTCTCTGCTGTATTGTTCTCTTTTTTTGCCGTTTCCCCTCTTTTTCCTTGTTCGCTGCATAATCTGGTGTAAAATTGACCCTAGGGTATTCCAGTGATGAATTGCATTGTGGTCACTTCTATATGTCCCAACAGACCCCAATATATCCTGTGGTCCCGGTAATAATGACACTGATGTTTGGCTATGTTCCAGCTGACTTTGGACCGCTAAACATTGAGGGGCCTTGTGTCTACTACAGTTGGGCTAACTGAGGACCTTCTTCATTCTATTCAGACACCCCCATGTTAAATTAAGTTACATACCCCGGGGTTAATGTTATGAGGGAATCACGCCCTAGTTGCTGCTAGGAGCATAATAGAGCCATGACATATGGTCTTGATATTAGGCGCCCTTAATGATCTTTTTTGTCCATAACCCTGGGGTCCTATAGGGGTGGTGACACCCCTGTACCATATGGGGGGTGGCCCCCTTTAATATATGGGATTGGGAATACATGGCATATTTGCCGATATCTACATATCTATCCCCATTGAACAACGAATAATAGGTTGTATTATTGCTTACCTTTTTCCACTTAAATTCAATAGATATATCAGAGATTTATCCACTCAGCATTATACAACACACTTGTAAATATTGTTGGTGTTGTATTGATGTATGTGTACTGTACAGTAATGTGGTGTTCTTTATTATCATCTCATATGGAGTTGTCATATATGTGTATTCATTAGGCGTTTCTCCTCCCCCTCCCCGAATACTCACCTTCCACGTTCCTGCACCTGACAATTCCTCAGCTGCTGGGTGGACGGTGTGCGCGTGCGCGATGTGCGCGCGGCCGGGCGGGTGGCCTGGCCGGAGCCTCCTACTGCAGGGGAGTGCGTCCGGCCTCCCGCGCGCCCGGCGGCGTGTCTCGCGCAGGCGCACACCGCTACTGCGGTCTAGTGGTGATGCGGCGGCGTGCCGTCTGGCGTACTGCCCTTACGGCCTCACTCATTGGCCGGGCGGGGCGTACGTGTGGGCGGTGACGCGGCCGCATCCCATTGGCCAGCTTGTTACCGTCTTGGGGTATTTAGGGAGAGGGAATCCCCACCAGCCGATACACCCTGGCGAAGTGTCTGATTGACACGCAACGCGTCGGTGGCAGCTGCGGCGGGGGATCCCCGGGAGACAGGTGATGTAAATCTTTGTTACTTATACTCTATTGTATCATCCTTGCTCGGCGGTGTTTTAGCTTAAAACTTTTTTTGCTTATACTTTCTTGGTTGGTTTAATTATTATACCTATGCCGCATTGCACTATAGCACTTTGATCTAGCACCCATTGTGGTTTTGTCAACAGGTTTATATTTTTGTATGCACTTTATTGTGGCACACTACTGCCCATATTTTTCATATTTTTATATATATATATTTTTTAGCTCTTGGATTGTTGTTTTTATTGCTGTTAAATTGCACACACACTTGCACATTGTGTTTCATTTGATATAGGTTATATCACTTGTGTCAATTGTTTCTCCCCTTTTTCCCATTTTTTCTTTTTTCTTTTGGCATACTTATATATATATTATCCAATCAGATGCATTGATTAGATTATGATATGCCACCCAGCACCAGTACCATTTATATAGTCTCCATAGATAGGATCCCCTGTTCTTGTATATATGTTTTTTAATTATGTCCTGTGTTGTTGTATATGTTGATAAAATTACTACTTGTATATATATATTTTTTCTAAATTATTCTGGAACTAATTCATTAATAAAATAGATGATCATTTTATTCATTTGAGTGCGGCCTGTTGTATGGTGGTCATTTGGGGGGATACATCCAGGTTCCCCTCACTATATAAACTCTTCACATCTGAATGGGACATTTTGCCGAAATGCAATGGCGACACCCCTGGTTTTCTCCGTGTGGCAGGCTAAAAAAATAAGGGGTATTGCGGGCTTAAGTACTTAGGGAAGCTCATGGTTGAGAATCTCGTCTTCTGGAGGCATAAGATGTCAGCTTGCATCTGCCTGTAATAGTGGAACGCCTTTTGTGCGGTGAGTTAAAGCCCTGCACATTGTGTGATAACAATTTAAAGTTGAGATCAGCTTTGGTTGGCACGTTTTGAGATTGGCTCATGATGAAGGTTCCACTAAAGACAGGCAGAAACAGATATTAAGGAGAGGGAAGATAGATGCAGAGAGAATGAGAGAGAGAGAAAAGAAAAAAAAACGAGGGGGGTGGGGTGTTAGGGTCTAGGAAGAAGTTGGGGATCGACAAGAGCTTGTTGGGTTAAGTGGATGGCAGTGGGAGCTACAAGTGTTGGGTGTTGGACCGCTCCCAAGTGCACCCCGTGTATCGCAGGGTCGCTCTGGGGTAGCAGCTCAGGTGTAGTCCCTTTGGTAAGGGAACAAGGAAAAAGGGGATTTGGTGACTCTCGAAGAGTCAGTGGTTACCTTTCGGGGATACCGCACAACCGGAAGTTTTCTGGGTATCTAAGGGGGTCGTCTCTGGGCGGGGAGTTGCCTATGCTCAGGTAAACGTCTTCAGTGGTGTAAGGCCAACTCTTTGTTCGTTGAAATAGGGGGGGAGAGGGGTGCAGGTCCAGTCAGTCTGCAGTCAAGTCCGGCCCCTGTGATCTTACTCGTATAAACCATCAAGTAGCACATTTGCGCTGATGCTACATCTTCAGCCCAGACCAAGACTTACATATTCCTTTGCCAGCCTATTCTTAAGGGGTTAGGGGCATCCATCACCCCCCGAGGGGCGGGGGAAGGGAGGCCACCATAGAATGCCAGTTATGAAGGGAGGGAAGCATTGGGGGTGCGACCCCTGTGAAGGCCTCCCCCGGTCGGAGGCCAGCAACTGGAGAGGCCCTGCGGCAGTATTCCACTCCAACGCAGTCATAAGCGACATACACCTCTAGTACGCTAAGCACGAAGAGCTAAACCCACCGTCGTTGACAGCCATCCACTATGGTCCGCAAGTGACTCATCTTGCATGGCTAGTCACTCAAGGCGGTGTACATTTATAAACCATTTAAAATAGTATATATAACCGTTATTGCACATGTCCAGGGGTTTGCCTGTGCCATATGGCCTCCGTCACCTCCACCATCAGTGTCCACCGGCGGCCCAGGTCAGGGGCCCGCCGGCGTCATTACCGCTTACCAAACCCGCGGCATCACTGACCCTTCAGGGCACTTCGGTGGAGACTCCAAAAAAAGCCAAAACCACTGCTGCGCCCCACAGCAAGCCCAGAACTGTGCAACAACAATTAAGTGCCTGAATGGGCCAACAATTTTAACGAATCAAAGTAAGAGAAGATACTGCCACTTAATGGTGACTAACACTATTACACTAAAAAATAAATCAGGTACCTCCAGCCAGACCATCGGGAGCCCCTGTGGCATCTATAAATAGGGAAAGAAAAGGGTAAGTGGGAGCCCCCCAAGAGGGCAGGCAAGAAAGTCCCGGAATGATTCAGGTGGGCATCAGGTCTTCGGGTACTTCCATCACTGTTCGGTCATCCATCAAGGATCAGCCGTTGTCAAGGCGATGGGTCTTCACTGTGCGGGATGAAGTCGATGCAGGATAAGTGCGCCGGCCACTGGACCGTTGATCCCTCCGCACGGTTCTCGGGCGTTGTTCCTGAGGTGGTCCCGGTGTGGACGGTAGTTCAGCTGTTGTGGTCAGTCCCAGGTGGTCTAACAGCTCAGAGGCCTCCTCTGGGGTTGTTGTTGCATACGAGCGGTCCATATAGGTAAATGATAGTCTAAACGGGAAGCCCCATTTATAGGCTATCTGATGTGATTTGAGAATCAGAAGATGCGGCTTCAGCAGGCGGCGTTTCGGTAGCGTCACTGGAGCTAGAGCCTCGATTCAGAGACACATTCGTCTGGACTTCCGTAGCTGTCTGTGAAAGTTTTGGTGGGTGTTAGTCATTTTTTTTACTTTTTTTCGTTCATTTTTCATTCGTACGAACGTTTGGGAATGCGCTTTCGATGAACGGAAGCAAATCGGAACATTTCCGTTAGTTCGGATCATTTTCCAAACAAAATCGGAAATTTTCCGTTCGTTCAGATAACTTCCGTTGTTGGGATGGGTTTCTGTCTGATTCAGAGAGCTGATTTCAGACGGATCACCACCCTATAAATCCGTTTCATTTGCGATCCACTTACGGGACCTTTGAGGGCTCAGATTGCTATTGTTGAACATGTTTTGCGGCTATGTGGAGGAGTCCGCGCGCCTTTAGCACCAAAGACTCGATTCAGAGAGACACAAAAAACCTTCCGTTTTAGTGCCGATTTCGTATTATTTTCAAATGTTCCCGCTCTCGTATGAATGTGCGAGCGATTCTATGCATGCATTGTAAACCTTCTGTAGAGTTTCCGTCCGCTCGTATGCCAGAGTACGAGTACGAGGATGTCATTTTCCATTGAGACTTTTCAGATTCATTTTCTCAGGTAACAACGTAGCCTTTCGTTTTTGCTCTTTTCCCATCGTATCCTCACACGAATCCTTTACATTTCCCGATAGATTTGGTTTCCATATTACCAAAAATAATCGTCCAGACGGAATCCTTACTATCTTGCGCCTGCGCACTACAAACTTAACTCATTAAAGTGCTTGCATACATATTTGACTCCATCACCTCTACTACAATGTTTAGCTAAACCACTTAGCGCTATCCTGCAGCTTCCCTTTTGAACCCTTAAAGCTCACCCTAACCACTTAGTGCTATCCTGCAGCTTCCCTTTTGAACCCTTAAAGCTCACCCTAACCACTTAGCGCTATCCTGCAGCTTCCCTTTTGAACCCTTAAAGCTCACCCTAACCACTTAGTGCTATCCTGCAGCTTCCCTTTTGAACCCTTAAAACTTACCCAAATCACTTCACGCTATCCTGCAGCTTCCCTTTTGAACCCTTAAAGCTCACCCTAACCACTTAGCGCTATCCTGCAGCTTCCCTTTTGAACCCTTAAAGCTCACCCTAACCATTTAGCGCTATCCTGCAGCTTCCCTTTTCAACCCTTAAAGCTCACCCTAACCACTTAGCACTATCCTGCAGCTCCCTTTTGAACCCTTAAAGCTCACCCTAACCACTTAGCGCTATCCTGCAGCTTCCCTTTTGAACCCTTAAAGCTCACCCTAACCATTTAGCGCTATCCTGCAGCTTCCCTTTTCAACCCTTAAAGCTCACCCTAACCACTTAGCACTATCCTGCAGCTCCCTTTTGAACCCTTAAAACTTACCCAAATCACTTCGCGGTTAGGTTCTTCTTCCATTTTAGGTCCGTAAAACTTACCCAAATCACTTCGCGGTTAGGTTCTTCTTCATTTCCCGCACCCTAAAACTTACCCAAATCACTTCGCGGTTAGGTTCTTCTTCCATTTTAGGTCCCTAAAACTTACCGAAATCACTTCGCGGTTAGGTTCTTCTTCCATTTTAGGTCCCTAAAACTTACCCAAATCACTTTACGGTTAGGTTCTTCTTCATTTCCCGCGCCCTAAAACTTACCCAAATCACTTTGCGGTTAGGTTCTTCTTCATTTCCCGCACCCTAAAACTTACCCAAACAACTTCCCGGACATCTGAATCTTGAACTAAAAATATGTTTGGTGTAAATGTATGTATTTAAAGAAATGACACTGAAACGTTGTTTTTTGTTTTGTTTTTTTAATTTAAATTATTTTTCGGACATTAAAAACTGTTTTTTGCTTTTTATAAAAACTTATATTTTGGGATAAAAACTTTTTTTTTTTTAAACTTTGGGTTATAACATTTTCCTTTTAAAAACACGAAAAAAAATTGTTTCGCAGAACATGGCCAGGACCCAGGACTCCTCTTCCTCTTCTTCTGTTGTCCCCAACAAGTCAACCATCACCTTCATATCGGCCACCAACGCAAGGACCCTTCGATGCATTTCTACTATTTTTTGGCGTGTGGTCCCTGTAACAAATAGAGAAAAAATCATTAGTTTGAGACCAATACATGTTTGCCACCTGTGGATTGAATGTTTTGTAGTTAACAAATTAAATAAAGGCGACATATGTAATTCTGTCAACTCATTAAGCTAAGGAAGTGGCCACAGATCAGTCTGGCAAGTCATTAAGCTAAGGAAGTGGCCACAGATCAGTCTGGCAAGTCATCAAGCTAAGGAAGTGGCCACAGATCAGTCTGGCAAGTCATTAAGCTAAGGAAGTGGCCACATGTCAGTCTTATATTGCCATTGGCTAGGGCTTGATGTATCTGTGTGTTGATGTCAAGTACCACAAAAATGCAAATAATGCCATGACTACTTACTTGGTTGGTGGCCGAGAGCTGGCTCGTTGGGGACAACACAATGTCCTGGGTCCTGGCTCTGCTGTGAAGAAGTGCCTGTAGAAACATGGGAAATACGGTCGGTTTTAATGTCAAATTCCTCAGTAATAAAATGTCTATTGCAAAGTCTGGTTCACATCACTCACCTTCTCCAGGTTCTGCT
This sequence comes from Gastrophryne carolinensis, assembly GCA_027917425.1. Classification (NCBI taxonomy): domain Eukaryota; kingdom Metazoa; phylum Chordata; class Amphibia; order Anura; family Microhylidae; genus Gastrophryne; species Gastrophryne carolinensis. The sequence goes on along the minus strand of CM051239.1, from coordinate 188,098,940 downwards.
TGTAGCAGATCTCCTGCCTCTTCCACTACCTAACCCGCTCCCGAAGCATCTAGACAAACAGATGAAAGGAATCAGTTTGGTAGGAGATAGCATGTATATGTGTGTGCGTATACATGAAGAGTGACATACCAGAGGCTCCCGCATTCGTGGCAGGGTACGACTGCCTGCCCACGCCGTGCCGCCCCTCCTCTGTTGTAAGGTCCAGGGGCTGGTCTGAGGACCCAACAGAGGAGGGGTAGGACCGTCGCCCTGGAGATCCACCACCTTCACTCCCAGCTGCAGAATCATGCAGCACTGGTCGGCCTGTGCGCCTCTGGGTGCGGCGAATGCGGTAATCCATTTCCAACACTACCAAAGAAAAGGCATTATAAATAAAAGGCCTACCTTCTGTCGTAGTTACATCTTGCATGCAATCGCTATGTACTTACTTGGGAAATGGATTCCGAAAAATCTCCGCACCCGGGGCATGTGCAGTTGTTTCAGGTCCGACCAATGCTTCATGATCTGTGTGTGGGTGAAGGTGGTGTCGGTCTGTTGTTGGATCTCCGAGATGATCTCCAGGGCGATGTTGCGTTTTTAAAACGAGTTGGGCAGGTAGTTGTACCTTCGCTCCAGCATGGTCTACAAAACATAAATCAAACATAGCAATAAATTATAAATGCGTATCAATAAGTGTCAACAATATATTATTTTGGTAAATCACATTAACACACACACACACACACACTTCTAGGCTAAGTTAAATTTAGAATCTGGCCGCACTGTTGTTTGGCACATGTGTGGCGTGCCTTTGTTTGTGCATGTAGTTTAAAGTGGACCAACACCCAGGATTTTGACTATCCTGGGTTTTGGTCCACTTCGGCGGGGCACCCCGATCGGGGGTGCCCCGCTGTGTGAAACCCCCCAGAAAGCCCCAAAATCTTACCTGTCCCCGCTCCCACGTGACTGGACGGTCCAATCCCCGCCAACGTCCAGGCGGGTGTCAGGAACGTCCAAGCGGCTGCCGCCGCCGCCGCCTCCCTCGCGTCACTTTCGGCGCGCGCTCGCCCCCGCCGGCCATTCGCAGACGGCCGGCGCGGGCGCGCGCACGCCTACAGGGGCGCGAGGGAGGCGGCGGCGGCCGGCCGCCGACCGAAGATCAGGTAAGCGATTTGGGGTGTTTGGGGGGGTTTCACCCCGCGGGACATCCCGATCTCGGATGTCCCGCGGGGTGGGAGGTGATCGGCCCGGGAATCTTATAGATTTCCGGGCCGATCACCTCTCGGTGGTGGTCCACTTTAACAAATTTTAACAAAAATCTATATTCGTGCGCATCCTTAACATGTAGAGCAGCATTTAGATGTCAATTGAAAGGCTTACGAGCATGATGATCTCTTCTTGTTGGCGGGTGAAGATAGTGGGCGCCATCTTTCTTCTTCTTCTCGGCAGCAGATAAGTAATGCCCCAGCGGTTTCCAGGTTCCGCACGTCCGTGCGAACGGCCGGACGTACGCGTAAGCGAACGCGTAGGCGTCACACGCAGGCTACCTAATTTAAAGGTCCCTGGACACACAGCTCATTCTCTTTGAGAGTCCCAGCAAAATGCCAGCCAAAAAAGCAGCACCCAAAACTGCCAAGGAGACCACGCTCAAGAAGGCAGCCAAGCGGCATGAGCATGCCGAGGGCCCCCAAACAAGGTCTCAACAGGCCAAAGCCAAGTTAAGGCCTACAACCAAGGCTCCGCCAAAGCAGCATCCCAAGCAAACTACCAGCTATGGGCAAAAAAAGGAGGAGGCAGCAGCCAAAAGCAAGACGAAGGCACCAAAGCCTACAACAGCTCATGCCCTCCAAATGGGTAAGAGGGTACGAAACCCCACCCCACCCGGCCCAAAAATCCCCCCCCCATGTGGCACCAAGGCACTTGCCATAGGGCCAAAACACTGGCCAAGAAGCCGCAGCAGGGCCAGAAGCCGCACCAGGGCCACAAGCCGCACCAGGGCCAGAAGCCGCAGCAGGTCCAGAAGCTGCAGCAGGGCCAGAAGCTGCAGCAGGACCAGAAACCACAGCAGGGCCAGAAGGCCAAGATCCAAAAGCAGGCACAGCAGGCCCAGAAGCCCGAAAAGGAAGCCAATGGCAAGGTCCCCCTCCCCACCCACACGTGGCTACCAAACGAAGGCCAAGAGTGGGCGACCCACCAGCTCTGGCTCACCCCGGCCAAGTACCTCCAAGGGCCCACAGAGCCACAGGGCCACAAGCAGCAGTTCCAGCTCCTCCAGACACTCTCTTCCTCGCCCACATTCCCCACCGGCACAGGTTGTCAGGCATTCACCCTATGCCACATCAACACCTGCAACTTCAGTGGCCACCCAGCCACGAACACCCAGTCCCTTTCCCAGTCCAGTACGATCAACAGCCAGCCTCCAGTCCTTGAGGTCTCCTACATACACCCAGGCCAGAATGTCACCCCATTTGCCACCAAACAATGAGGAGCCACAACCACAGCAAACAGGGCGCACATTGTGCAGAGGCCACTTGAGTGGCCGTTTTGGTGAGTCCCAAACTCTGGCATTGGCTAGTGGGCTAACGTTATATTATGATGAGCTATATGGGAGCAAAACCAAAACAACTAGCAAGCAGCGCAAATCTGAGATTTTGGCTGAACTCACCAGACAAGTCAATGCAGCGGGGGACGAACTCAAAGATGTAGAACAAATTCAGCGGAAAATATCGGACCTGAAATATGCCGTACGGAAGAAACAGGATAAAAGGCGGCAGTACAGGTACATATCTTATTTGTTGGTTTTTATTCTTCTTGTATATCCATCAGTGAGCTTATTTCTGATTACTATGTTTTTCAGCTTACAAACTGGCGGAGGATTCCCCACTAAATTGAAATTTACCCAGGCTGAGGAGATGGTGCTGGGCCTGCTACATCCTGTTGCGTTAGAAGGACACTTGGCACAACAGGACACGGACAACCTGCCAATTCCAGCAGGTTAGTAATGTGTGAATGACCCTAAAAATGTGCCCAAAAATCAAATTAGCCAGCAAGGCATATCTAAACACATGCCCCTAGGGTGTGGCTTGTAGTGGAGTGATCACTTTGACCAGGATGTGTCATGTGTGTCGACAGGTAATGTGCAAATTAGCACGACCATACATGACGTTTAAGAACATTTAGGAAGAGTAGGAAACTATGGAGCTCAGGAAATGAAAGCGTGCTATATATTTTTAGACAATCACATGCCACACTTACATCTTTTTCTGTTGGGCAATTTGCTTAGAGCTGTGTTTGGGGCCCAACGGCTTAAGATGGTGTGATTGAAATGTTTTAACAGATACAATGGTAACTACCAGAATCATATTGTAACTGCTATTTGGCAGCTTAGTGTGTTAACTTAATGGCCTATAAGGGATGTGGAAACACACACAACAGCCATTACTTGCATGTTTGTTTTTCTTCACGTGACCAATGTGTCTATTCTGGTTTAACAATCCATGCACAATATAATGGCATTCATAGTGAAGGCCAAGTGGCACCGTTGTGGTAGTGGCCATCCCTGCTTGGCCACGTGTTTGTTTTAAGCATATGTGTTATTAACCATCACCAATGCATAGTTGTGTGTTTACATTGTTGCTTTTCTTCTAATGCAGCCCAGCCTCATCCCTCAGCTAGTGGAGACTCTTCTGCCATTTTAACTATGCCGTCTTCTTCCGTGCTGCCTAGGACCCAGGATCCGATATCTACGGTAAGTGTTTTTTGATGATGTTGCGTATGCATGTGGCTTGCCATGTTTTTTTTGCCTGAATTACATATGTATTCCCCACACTGAACCTTTTTGTTTTACATGTCCCCAACAGAGCCACACACTGATGGAGGAAATCCAGGAGCTGGAGGAGGATGGAACCTTCCTTGGAGCTTATGAAGATCTCCCCCTGGGCCAGAATCTGCAACTGTCCCCAAATGTTTCTCCGACAAATCCTCAGCAGCAGAGGGAAGCTGGCTGCATGCTGCCTGCACATCGTGGGCAGCATGCAGAGACTGCCCCTCCAGTCCCCAGTTTCAGATCTGCTGTTGAGGATTTGCCGAGCATACCTGTGGCTGTTGGGGGTCCTAGAGCAACATCATCTGCATGCCCCACAACCCGTGGAATTGGGAGGCGTACTCAGCAACGTCGCCCAGTTTCCCAGGGGAGGGGCGTGCAGATGATGGAGTCAGCATGGCACCATGAGAGGCAGCTGTTTCAGTGCCAAAATCAACAAAATCACAAGAATATTATTGGGCAATTAGATAACATCAATAATACCTTAAGTGCCATGCTGACTGAATTTAGGACCCATAACAGCCACATGGCCAACTTGACCACAGAAATCAGGTCCAGCATGGCTGAATTGCAAAGTAACCAAATAAACATTTTGGAACAGTTGCAGATTCTGAATGCCACACAGGCCCAGGTTATGGCCCACCCCCAAGGGCCACAACCTGGGTTCTATGGGCATCCCCCATATTAATGTGTATTTGGCATGAATCTGTTCTACATCTTTGCTCGACATCCCCACTGTATTGACTTGTCTGGTGAGCCCTACCAATCTAGCATTTTGATCTGCCTTTGCTAGTGTGTTTTGGATTTGCCCCCATATAGCTCATTAAAGTCCTGAGGTAGCCCACTAGCCAATGCCAGAGGACAAGCCTCACTAAAGCGGCCACTAAAGCTGTTGCGCTGCAGCCTTGGCCATAATTACATTTGTGGTGGCTCCTCATGTTTGTAGCCATGATTGGGTGACATTCTCGCCTGGCAAACTAAGACCTTGGACCCTGGCTGTGATTTCACTGTACTTAGATTGGGAATGGGTGTTCTTGTTTGGGTGGGCCACTGAGTAACAGGTGTAGATGTGGCATAGGTATGTCTGCTTTCAACCTGTGCCTGTGGCATATGTGGGCAAGCAGGAGAGGGCTTTTTTGTGTGCATATTTTTAAAATGGAACATGTTTTGACATTAATTTCATGTCCATGTCTTCCCCCTAAGTATGTGAGTGACCATCACCTACCATTTTGTTGTTAAAAAAATGAACCTTAAAAAAATTTTAAAAACCTGTTTCTGACCAAGTTAATGTCTGTCGGTTTTTGGTTAATAAATATGAGTTAAAGTAGCCACAAAAACAAACACTAATAAATAATTCAAAATTAGTCTAAAAACATTGTTGTTGATTTGGGTAAATAATTCATTATTGTTTGGGTCATAATGAAACAAAAAAATAAACAACAAATGTAACAAAACAATCACAACAAAGAAAGTCCAAAGAAACAAAAAACAAAGAAAAAACAATTAAGCAAAATGTGTTGCTATTAAATTAGCATGGACGGCTTGGCCAGACGCACTGTGCTGCCCAACATAGGCGTCTTCTGGCTCATCGGCGGGTGGAGAGGGTTGAAAATCCACATACCGGGGGACCCGCTGCAAGATAGCAAAATTATGCAGGGCAGCACAGGCCATAATTATATCTATGACCTTTTTGGGGTCATACTGAAGGGATCCCCCAGTGTGGTCCAAACAGCGAAATCGGGTCTTCAAGAGTCCAAAGGCCCTCTCCACCACTGCCCTGGTTTTGCGGTGCGCCCTATTATAGGCCTCTTGTGCGGCATTCTGTGGGCGGAGTACAGGAGTCATCAGCCATGGGAGGAGTGGATACCCAGAATCTCCTAGAAAAATTCAAGGTAAACAAATATTAACATTAATGCATACATTTCAGGCCAAAAATCCAAAAAATACATGATTAAGAAGGTAGGTGACATTGTCCGCAAAACATGAGCATACATATTGCACAGGCAAAAGCGACAAAGAAACATATCTGATAGATGGGGGACCAAAGTTGAGAAATAATATTGCGGATGGTGGCCAATCAGGCAGACTGTTAACAGCTATTGTTTCCTGTCTGTGCTGCTGAACAATGTTGGATGGGTTAACTTTACATGACCCCTTTTCTGCTTTGTCTGAGTCCCAAACAGGTCTAAGGCGGCCCCTGCACTTTATCCCGCTCACCTCTACTCAGTAAGTGTAATACATGTAAGAAAAGATGGCGCAGACCCTCTGCTAAAGTCACTAACAGATTGACAGAAAAGTGTGGGGAAGACTGTTTAATAATTTGGCTCTAATTACACTTTGGAGTTGAAACAATGCAGGACAAACATTTTGCCAGCCTTTGTTGTTTTGATAATGTAATGGGTCCAGTCGTGTTTCACATGTTCCCAAGGTGATGACAAAGCCATCGTTTAAGAAAGGTGAATCAAACCAAAATCCAAGCCATACATATAAAATCTAATGATGTAATTGGACTCAACTTACCAAGGAGCCATGCACCCGCAAATTCCCCAGACTCAAAACGACGGAATAATCCTGATCTTCGAAGGATGTAGGCGTCATGGGATGAGCCAGGGTAGCCTGCGAGGACGCTAAGAAAGCGTCCTGGGCCACCACTGCTTGCACATTCAGTGAGTGGTCCATTTTGCGGTTCCTGGGAAAAAAATGCAAAAAAATTACATCATTAACGCTTGGGAAATTAGTCAAACACTCTTAACACTTAACACTTATAACACCCTAAGTCAAACGTTATCATCAACTAAAACTAAACAACTACCTTAAATTTAAGTGCCGAACAAAAGGAGATGTATGTTATAGCCTTTAAAATTTTGAGTTACTTGTTCAATTTTAAGTACACTTTCAAATGTTTGACTTGGAACAAACTGATATTTTTTATAAGTGAAAAATACGGGCCATTGGTTCACATACACTCTTTGCAAGGAGGGAGTATTTGCAAGGAGGGACTGATTACAATGAGGGAATAATTAAAAGGAGGGACTACTAACATAGAGGGATTAATTACAAGGAGGGACTAGTAACAATGAGGGAATAATTACAAGGAGGGACTACTAACATAGAGGGATTAATTACAAGGAGGGACTACTAACATAGAGGGAATACTTACAAGGAGGGACTACTAACATAGAGTGAATAATTAAAAGGAGGGACTACTAACATAGAGGGATTAATTACAAGGAGGGACTATTAACAATGAGGGAATAATTACAAGGACTGACTACTAACATAGAGGGATTAATTACAAGGAGGGACTAGTAACAATGAGGGAATAATTACAAGGAGGGACTACTAACATAGTGGGATTAATTACAAGGAGGGATTAGTAACAATGAGGGAATAATTACAAGTAGGGACTACTAACATAGAGGCATTAATTACAAGGAGGGACTAGTAACAATGAGGGAATAATTACAAGGAGGGACTCTTAACAATGAGGAAATAATTACAAGGAGGGACTACTAACATATAGGCATTGATTACAAGGAGGGACTAGTAACAATGAGTGAATAATTACAAGGAGGGACTCTTAACAATGAGGGAATAATTACAAGGAGGGACTCCTAACATAGAGGGATTAATTACAAGGAGGGACTAGTAACAATGAGGGAATTATTACAAGGAGGGACCAAAACAAATGATGTTTTTTGTCCAAAGGAGGGACAAAAAAAAAAAAAAAAACACACCAAAAAGTTAGCTCAACATGGAAGAATGAACTTGCCTGTATATGTACTCGTCGCAAGCAGGAGGGACAAGGGCAACGTGGGTACAGTCAATGGCACCCATGACGTTGGGCATATCAGCAATATTATAAAATGCCAGTTTAATGCCGTTTCTGGCTACCATATCCTCAGGAAAACAAATATATTTTCGAGTTATGGTAGCCATGCCTTCCAAAAACTTGGATAGGATGCGGCTCAGCGTAGGCTGTGAGATCCCCACGGAGAGGGCACCCAGCCTCTGGAAAGAGCCGTTCGCCAAAAATTGCAGGCAGCCAAGCATCTTGGTCATACCTGAAATTGCTTGCCCCTTCCTTGTGGTGCGGGCTAAAAATGGCCACAGCTCACTATACAACTTATGGAGGGAAGCGCGATTAAGCCTGGTGAGCTCCAACAGCTCAATGTCATGCATGCCATTGATGTCCATGCGTCGCCGCTGGTGCAGTCTGGCCTCTGACCTCCGGACGATCTCAATGCTCATGAGCTGCAGATCCTCATGCTCCTCAAATGCACTAGACTCATCCATAAGGGGATCGAAAATGAATGGGCCAGGGGTTTCTTTAATCAAGCACTATGCAAAACCCGGGCCGTGGTGGCGAGGTCCCTCTGGCTTTTGAAGTCCAGATTTAGGTGTTTGGACCATGGGGGGGGGGGGGGGGCACTGCAGTATGACCCCAACAAGGTTATACCAATATTTTAATTTACGTTTTTTTAACATGGACCACACGTGCCAGAGTGGCACAACTGAGTGTCAGGGTTCTTCAGTTGGTGGGCGAGATGCAGGAGCTGCGCGACTCGTTGGGGACCACAGATGAAGAATAATGTTCTGTGGCCTGCCATTGCTATGTATTTCGTTTTTTATAGTTGTAAAAATTTTAAATTTTCAAAATATTTTAAGATTTTATATTTTATGATGGAATAAAAAAAATAAATGTTTCACTGTCATTTCATATACAAAATACATTAACACAAAACTAATGGGCCCAGAAATATTTAAAGATGAATGTTCACATGACCAAGAAGTGATTTGGGTAAGTTTTAGGGGGCTAAAATGGAAGAAGAACCTAACCGCAAAATGGTTTGGGTGAGCTTTAAGGGTCCAAAAGGGAAGATGGAGGATAGTGCTAAGTGATTTAGCTAAACATTGTAGTAGAAGTGAGGGTGGCAAATATGTAGGCGAGCACTTTAATGAGTTAAGTTTGTAGTGCGCAGGCGCAAGATCGTAAGGATTTCCGTCTGGACGATTATTTATTGAAAAAGGGAAACAGAAACTAACGGGAAACATATGGATTCGTGGGAGGAGACGATGGGAAAAGGGCAAAAACGAAAGCCTACATTGTAACATGAGAAAATGAAACGGAAAAGTCACGCTGGAAAATGACATCCTCGTATTCGTACTCTGCCGTACGAATGGACGGAAACTTTACAGAAGGATTGCAATGCATGCATAGAATCGCTTGCACACTCATACGAGAGCGGGAACATTTAAAAAAAAAACAGATCGGCAATAAAACAAATGTATTTTTTTGTCTCTCTGAATCGAGCCTAATGTGCTACTACAGGCAAAGGTAAGTCTTACACCATTGTGTCTGGTTACGTTTGGCACTGTACTAAACTGTTTTCAGTTCCTGAATTTACAGGGAGGCCGATTCGTTAATAGCGCCAGGTAGCGACAGATGAGCGACTGTAGCAGTATTTTCACAGCGCCCGCTAGTAGTCGCTGTGCTTGGCCGTTGTTCGGTTGTTGACAGCGACTCAGTCGGTGTGTGGTAATGTTGAATATTGGGTGAGGAGTCGCTATTTGACAGGTTCCGCGCTGTATGGGAGCGCATGATAGCGAATGGCCATAGCGAATGGCTCCCACCATATTCATTAACAAATCACGCTCAAAAAATTCTCTCGCTGTTAAATGCATGTTTAAACCCCAGAGCGCTGGTGGCGATGGGTTAAAAGTAGTTTTTTAATCCCCAAACAACCATATTTTTTGAAACCAAAAAAAACAAGTTTATAAAAACATTTTGTAATATGAATACATTAATATCAGACCTGTAATATCAATTCTGCACAATTTTTATTTTTATTTTTTTTTTACCTTAAAAAAAATATCTAACATGGCAGAAGTGGTAACAGAAATTTTCACATTAAAAAAAAAAAAAAATTATTAACAATTTATTATGAATATTTAAAGATTGTTCCATTGAAATGCATTGGATAGCGCCAGGTAGCGAGAGGTTATACCTGTCGCTGTTCAAGGTCGCTCGCTGGCGCTGTGGGGTGAGGCTGGAATAATGATGAATGATTCGCTATCTGGCGCTCTCTCAGTCGCTAAGCAGGATCAGCTTGATAAATGTGTGATTGTGGTGGGGAGCCGGCATTCTCGTGGCCGTGATTACCGTTCGCTCACCAGTCGCTACCTGGCGCTATCCCTTGTTAAATAAGGCCCATAGTTAATATGTGTCCATCAAGTTCAACCAAGGATGTTGGGGTAGGGGAAGTTATTTTTATTTAAATTTTTGTTTTTGTTTTACTGATAACAACTAATAGTAACTGTTCATGTTATTTTCTTCTAAATAAGCATTTAACCCTTTAAACGCCAGTCACGTAAAATGTACGCGGCTGCCTCTCCTGCAGTTAACTGCCAGCCACGTAAATTTTGTGTGCCTGACTTTCCCCACTAATAATAAAAAAAGTTTTAAAAAAGTCACTTACCTGACCCCTCGTTTAATTCAGCTGGGTCTCCTCTTCAAGATGGTGGTCTCCGATCGTTCATCGGACGTCCTCCGGCTGCAGGGGAGGGCCCGGAATAGAGTGACCCCCCATTTCAGCTGCCTCCGGCTTTTCCTGTAAAAAAAAAAAAAAAATGACATTTACTTACCTGCGTGTGCACTGGCTCCCGCCGACCCTCCTCTTCACCTGGGGGGCCTCCGATCCCCCCCAGGTCTTTCCGATCTTCAGGAGAGAGCCTTCCAGTCTCTCTCCCCTCTGCTGTTCCGATGGAGGCTGCCATCTTGCCGCTAAGCCCCGCCCATTTGGGGGAGGGGGGCTAATGACGTCAGCCCGGCCCGTTGTCCCCGCTAAGCCCCGACCCTTTTGGGGGCGGGGCTATGACGTCATCCCGATCACCGGCTTCAGCTCTCTCAGCTGTCAGATGCCGGTGATCGGTGCCCGGGGAAGGAGCTGACAGGAGATCCTCTGATCTCCTGCCTCCCTCTTCTCTGGATGCCGATCACCGGCATCTGTCATCAGAGCGGCGAGGGACAAGAGCTTACAATCAAAGGTAAGTACGGTAAAATCATTTTGTCTGTGTCTTCTTTTTAGTTAACCCTTTGTGAGCTGGTAAGGGGTCTATAAGACCCCTGTACCAGCTCACAAGGCTCTGGGTATGGCAAGTCACCTGCGGCGAGTGGGTGACTTGCCAAAACCCCCAGCCCGATTTACCTGCCTCCCAAAGGCCAGGGGGGGGCAGAAGGGCCCAGGCCACTATGGCTATGTGGGCTAGTAGCCTGCAGGGCCAGGGGCCACCAGTGCTGGCCCCTGTGCCCTGTTCTACAAGCCCCCATAGCTGGCCTGGGTCAGTAACGCTGGGTAGGGGGGACCCTACGTAATTTTTTGAGGGATTTTTAAGGGGTTTTAACCCTTAAATTTCCCCCCAAAAATGGGGGGGGACCCTATGTAATTTTTTTTTTTTTATTAACTCCTTATGTCCTGTCGCCCAGCTGGTAATAAATGCTTCCAGCATTTTGTGGTGTGTTTTTTTTTAAGTGGACCAACACCCAGGATTTTGACTATCCTGGGTATTGGTCTTCTCCCCCGGGGCATCCCGATCGGGGATGCCCCGCTGTGTGAAACCCCCCTGATCACCCACAATAACTCACCTCACCCGGGTCCTACGGCGCATGCGCGGCCACTCGTCCAATCAGAGGGGCTCAGAGGGGCTGAGTTATGGACGTCTAAGAGACGTCTAAGCTCAGTCGCTCTGAGCGCGCTAGCGGGTGCATCCCCCACTTCCCTCTAACAGGGAGCGTAAATAGCCGGCGCGGACACGCGCCCTACTGGAGGGATAGCGGGGATGCGGCCCGCGCATGCGCCGTAGGACCGGGATTCAAGTAAGTGGTAGCGGGTGTTCCGTGGGGTGTCACACAGAGGGGCATCCCGATTTTGGATGCCCCAGGGGGAGGAAATAGAACGGTCTGGGAATCTTATAGATTCCCGGGCCGATCAGCCCTGGGTGTTGGTCCACTTAAACCCATTGTGAACTCGTAAGGAGTCCATGAAACCCCTATACCAGTTCACAAGGCTGGGGGGCTGTCAAGTCACCTGCGGCGAGCGGGTGATTTGCCATTAACCCCGGCCCCCCTATTACCTGCCTCCCCGAAGCCCAGGGGGGGCAGAAGGGCCCGGGCTGATTTAGGAGGTGCGGGCTTATACCTGGCAGGGTGGGGGGCCACCAAAACTGGCCCCTGCGCGCCCGGTTCTACAAGCCCTGCATAGCTGATCCCCGGGCTGGTTATGCTGGGTAGGGGGGACCCCATGTCATTTTTTATGGGAATTTTTAAGGAGTTTTTAACCCTTAAAATAAAAAAAAAATGGGGATTACCCCCCTCTTGGAAGAGGAACCCCACGCCAATTTTTTTTCTTGATTTAACCCTTTGTAGTGTGGATTGCAGTTGTATTTTATTTTTACATGTTATAAAGTGTTTTTTCAGTTTGGGGGGTCTTCTGAACAGTAACGGGGGGCTACCGATACATATGTGATACCGTTGTAATCGGGAGAAATGGGGCTTTCACATGCAATATGGTTTCCTTAAAAAAAAAAAGGTTTTATTTGAAATAAAAGAGACAATTTTCTAAAAAATATTTTTTTTATTTTGTTTTGTTTAATTTTCTCAAAAATATTAAAAAAAACAGTAAAAAAATTACAAACAAGACATTTCATGTTAAAGCCTAAACTCTGCCGCAAAAATAAAATATATAATTTTCCTGGAAATTCCTGCAAAAGTCACAGTTAAGCATAGTGCAAAATGGTGAAAAATGACCCGTCAAGAGAGGGTGACAAAACCTCAAGTAGGTTGGCAGTTAAAAGGGTTAATAGAACCTATGCATGTTGGGTATCGTTCTGCTCGGGGGACCTTGCGCTTTCAGATTTAGCTTGGTTTTTTTTGTTTGCATATTGATCTTTTAGGAAAACTCATTTTTTATTCTGCTTTATTATACATTTTTTAAGGAAACCCTGTGCGACCAAAGAATTCTTTGAGGGATTACTTTCAGAAAGATGGGCCCACTACAACATGCTGGGTACGCTTAGAAAGCTTATCATGTGTACTTTCAGGAATGTATGGTTTGTGGGGGGTATTCCAAATGTAAAGGTTTTTTTTGGCAGAAAAAGTGCAAGGTGCGCACTTTGTCTGCAGAGTTGAAATTTTCAAGCAAAATTACCATTGTGCATATGCTTTACTTTTTGGTGTTTGGCAACTCTTCTTTTGACAGTACCTATGCATGTTGGGTATCGTTCTGTTCGGGGGATGTTGCTTTTTCAGATTAACTTGTTTTTTCTTGTTTGCATATATTTTTTTTTAGGAAAATGTGGCTTTGATCCTGTTTTTTTTATCCTTTTTTAGGGAAGCTCTGTGTAACCAAAGAATACATTGAGGGAGAACTTCCAGAAAACTGTGGCAACATCAACAAGACTGGTACGCCTAGAAAGCTTGAAGTGGGTATTTCCAGAGAATATATAGCTTGTGGGGGTATTTCAAATGTAAAGGGTTGTTTTTATTAAAAAACTGCAAGGTGCACATAGAGCTTAGCATAGCTGTATTTGATCTAAAAATCTCTTAAAGTGCTGTTTCAGTTTGGGGGAGTCTCCTGGGCAGGAAAGGGTGTCTACCAATACATATGTGGTACCGTTGTAACCGGGAGAAATTGGGATTTCACACGCAATAAGATTTTATTGACAAACTTACATTTTTTATTACAAAAAAACACTACAAATTGTAAAAAATAGATTTTTTTATTTTTTTTCACATATTTCACCCCAAAATATTAAGAATACACTTGACAAATGACAAACAAGACATTTTATGTTAAAGCCCAGACTCTGCTGAAAAAAACTATATATAATTTTCCTGGGAAATCCATGGAAATCCCTTTAAAAATCACATCTGAACAAGGGGAGAGCAAAATAGTGCAAAATGGTCTGGCAACAAAGGGTGACACAAACTCCAGGTAGGCTGGCACTTAAAGGGTTAATCCTTTTTTAAGCTGTCAGTGCTTGCTGTAGCAAGCTTCCGTGGGAGGCTATTCAACAGGTTTATAGTTCTTATGGTAAAGATGATTGTGCCCCCTTGTCTTTAGAGAGGATTTTACTTGAAACAGTGTTTTCTCATATCTTTGTATTGGCCATTTATATATTTATACAAGTTAATCATTTCTCGGAATCTTTCCTCATAGGTAAGGTCCTTCATTCCTCTTATTAGTTTGGTGGCTCTCTTCTGCACCCTTTTACATAGTCAGAGCGTCCTTTCTATGAACGGGTGCCCAGAACTGGATGGCAGGTGAGGGCGCACCAGTGCCTTGTAAAGAGGCAAAATTAAAACTCTAACCCATGATTCCATGCCTCTTTGGCCTTGGAAGCAGCTGCTTGACATTGACATTGCATGCTGTAATTTAGCCTGTGTTTCTCCCAGTTTTAGTCCACCAGGGACATATGTGGCCTTCAGGTTATTAGACCACAAGTGCATGACTCTACATTTCTCCCCACATTGAACTTCATTTTCCAAGTAGATGCACAGATACTCATAGTGTCCAAGTCAGCCTGGAGCTTGTGAACATTTTCAGTAGACTGCACTCTGCAAAAGAGATGTTGCATTTAATTCCATTTTCGATGTTATTTATAAACAAGTTGAATAATAGTGGTACACCACTTGCAATCGGTAACCATTCAGAGTAGGAAACATTAACCACAACTCTCTTCACAAGATCCTTCAGTTTTCATTCCAGTTACAAACTGTATTTTCCGATCCTGAAGATCTCAATTTCTCTAATAAGTGTCTATGGGTGACAGTGTCAAATGCTTTTGCAAAATCCAGAACAACTATATCTACAGCCGCCCCTCTGTCCAGGCGTCTACTCACCTCCTCATAGAAGGCAGATCAGGTTAGTCTGGCAGCTTCTGCCCTTAGTAAAACCATGCTGGTTGTCAGTTTTCCCACTTTTCCCAAAATAGATGTTAAACTTACAGGTCTGTAATTGCCCAGAGAAAACCTAGAGCCCTTGGCACTATACCAGTTGTTAGTGAGTCTTTAAAGATCAAGAACAGGGGTGATGAGCTGAGTTCTTTAAGAACTTTTGGGTGAAGTCCATCTGGTCCTGCAGTCTTATTCGCATTTAAATTATTTAGTGTTTCTTGGATGATATCGATGTTTAGCTTGTTCAGTATTATTACTATCAGTGGTATCTCCTGTGTTGGCTCCTTGCTCCTCTCTTGTGTACACAGAGCTAAAGAATCCATTTAACAGTCAAGCCTTCTCTTCATCCTCAGGGACCATTTCCCCATTATCATTAATTAGGGCACCTATCTGTTCTGATTTAGTTTTATTTGAATTTATATATTTTAAAACATGTTAAAGGGTTAGTTTTGCTTTCTTTGGCCACATCTCTTTCATTTTTTGCATTTGCCAACTTTGTTTCTTTCTTACATGCTTTATTTACTAATTTATACTTTCCAAGGGTTACAGAAGAGAGCTCAGCCTTGTAATATTTAAATGCCCTTTTCTTGTTCTTTATTTTAGGCAGGCCAACTTCCCCAAGTTCAGAGCTGCACTCCAGGACATAGACTGAGAGCAGGCATCTAATTTTTTTACAGTGGCAGAAGCAGGTGAATGGGAGACCCGGCTGGATCGATCAAGGGGTCAAGTGAGTGGCTTTTTTTTTGGGGGGGGGACTGCGAGCAGGGGGAAAGTAGGGACATAAAATTTACATGGCTGGCATTTAACAGTAGGAGAGGCTGGTGTTAGAAGGGTTAAAGGGAACCCTCTGTGTATACCTGTTTTTTGGGAATTCTGTGAGTGCCTCACTATTCTTTGGACCTCAATAATACTAATGGCTGGGGTCTAATACTACAGCCTTTTATTTAACAAAAAATTAAAGAGAACCCTCTTTGTATCCCTGGTTCTTTTTTGGGTTGTCAGTCACCTGTGTCTCATAATTTTTTGGGTCTAAATAATATTACTGGTCGGGTCTAATAATACAGCTGTTTATTTAACAAAGAGTTAAAGAGAGCCCTGTGTGTATGCCCTGGCTTTTTTTTGTCCTGTGGATCACCTGCGCCTCACTGCTTTTTGGACCTGAATAATACTAGGTCTAATACATGCCGTTATTTTACAAACATTTAAAGAGAACACTCTGTGAACTCCTAGTTTTTTATGGAATGTCATTAGCTGTTTGTAAGTGTTCTTTTAGTCCAAATACCAATCTGATGTTGTACAGCCATTTCTTTTGCACAAATTTCTGAGCCAATAGACATTTTGAAATCCAGTGGAGGAGGTTAACAGCGACAGTCTCAGTCTGAGCCCCTAAGGCCTGTGACAGCAGCAGGACTATCTGTGACCCCAATAAGCTGAATTATTCCATTTGAGCATGGAAACAGAATCATCATCAACTATCCTTATAAACTGTTGTGATTTAGTTTGGCACCAGCACAAAAAGATGAGCCCATGCCATTATGCTGACCTGGAAATGCAAAGTGAGCAGTCGCCACACAGCAAGTTCTTAAAAGTGTGTTCCCATCCTTTGGGGATCAATAGTCATAGCATAAGGCATGCGGGGGTGAAATATGGTGTTATCCAGTTCTGATTAATTTAAATGAATGTCAGAAATTGGATTGCCACATTTTGACATGTCATGGCCTAGAGGTAAGTAAGCAATCCTGCGACTGGGGGTGACAGGTTTGATTGCCAGCCAGCCAAGTGCTCTTGAGTAACCTAGTCCCCCAACTGTTACTTCTTTACTTGTGTGTGTACAAGCAATGCAATTCATGAACCAGCCTGTCTAAAGACTGTGCAATAACTTGCTTGCACACACACAATAAAAAATGCTTTTACACACGCATATATTTTTGCTTCCATCTTCATAGTTTTTTCAACACCAAAAATAATCCAAAAAGAATCCATATGTTCTTGGAGAACATGAGTATAGCTTTATCTATTTAGATATGGACAGATTATTGTTTTTGTTGTTTTTTTTTTTATTCCTCACTTTATGTCCCCCTCCATAATAGTGGTAAAAGGGCTAGAACTCCTTCAACAAAGTAATATCAGAAACGCCAAAAACACAACTAATTGGCTGTCACCATATTACTTAGGTTACATAGTTAATACGGTTGAAAAAAGACATATGTCCATCAAGTTCAACCAAGGGTGTTGGTGTAGGGGAAGTTATTTTTTATTTTATTTTATAAGGGAAGCTATTTATTTTTATTTATTTCTTTTTAACTGATAACCGCTAATAGTAACTGTTAATGTTATTTTCTTCTAAATAAGCATCTATGGCCTGATGCAGAGCCTCCCCAGAACTGACCATATTTTGTTCCGTTTTTCCTATGGCCCGTTTTGCTTACATTTGTCCCGGGGTTCAAATGTGATGCAGAGCCGCGGTCGGCCGAGCTCCGTTAATGCTCAGTGTATGTGTCTTCAATTGGGAAGTGTTTTTTCCCTTCATGGGTGCTTTCCGTGTGGTCGTGGGTTCCGTTGCCGTTCACACGGACGATCCTTTTGTTTTTTTTGTCCTTTTTCTTGCGTTTCCCAATGTAGCTTCTGGCAATTTGTTTCCGTTTTCACCCCGATTCCGACAGTTTTTCCGTGTTTGCTTACATTTCCATGGTTTTCCTGTTGTCAATCTGGGTCCACGCAAGCGCACATCCCTAGTCCTCCCTCATGCTTTCACCATACAACAAACTGACACTTTTAGCAACACCAAAACTTACCTTAAAATAATATCCTTCTTCTTCCTCCTCCTCCTCCCTTTGTTTAATGCATACCTTAATCTGTTCTTCTTTTTCTTCTTCCCTTTGTTTAATGCATACCTTAATCTGTCCTTCTTTTTCTTCTTCCCTTTGTTTAATGTATACCTTAATCTGTCCTTCTTTTTCTTCTTCCCTTTGTTTAATGCATACCTCAATCTGTCCTTTTTTTCTTCTTCCTTTTGTTTAATGCATACCTTAATCTGTTCTTCTTTTTCTTCTTCCCTTTGTTTAATGCATACCTTAATCTGTCCTTCTTTTTCTTCTTCCCTTTGTTTAATGCATACCTTAATATGTCCTTCTTTTTCTTCTTCCCTTTGTTTAATGCATACCTTAATATGTCCTTCTTTTTCTTCTTCCCTTTGTTTAATGCATAACTTAATCTGTTCTTCTTTTTCTTCTTCCTTTTGTTTAATGCTTACCTTAATCTCTTCTCCTTCTTCTTTGTCTTCTTCTCCTTCTTCTTCCTATTCTTCCTTCTCCTCCTCCTCCCTTTGTTTAATGTATACCTTAATCTGTTCTTCATTTTCTTCTTCCCTTTGTTTAATGCATACCTTAATCTGTTCTTCTTTTTCTTCTTCCCTTTGTTTAATGCATACCTTAATCTGTTCTTCTTTTTTTTCTTCCCTTTGTTTAATGCATACCTTAATCTGTCCTTCTTTTTCGTCTTCCCTTTGTTTAATGCATACCGTAATCTGTCCTTCTTTTTCTTCTTCCCTTTGTTTAATGCATACCTTAATCTGTTCTTCTTTTTCTTCTTCCCTTTGTTTAATGCATACCTTAATCTGTCCTTCTTTTTCTTCTTCCCTTTGTTTAATGCATACCTTAATCTGTTCTTCTCCTTCTTCTTCCTATTCCTTGTCCCATATACGTACCTTTTGGGACATGTAACTGTATGATTATGTCCTGAGAATGTATAGTGCCAGGAAAGAGAACACACCACACCATTTGTTTTGTTTTTTTAATGAACCTTTTTTTATAAAACTACTAAAAAATTTTTGAACTTTTTTAAAATCTATAAAAATTAGCAGCCGGATCTTCATTATTCTTGCTGGCCTTTTCTTTGATATGTGATGAAAAACATCATCAGTTTTGCCTTGTAAGTATGTTGTGCTTATCTAGGGCTTTTTTTTTTGGTCCATTTTTAGGGTTATTTCCTTAATGTTTCTTGGACCATGTTTTTTGAATTTTTGTGCATGCTTTTAAACTGCATTTTGGATATATCTACAAAACTTACAAGGCTTGTGGCCAACATGGCGTCTGGGGCGCAGCCTCCTCCCTTCTTCCACCATCTGTTGCTGCTGTGAAGCTGTTGGGATCATAAACACAAGGATATTATTGTCTGTTTGTGGCTCCTGAATGTCAGATTAGGTTAGGCTTCTATGCATCAAATCACTCACCTTCCCCAGGCACCTCTTCTTCTTGTCCAGCTTCATGGACTATCCCTTGTGATTGGCCTGCGACGTCCGAATCTACAAATAACAATAGTGCACATTAGTATATGTCTTTATTGCATGTATCAGGACATATGTAAGTTTTATAGTCTTACCGGAGTCAGGTTGTGGTTGATTCAGGATCGACTCCCTGCCATGCGATTTCCCCCCCCCCGCATACTGAGGTCTACCGGCTCATCCAATTCACTGGCAGAGGAGGGGGTGGGCATTGGCACTGGCGGTGTACCACCTATACCTTCACCAGTTTCTCCCAACACTGGGCTGCGGGCTCTTCTCCGGGTGGGGCGGCAACGCATATTCCATTCATGCACTGCAATATAAACATAATCATAAAAACAGGCCCAGGCAAGGGCAGTGTGATTAGTGTCATGTCAAGTAGCAAGACTTACCTGGAAAGTGTTTGGCAAAGTACCGCCTCACCCGGGGCCTATGCCTCCTCTTCAAGTCAGACCAGTGTTGGGCGATCTGTGTGAAGGTATAGGTGGTTCCTGAAATCTGGGCAATCGCGTCCACCACCGCCAGTGCCAACGTCCTTTTGTCAAAATCGCACGGCAGGAAATCGTAGCGGTTCCTCAGCATCATCTGTTTGCCAAAAACACAATGGTACAGCATTAGTCACACAAATACATGTCAAAGTCTCATGCCCTATCTAAAGGCAGTTTATGGCCCTCATTCCTACTCACATGGGCCTACTTATTCAATCTGCCTCTAGGCTAGTGTGCTGCTGCGCACATGTTAAAAAACTAAGCTGGTCTAGTAGTTTACTTTAACAAGTCAGTTGTTCCTCACTAACCTTGAATGAAAGAGTGCCAGCCATGGAGTAGGAGCCTTAAAATCATCGATCCTTTATTTGAAGCACTTAAAAGTCCATCACAGCATGGTAAATTGTAAAAAGCATACAACGAGCAGGCCCCACGTCGACGCGTTTCGAGCACCAGCTCTTAATCATGACAATGGGGCAACTTGAAAAACCGTCATTTATACACATGTCAATCACTATTAATTACACAACACATTTCAACTGAGACAAAGACCCGTCATTATAAAAAGAAAGGGAAAAGCCGAGAAGTGATGAGGGAATGGCGTACCTGTATATAAGTAGTCGGAGATAAAATATGGAAGCTCCGTTCCTGAATGTCCGGCTCCATAATGCGCACATCCCAGCTCCCTGCACACCGTGGAAGATTCACTTCCGTATTGTAATGCGAGAGGAGAGACCTCCTCCAATCAGCTCGCACGAGTGACGTGTCAAGACTTCATTGGTGGCAGTGTGAACGTGTCATAGGACTGGAATGGAGCAGCCTGCATAGTGGACGCCATTAAGGGCACATTGATTACAATGTGAAACACATCTAAAGGTTATTAATCACTAAGATCTGAATGTTAGTAAGTAAATCTATTTGCATGAACATGCCAATCAAGGCGTTATGTCCTATATTATAAATTATCACATTCTCTTGTTAAAATATCAGTCTAATTCCCTAAATTATTATGTCACTGGTCTTTGTCTTAAACCAAGGCACTATTAACAGCAACATTCAGCATATACATTAAATATACAAAAGTGTCTGACTCTAATATATAACTTCAACTCTAAATTAATAAAATACAGACAGTAAGCATTCATTACAATGTATATATTATTAATGATACAATTATATCCTCACTAATCTTGCCCTGCCATAGCTATTTTTTATTTAGCGGCTTGTGCGCGCACATAAACGCACGCTCGCCTACTCACATCCATTATTAGGTTGTCCTGCTCCTCAGTATATAGTGCTGGCGACATCTTGGTTGAGTTCCTGGGTATGGCTATAACGTTCCCCCGCAGTGACGTGCGTGCGTGCGCGCACGCAGGCACACGCGCTGCAGAACACGCCCACACGGGACAAATATTTAAAGGTCAATGCACTCAGCTCTGTGTTGGTTGCCATATCACTATGCCCAGACCAAAAGGGAGCCACAAAACCCCCAAAAGCCCAGAGGCACTTACTAGCCGCACAGATAGACATCGCAAACACACACACAAGAGCAGGCACAAGAGCCGGGAGGGACATGGCCATAGTGAAAGGGTGGATAAGCCAGCCACACAGGCTTCGAGGCAAAAACGCTGCTAAATCATCCAGGCCTCCCAAGGCAAAAAAAATCGAAGACAACCTTGCAGCCTCCACCTCCTCCACCCACAAAGCATGTGGAAAAATCTAGGCACACCACCAAGGGTAAGCGTAGGACCAAAACAACTAGCCCACCCAGGCCAACCACCCCTCCTTCTGGCCACTCTGTCTCCTCAAGTACCACAACCACAGAGTCAACAGAGAGCTCCACAGGTGACAGCTCGACAGGCACCCAGCCATTATCACCTAGTACCCCCCATACTCCATCACAGTCACCCATCAGCCCAAGAAACCTAAACTACTCCCCAGACAGCCAGCCATCAATGTCGTCTGTTGCTGGAGACACCACACACCCATGTGGACGCCAGCTGCGCTGTGGATCACTTACAGCCCGTTTCTGTGATGTCCAAAGCATGGCTGTAGCCACTGGTGTTTGTGAGCACTATGATGCCCTATTTGGGCGTTATTCCAAATCAACAACCAAGCAGGCCAAGCAAGAGCTTTGGGATAAGATTTGCCGGCAAGTGAATAGTGTTGGTTCTGTGAGGAGGGATGCTGAGCAAATTAAGCGAAAATTTGGGGACCTTAAATATTATGTGAAAAAAAAAATGGACATGCGCCGCCAGCAGAGGTAAATGACATTTAGAGTGGAAATGCATGTATAGGCTGCTTTCTAACTAGATGTAACACTTATTATGTGTGCTTTAATCTTTACCAGCATGCAGACAGGGGGTGGTCTCCCGACGAAAATCAGCCTAACACCAGCGGAAGAACATGTGTTTAACTATATTCACCCAGCAACACTTCATGGCCTGCAAGGGGACCTAGACACAGACATGAATGGGAGGTCCGGAGGTGAGTATATGTTTACCTTGTTACTTTTTAATGGGGACCCAAACAGTTGGATACACCTTACTACACACTGGTCTTTGAAAAAACACTAAAAGTACATTATCTTGTCCAAGAACGCCGCACTAGGCCAAGCTACCCCTGCATTGTCCCAGGGGGAGCACGCAACAGCCTTGTGTCCACACCAACCAACCTGAGTGTATGGATGAGGTATGTCAATGCTCCACTGTGTAGAATTATTAATTAGAACTTGCATACATTGAATGAAAAAAAGATGTCTCACTACCTGCTACCTTTCTTTGCAGACCCTAACCAGTCCACCCATTATCGAAGTAATTCATAATTTGGAGGAGGAGGACCCAATTCTGCTGCAGCCAAGCCAACCTGAACCAGTGGGAGAACATCATACCCAACAGGCCCAGCAAGTGCAGCCCCTGGTCTCCAATAACCAAAACTCTGTGGAAGAAACCTCTTCTGCCGTGGATGTTGTCCACACAACAGACTCTGCGCCAACCCAGCCACCAGCAGCCACTCAATCTGTAGCAGATCCACCCACCCACCCGTGGCAGCGGCGGAACACATCCACGTCGCCATATCAGCCAGAGGAGACAGCTACAGATAATGGAGGAAGCATGGCGCCAGGAGAATATAGCATTTTCTGCTAACACACAGAGGTTTAATGAGACAGTGTGTACACAAATTACCTCTATGGCCCAGCAAATAGAGGGTTTAAATCAAAATGTCTCAGGGCTGCTTGCAGAAACCAGACAATTAAACAGGCATATGGGTGAAATGGTCCAACAATGGCGACTAATGAATCAGAGCCTTGCTCATATTGCCTCAAACATGCACACACCCCATACCTCAACTTCAACCTCCTACCCTACATACCACTGAATGCATGTGTTGATATATTGTTTATGGGGAGCAGGACCCACCTCGAACATTAAAAAATAAACATGCTCTTCCACAACCCCACGTTAATTTGCAGAAAAATCCAACAAAATGTTTGGAAAATAAATTTTGGTTTATGACACAAAATAAAATGAAAAAACAAACAAGGATTGTAATTTAACCAAAAACATTTTCAACAAGTTGTGAACGGATCGCCTGTGCTGTGCCACTTTGTGATCCTGAGTAGGGAGGTGTAACTTCGTCAGAAATCATTAAACCCTCCTTAGGCAGCTCACTGTATCTTTGCGCACGGCGTTGTATGGTGAGGTTGTGCAGAACCCCACAAGCAATAATAATCTTGATGACCTTGGCGGGCTCATACTGCAGAGCACCCCCAAGTCTGGTCAAGACATCGGAAGCGCATCTTCAGTAATTCAAAGGAACGTTCAACCACTGAGCGAGTCCTCCTATGCACTGTGTTATAACGCTCCTGGGCCTGCGAGGTTGGGTGGAGGATGGGGGTAAGTAACCACGGGAGCAAAGGATATCCCGAATCACCTGCCAAAAAAAAAAAAAAAAATTTTAGCAAACACCCTAATCCTAAATAAACATGACAAATGTGCCTCTTTGCAACATATGTAGTGGCAGGCCCCATACATAGTCGCAACAAAACTATAATGTTTTGGCCCAAAAAAAAAAAAAAAAAACCACAAGTAACTTACAGGATAATTACAAATAGGGCATGTTATGTTACTTTAAAATGTCAAGAACAGGGAACAACAGACAGAGGCCTAAGGGGAAGAGGCTCAGTAATGTGCTGCTTAGCATTCAAGCATTATTGAACAGGGACAATAGGTGAGCTGTGCAGTGTCAGAGCAAAGCACAGTTGTGATGAGGCAACATGCACATCCACCCAGTACACTCCTGTACAATGACTCTGGTATGCAACATAGCTAAGAGGGCCAGGACAGGAAGGAATAGTGGAGATTAGCTAAAAAAACCATAGCAAAAAATACTGGTAAGTAATTGATTGTAAACTTGTACTGAATCATTGTAGTCTTGAACAGATTAGTGGGGTACAGGCACAGACCAATCACAAAAATCATGCTGGACAACAACAACAAATTTCAAACACATACCCAGTAGCCATCCGCCAGACAGATCTCCTGATTGAAAACGATGAAAGAGGCTTGAGTTCCTCAAAATGTGGGAATCATGGGTGGAACCAGGGAAGGCTGCAAATAAACTTAAAAATTGCAGATCTGGGCCTGACACTGCCTGAACATTAATAGAATGGCCCATCTTCCTGTTCCTGCAAAAGCAAAAGATTACAGGAATTAGTGGGAACAAAAGTGTAAACATACTTAAATATATTCTTTCACATAAACAACATTTAAAAAGAATGGATGTTTGGGATACACAGGGTGTAGGTCTGCTTTTATCCTAAAAAAAAAAAAAAAAAAAAAGAACATTTTATGCCAACATTGCAGACACATGCTGACCTAAACCACATACCTGAACAGATATTCCTGGTCAGCAGGCGGAATTAACGAGACGTGTGTACAATCGATGGCACCCATGACTTTGGGCATGTTGGCTATGTTATAAAAGCCCAGCTTAACCTCATTCCAGGCTTCCGCTGTGTCAGGAAAAAAAACAAATTGGTGCCAGGGTAGCCATGCCATCCAAAAACTTGGTAAGGCTGCGGCTCAGCGTAGACTGGGACATCCCCACAGGGAAGGCACCCAGTCTCTGGAATGAGCTGTTTTTATAAAAACTGCAGGCAGCCAACCAATTTGGTCATACCTGCAATTGCATGTCCCTTCCTTGTGGTGCGGGCTAACCATGGCCGCAGCTGGCTATACAAGTCCTGGAGAGAAACACAGTTAAGGCGGGTGAGCTCGAATAGCTCAAGGTCATGCATGCCATCGATGTCCAAACGTGTTCGGTGCAGCCTGGTTTCTGCCATGCTCAAAAGAACCAGGCCACGTAGTTGATGCCTTTGATGCTCGCGCACAGAACAATGCATGACACGGAACACAAATACGGCTGCTAATAGTGGCTGTAAGTTGCCCGACAACACCCTCGTTTTATAGGGCTGATTTCAATCGGAAAACAAGGCTCTGCATCAGTTAAAAAAACGGACCAATGAACGACAAGTCCATTTTCACGGAGTACAGCCTCTTGCGAGCCGTCAATCGTAAAGGCGCGTGCCGAAACACCTGAGCGCATAAACGCACACAAAAAGCAATGTAGCACCCTTTCATGACCCGATCGCAGCACAAAACCAACGGGAAAACGTACGGGATAGCTGAACGGGGAGGCTCTGCATCAGGCCAATAGTTCTTATGGTAAAAAACGATTGTTGCCTCCAGAGACTAAATTTCTTTTTTTCCAATCGAAGGCAGTGCCCCCTTGTCTTTAGAGAGGATTTTACCTGAAATAGTGTTCCCCCATATTTTTTATATGGACCATTTTTATATTTATACAAGTTAATCATGTCCCCCCTCAGCCATCTCCTCTCAAGACTAAAGAGATTTAATTCTCGTAATCTTTCTTCATAACTAAGATCCTTCATTCCTCTTATTAGTTTGGTGGCTCTCCTCTGCATCCTTTCCATAGTCAGAGCGTCCTTTCTATGAAGGAGTGCCCAGAACTGAATGGCATATTCCCGGTGAGGGCGCACCAGTGCCTTGTAAAGAGGCAAAATTACATCCCTATCCCATGATTCCATGCCTCTTTTAATGCATGATAGTATCTTGGTGTCCTTGGAAGCAGCTGCTTGGCATTGCATGCTGTTATTTAGCATGTGATCTACCAGTACCCCCAGATCTTTCTCAACAAGTGACTCTCCCAGTTTTATTTCCCCGAGGACATATGTGGCCTTCAGGTTGTTAGACCCCAAGTGCATGACTTTAAATTTTTCCACATTGAACTTCATTTGCCAAGTGGATGCCCAGTGTCCAAGTCAGCCTGAAGCTTGTGAACATCTTCAATAGACTGCACTGTGCTACATATCTTTGTGTCATCTGCAAAAATAGAGACAGTGCTTTTAATTCCATCTTCTATGTCGTTTATAAACAAGTTGAATAATAGAGGGCCCAGCACTGAACCCTGGGGTACACTGCTTACAACTGGTAACCATTCAGAGTAGGTATCATTAACCACAACTCTCTGCACACAATCCTTCAGCCAGTTTTCAATCCAGTTACAAACTGTGTTTTTTAATCCTGAAGACCTCAGTTTTTCCCATAAGCATCTGTGGGGGACAGTGTCAAACGCTTTTGCAAAATCCAGAAAACTATATCCACAGCTGCCCCTCTGTCCAGGCTCCTACTCACCTACTCATAGAAGCCAATCAGGTTAGTCTGGCAGCTTCTGTCCTTAGTAAAACTGTGTTGGTTGTCAATTATAATATTATCGATAGTTACATATTCGTGTATGTAGTCCCTTAAAAGCCCGTCAAGCAATTTCCCCACAATGGATGTTAAGCTAACAGGTCTGTAATTGCCCGGAGAAGACCTAGAGCCCTTTTTAAAACCAAACCACATAAACAAAGTATTTCAAGAAAAGTTTGGCTCACTTGTTATAAGAATACATCCTCCACAGTGCTTGGACAGGGACATTCTAGATGTGCCCCCAAAGAAATGAGGCATTTAAATAAAACATCCAGATCAAACATCAATAAAACCCAGGTCCAGAAGAGATTCTGACCATGTGATTGCTGGCGGCCAATTGCGGGGTAGAATTTAACCTGGGGATTGCGGTTGAGGTGAGTAAAACCAGGGTTTGTGGTGGGGGATATGCACAGGGGGCTAAAGCAATCTGGATGCCCTTAGTGACTGTCACATTGACACTATAGAAAGGTAGTGTAAAAGGTACTGACAGTTCTTAGAGGAAAGGTCACCTGGCTGCTAAACTAGTTATCTTCACCCAGTCTTACTGTGTAGGACACTTTCCGTTGCTGCCACATGGTTGCACCTCTGCCTCCATACTGGAGCAGGTGTTTCTAGCTTAGCTCAGGGAATCCCATTTAACTTTAGCATAGGGTAAGCTAAGTATTGTTTTCTTTTTGTTTTTAAGCCTATAATGGGAAATCTAATATAATGCAATTTGGTCAGTTTCATCTCCATGGTCATCTGAATGGCATTCTCCGTTCAGTCAGATGAATAGCAAGCAATGCAAGCAAGTTCCGCTTATTACTACAGATATACTATGACCCGAATGAATGGGGACCTTCACAGACATACTGCTGGGACAAATTCATTGGCTGCTGTAGGTGCATTGTTTCTAATCACTGAGTATAATCTATGTGACAGTTCATTAAATTGTTTTGTCATTTTTTTCCAGGGTTACAGTACAAATTCTCTCCCTTTGAACTTAGAAGATGTGTCAGCTGCTCATCTGAGCAGTGTGTATTAACACTAACAAAGTCTTTATTAAACTTGCATGACATTGTATCATTTGAAAAAGTCATATTGTTTTTACCAAGAATAATGTTTGAAAACCACTGTTCTAGATTTACAAAAATGGATACATGACTAGAAAAAATATGTTTATTTAGCAAAAGCATATGCCTATAAACATATGACTGTCAAAAGGTCATTGTCAAAAATCACTGTAAATAATAAAGTGCATGTACAGAAAGCCACTTAAATGAAGGCATATGTTTTATATGTTATTAATTAATGCAAAATTAGAAATTGCAGCTCAGGTTTTCCTTTTGTGCTACATGTGACATACCAAATGTTTGCAATCTCAGTTTGGCCCAGTTGGACCCAATTCAGTCAGGGCTCTTAGATCTGAAAGCCTCTCCCAGAGGCGGTAACGTAATTTCTCTGGCTAGGAGCCAGGGGGTGAGATGGGGTAACCCATAGGTATTGTTTCCCTTTGTTTTTATTGTACAGTTATATTGTTTATAGGAAGAAAGACATGTGCAAAAAGGATAATTGGTGACCTCAGTCACCCTGGAAATAATCTCTTTCAATTGTTCCCCTCAGGTTGTAATTTCAGATTAATAGTCTGCAAAACCAATTGGTTTAAGAACAGATTTTCCCAATGTCCATTTGTAGTAAAAATCAGGGTTAAATAGTCCAGGGATACAAAGGAGTTAATGGCTTTCTCAAACTATTATTATTACATGGTTAGTCCCATTATTAGGTGATTAAACCAATAATTAAATAAGATAGCTGACTCTGGTTCTATAATTGTTCGCTGTATGACCTTGTTTACCAGAATTTCATGGAAGATGGTAGAATGTTATTATTTGAGATTGCATGTACATCCTGTTATCTTTAATTTAACTCATGACTAACATTAATTCACATCCTGCTATGGGAAGGGGTGCTTCCCATTATAGAGCCATTATGTGGGCACTGAACCATCATCTAGCGGGTTCTAGAGAAAGACGTTTCTTGCTGGTGAAAAGCCTAAACCTGGCTTGGTATGCTGAAGTTCAGCCCCTCCCTCAAAGAAGGAAGATTGACTCGCTGGCTACCTCACTCAGATAAACCGACACCCTCATGTAGATTTGCAAATTAATTGGAAAATCAAAATATCCCTTTCGCTAATACTGGGGCAGAGACCAGGTTAATTTATGGGATCCCCTGATGTTTTAAGGGGCGCCGGGTAATAATAACAGGATTAGGTGGGAAACAAATAGAAGCAACCCAAATTAAAATATTTATGAAAATTGGAAATCTCCCTACTAGGGAATATTCAGTGATGATTGCTGCAACTCCGTCCCTGGATAATAGGCATAGACATTCTGAAAGGGATGATGCTGCAACTGGCAGATGGTAAGTATCAATTTGGATTTTATCATGGTGGGAAATTACGCTGAAGCCAGGTACAGATGAGGCAATTTTTAGTAAGAAAAGTCTAAATGTCAGCAGTAGATATACTGCCTTGCTCCAAGGTGATCAACCTGAAACAAAACTGGATACCAGGAGGGCATAAAGGGATTAGTGAGGCAACTAGAGAGTTATTGGAAGCAGAAGCAATAGTGTTCACTACTAGTGAATAGAATAATCCTGTATGGCCTGTGAGAAAGTCTGATGGCACTTGGAGAATGACCGAGGACTACAGGGAGTTAAACAAACACACTACCCCATTAACTGCTGCAGTACCAGATACCATAACCCTGATAGAGCAAATTCAGAAACATCAGGGCACTTAGTATGGGGTATTGGATTTAGCAAGTGTTTTTCTTAGCATACCCATTACTGAGACCTACTGGAGCCAGTTCAGTTTCCCCTGGAAGAGCCAGCAATATTGCCCCATACGTTTGCCCCAGGGTGGAGCTATTCAACCAAGTCATAGGGTGATGGCAGAACATTTGGATGGTTTCGGTTTACTTGAGAACATACAGATGTAATATTATAATGACATTATGATACAGGGAGAAGAGTCAGAGACAGAAGTGGCAGATTGGTTACATCAGTTTGTGGAATACTTGAAATCAAAAGGATGGGAGATCAATCCAGGTAAGATTCAGGGACCCTCACAGACGGTTACGTTTTTGGGCATTCAGTGGAATAAGGGAAATAGAGAAATCCCTCCTAAAGCGAGACAGAAGATTTTAAATTTTGCTACACCCCTGAACAAGACACAAACCCAGCATTTTTTGATTGTTTGGGTTTTGGAGACACTTTTCTACAAAGTAACTCAGAAAAAATATGAATTCCTTTGAGGAGATGAAGAGAAGGAAGCTTCTGAAAAGGCTAAAGGGGCAGTTCAGCATGCTCTAGATATATGGCCAATGCCAAGAGGGGCCAGTGGAGGTAAATGTGACTGTAGCCAAAGGGTATGCTGAATGCAGTTTATGGCAAAAGCAAGGGAGGAGCAAGGTTCCCCTGGGACTATGGAACAGGAAATTACCCGAAGCTGCGCAGAGGTATAGCGCTTTTGAGTGGCAGCATATTAGTAGGCACAGAACAGCTTACCATGAGACATGAGATTGGTATGAGGTCTAAGATACCCATTACGCAGTGGGTACAAAGCTCTCCTAAGACTCACAGGATGGAGCATGATCAGGAAGCTTCTATTATTAGATGGAAGTGGTACACACAAGACAGAGCCAAAACAGGACCCACTGGAATAGCTGCTTTACATGAAAAGGTAGCCCAAGTTCCAAATCAGGAACAAGCAAAGCAGTAAAGGAAATAATGGAGTCACCTGTGAAGTCAGGGTTCCATATAGTGAACTAGCAGAGGAACAAAAGCTACATGTTTGGTTTACAGATGAGTCAGCTCATTATTGGGGAAATACTAGGATTTGGAATGGTGTGGTATTCCAGCCTGCTACCAATAAGACATTTAGTACTACAGGTGAGGGTGAAAGTAGTCAGTTTGCTGAGTTGTTTGCGGTTTATAGTATCTTGAGCAAGAAGTGTTGAGTGACCATTATCTCTATACTGAGTCTTGGTCTGTGACAAATGGAATGGCTAGGTGGTTGCCCATTTGGACTAAGAATGATTGGAAATTTTACAGTAAAGATGTATTAGGGAAAAAAGCATGGCAAGACATTTGGTCAATTGTTCAAATAATTAAAGTGACAATTTTTCATGTGGCTGCTCATTGTGTTTCAGATACCCTAGAGAAATTGTTTACCAAGGAAACAGAAGAACGCTCTAAAATATCCACCATGGATGTTTCGGACATTCTTGAATCCAAGTCAAAGCAACGACTACGGGGTTTATGGAAATTTGGGATAAAAAGCCACTTATCAGTGGGCGCAAGACAGAGGGGTGCCCATCAGATATGGCAAGGAATGGGAATTATTTCTCTTTTGCTTTTTTTATTTGGTGCCAGTAATAATGGAACCCAGTGAGGATTTTTGACATACCAAGGAAAACATATGGAGATATCTGTCAAAGATGGACATAGACCACATTGGCATATCTAAAACATCATCTGTGTCAGATGTTTTGGAAACCTGTTTGATTGCCATACCTACTCCTTTAAAAATATGGACTGCCTGGTTGAGAACTAATTTAGATGATTCTAACATAGATGCATGTTAGAATTATTTAGATACTGCTTGTTTTCTTAGACTTTCTTATTATCTTTTTTACTTCATTATTAACTTTCTAGAGGAATATTTGTGAGGGAAATTCATGTTGATATATTATATAGATATTAACCACCTGATAGCCATCCCACCCCAAATACTTGGGGCTTTTTAATTGTGTTTTTAGATGTATGTATCTTTTTGTATGTAGGATCTGACTAAATAAATTACCATATATTAATTCAAAAATCTTTATAGTGTGCGGCACATTCTAGTTTGGGCGGTGTTGTTGGTTGTGCCATCTGGTAAACCACAAACATATTTTTTGGTAGTGTACATAAGCAGCCCGGTGCCAGCACCTACCTTGCTTTACACATAGCGGTGCAGGTTTAGCTTTCCTTGCTACTGCTTGACTTGCTTATAATATGATTATGATAAACACACACAATGTAACCATTGCTGATCTTTGTTATTGTCAGAACTAACTCACCTGCGCTCTGGGCCCGCGCTGTCTCCGGGTGGCCAGCCGCAGTTCTTCCTGTTCGGCGGCCGTGCCGAGCAGCGGTGGCGGCGTCTCCTGCGACGCCGTGCACGACCGCTCTCCTTCCTGTCCGCGTCCCTGGTTCACGCGTGCGCGAGCACGTAACTTATATGCCCTCCGGCGGGGCTGCACACAGCGCGCCCACCGGAGGTTGAAATAAAAGGCCAATGTGGCCAAAGGCTGTGGGGCAGACACACCCCTAGTTCTGGGTCTGGGCCAATGAGCCCAAGGGAGGTTCTGGGCTATACGGCCTTTGTGGTAATGTGAACCAATGTTTGTCAGAGTTGAAGTCAGCACCAATCACACTCACTTCCCCCATCTCTAATCAGATCTGGTTCCTATAAAGGCTTCACCTTGTCAGTTACTCAGTGCCTGTGATAGAGCCTAGTACCTAGTTTGTCTTTTGAATTACTCTCTGTCTGATCTCCGTTGCCGACCCCTGCCAGAACCGACCATTCTCTGTCTGATCACCGTTGCCGACCCCTGCCTGAACCGACCATTCTCTGTCTGATCTCCGTTGCCGACCCCTGACTGAACCGACCATTCTGTGCCTGATCTCCGTTGCCGCCCCCTGATTCCTACCCTGACCTCGAGCTGCCTCATCCTACTGTACTGTCGCGATCTCTGCTCCTCCGGTTTGAACTCTGGCCTGTCTTTGGACTTCCTAGCTTTTCCTGCATCAACACTGGGACCCACTCTGTTCTCGCTCCTCGCTATTGGTTCTCTAGACCTCCACCCAGTAAGCTCTCATCCTTTGAGCCATTGAAGTCCTGGGGGCAACCGATCCTGAGTAGGCGTGTACTGCGTCCCGGCAAGCGGGGGCTCCTACAGGTGAAGCTGGCTGCTTAGATTGGGGGTTGAGGGCTTACCAGGGGGACTGGAGTTACCCGAGCGTGACAGTTATATTATGACTTGTGCCACATTTGAAATCTATCGGTGCCAGATGAAAAAATTATTAAATGAACATTTGATTGGAGATCATGTATGTCAAAGGACTAAAGCCTATTGTCAGGAAATACATGTGTCAAATATGCAATGTAAAAGGACCCTTGTTTCCCCTTCTCATGTAAAAAATGTTAATAGCCCAGGCAATTACATCCCAGCTAATATTTTTGGGGGACTCTGTGTAATTAGCAGTTTAGGTGCCTTGAGGTACCCATTGTATCACATAATGAAGGCATTTGCTAATTTTAAGTCTGCATTATGTAATTTGCTCTGGTGTTGTGCGTGCTAGGCAGTGCTTAGTTATAGATATGTGGCTATCTAGTGCATGTCCCCTGCCCCCTCTTCCCTCCGGTCTGACATTTGGTGCCCTCAGTTCCTTTGTTGCATGGGGCTGCCACTGACAGTATGTTGTACAAAGTGTTTGCGGTGCTCGGGCTGTCTGCAGGCTGGATTGTGGAGTGGGAGGGGACATGCACAGATTCAAGTCACTCTAGCATCAGCATATTCCAGGCCTGGTTTTCTATTTCTATTTTCTCTTCCATCATCTGCCTCTTTACTGCCTCCTCCTAGTGGGGTGCCAGCTTTTCTCAGGAGCCCGGTTGCTATGGACAGTGGTGAGGAGAGTTTGTTTGATGACAGTCAGCCTTTGGAGTGTGTAAGTGGAGGTGGTGGAGGGGGAAACGGTGTCGGAGACTCATAGCTGTGACAGTGAGTGTGGTAGACATGGACATACAGTTGGAGGTAGTTGTGGTGTGGGGGGGCAAGTGAACCACAATGAAACATCAGAACAGGGAAGTGGCGAGGATCAGTAGAAGGAGTATAATGATGTAGTTTTGGACAGGACCTGGGAACCAGGCAAACAGTAAGGGACTTTGTCAGAGCAGGAGGGTATTTCTGACACTGGCAGTGACAAAGAGCTGAGCCAAGGTAGGGCCAGATCATCTGCAAAAGGCACAGGGCTAGGTCTTTTGGTATGGTCCATCCATCCTGCCAGAGGAGGAGCAAAGTCTGGTGGTAGTGTTGGAAAGACTAACCCTGTGCGGTACTCTGCCATGTGGCAATTCTTTTGTACCTTCCCAGAGGAAGAAAACCTGGTACAGTGCCAGATCTGCCAGAAAGTTAGCCGTGGCCAGGGCACAAATCTAGGAACTATGGCTCTACGTTGGCACTTGGAGTGGCATCAAAATACCTTACAAATGTCCCATCAAAACCTGCTGCTGATGCTACTGCTGCTCCTATAACCTGTCTAGTAGCCAGGCCTTATCCACAGGAAATACAGTCTCATTCTTGTCATCATCATCTAGTGCTCCTCCTCCTTCCTGTCAGTTATCCATAATAGAATCTATATCCACCAGACAAAAATATGTGCCTAGTCATCCAGTTGTCGTGCAGCTGATCAGCTACATAAAATTTACACTGCTGCCTCTACTGTCGTTAACTGCCAGTTACGTAAATGTTATGTACCTAGCTTTTCCTCCCGCTAGTGGCCCAAAAAAAGACACTCACATGGCCACTCTATGAATTCAACCATTCAACCATGTCTCCTCTTTACCTGGGGGACCTCTGATTCCCCCCTCTAGCTCTTCTTGAAGCCTAGAGGAGAGCCTCCTCTCGCTTCAGCTACCGCCGGCATTTACTGTAACAAAAAGAATTACATTCCCTTACCTGTGGCTACGATCCCTCCCGCCGGGTCTCCTCTTCATTGGGGGGACCTCCGATCCCCCCTGGGCTCTTCCGCGGTAAGGAGAGGGACCGAAAGAAACCCCCCCCACCCCCAATACCGCCTCTTGTGGGCGGGGCGGGTAACACCCCCCTGTGAAGTCATCCCACACTCGGCTCAGAACCAACAGAAGCCAAGGGTGATCACTGGAGGGAGGTTGGAGGGATGGGAGGCTGTGATCCCCTGCCTCCCCAGCCCCCCTCCAGTGATCACCCCGGCAGCTGTCATCAGATCGCCAGGGGACATGATCACGTCAGGACACAGGATCAGAAGTGAGTGTTAAAAAATTATCAAATAAAATATAATAAAAGTCTTTTTTTTCTCTGTGTGTATTTTTTTACACTTAACCCTTTGTGAACTAGTACGGCATCCATGAGATCCCCTATACCAGTTCAAAAGGCTTAAAGGACTGGCAAGTCACCTGCGACCCCCAGACCCCCATTAACTGCCTCCCCAAAGATTAGGGGGGCAGAAGAGCCCAGGGCCAATAGGCTTTGTGGCTTGTAGCCTGCAGGGTGGGGGGGCCACTGAGGCTGGCCCCTGCACCCTGTTCTACAAGCCCCCATAGCTCTACCCCAGGCTGGTTATGCTGGGTAGAGGGGACCTCATGGCAATTTTTGGGAGGATTTTTAAGGGTTTTTAACCCTTACAATTCCCAAAAAAGACTTTTTGTTACCCATCACCCAGCAGGTATAAAATGCTTCCAACAGCAGCAGGCGCCAAAGTGATCAGCGTGGGACACAGTGCTCTAGGATAGATGGGAGATAAGTATTTAAAAAAAAATAAGAAAATATTTTTTCTCTGTGTCTGTCTTTTTTTTACATTTAACCCTTTGTGAACTGATAAGGGATCTATACGACCCCTATACCAGTTCACCAGGCTTAGAGGGCTGGCAACCTGCAGCTTGCGGTTGACTTGCCATTTTGCTTTTCTGCTTTTCTTCCTTCCTTTTTTGGAAAACCCTGCGCAACCAAAGAATTAATTGAGGGATTGCGTCCAGAAAACTGCGCCCACATTAACAAGCCTGAGTTGACTAGTTTGTTGGGGGCAGTTTAATGTAAACGGTTGTTTTTTTTTTTTTAAACTGAAAGGTGCGCAAAGCAATTGTATTTTATCTGAAAATCTCCTAAAAAACTGTTTTAGGTGGGGGAGTCTCCTGGGCAGGAAAGGGTGTCTACCAGTACATATGTAGTACCATTGGAAACAGGAGAAATGGGGCATGCAATATGATTTTATTGAAAAAAATACATTTTGTATTAAAAAACACTACAAATTGTAAAAAATATATTTCTTTTGCATGTATTTTACCCAAAAATATTAAGAATACACTAGAAAAATGACAAACAAGACATTTCACATTAAAGTCCAGGCTCTGTAGAAAAAATATGAAATTTTCCTGGGAAATCCCTTCAAAAATGACAGTTAATCCAGTATAGAGCAAATTAGTGAAAATAGTCTGACAACAGGGGGTGGCAAAATCTCTAGATAGGCTGGTACTTAAAGGGTTAAATAGGCCTTAACAGTCACATATAAAAAATAGCCAACCCTGGCTCTGATGCTTAAAAACGAATATGTTTATTAATGTGTATTTATGATGAGAGGTACAAAGAAAGAGGGAGTAATACCTGCAATGTAATTTATTTTAAGTTTCCCTAAATTAAATTAAACAAAAACAATCACTATTTATTCTGTAACTTAAGGAAACTTTCCATCAGAAGTTTAAAATACCAAACCTAAATTAAATTCTAGGGGATATCACCTATAGAAACACAACCACAAAAGTTTCATTAAGGTGGCCTTGTTCATTTTAATGGGAATTCAGGATAGCAGTGAAATAAGCTTACTAGAATACATATAGTACAAGCTGTAGAAAGCGATGTACGGTATAATACATAGCCTGCCAAGATAAAATGCCTTTGCAGTTTTGAAATGTTTTACTGGTTTATTGCTTTTTCTGCATTTTCCATATTACATCATTGTATTTAATGGGGGATTTGCAAGAAAAGATATTGGTTGCATTTTCCTGACAGAAAACAATAAAAATGTGCTTTCCTGTAAACAAAGGTGGACAATAGTTCTTTGTGAACATTATAAATGCCTATATTTTGTCAAATTTGTTAACATACGCACCAAAAATGATGCTTAACTCTTGTGTATTGAAATGTAGCCATCATCATTTTTACTATTATTAAAATAAACATTTTGCAACAAATGGTATTATGGGGGGTCATTTGCAAAAGCCCTATACAACTATCAAGGAATATGAAAAGGACGCAAGTAGAATACATAATGACTCAATCCTCATTTCAATATAACAAAATTTCAACAGAATATGTCAAAAAGACAGCTCAGACATGCAGACTTACAAAATAAGCCAAACTCCTGTTAACTTGATATATATCACAGTATATTGTAAAATGTGTTAAGCTACACAAGGGATATTGGAAAGCATCCATTCTTGAGTTACTGGCCCTTTAAGGGGCTGTTGTGACCAGTAAGGGGGTGGGTGGGTCCTGTTGGCCAAGTAGCCCAATACAGTCCTGACTATGAAGGGGTATAAATGCCTAAGATGGAGGCTGATGGTCCTGGTTGGGTCTGGTAAAGGTCTACAGCTGTGTTGCTGTGTGTAAGGATAAGGTGCATGATGAGGCACCAGGGGCTTGGCTGTGTGGAGACCTGCAGCCAGTGAGGTCCCAATGGAATCTGTTGAACTGCTGGGAAGTGAATCAGTAACTTGAAGCTAGAAAGCTTTTAATGACTTAACACCTGAGTTTTAACCATAGAAAAGTTGAAGCCATATTCTGGTCATAACCATGAGTAAACCAGGAGGCTGTGATGACAAGGACCTGTTATTTTTTATTCTTTTTTTCACCCAATTCTCTTTACACAACAGGTTACTCTGGAAGTCTCCATAGCACTTACAGCTTGCTTAGAGAGTTTTGTCATCTTCCCCCTTCTTTCCCTCCCCCTCTCCCACCCACCTTCCACCATTCCCATCAGCTTCCCCCTCCCATTCTCTTCTCTCCTCACCCTTTAAAATGCCTTACTCTATTTCTAAAATTAGAGATTTTATAAATTGTGAAATGTATCCCTTGTATTGTCTATGTCACGTTCCCACCATAAGTTGCTTACTGTCCCCTGTACATTTTCACACTACCAACAGATAGAAGTGTGTAATAAATGTGTAAAAGAGAAGTATAAATTCTGTTAGGTCAGAAGAAGTTTTATATATTTTCCTCCAGTTTTCATCTGTTATTATGTAACCTAAATCTTTTTCCCATGTATCTTTATATGAAGGTCATGGGGAATTCAACAAATTTTGTAGCTTGTAGAATTCAGATAGAGCTTCTGGACATGCATCTGAGGGTCTGAATGTAACGTCTTAATTGTAAGTATTTTATTTGAAGGAGGTCGTCCATTTACCTTTTCTTGCATGGGAAAACTGACTCCATCCCTTTTTTTGGACTCCATATTTGCATTATCCCTGAATGGGGATCTGGAAGCATTGAACAGAGAAATGT
This sequence comes from Gastrophryne carolinensis, assembly GCA_027917425.1. NCBI lineage: Eukaryota > Metazoa > Chordata > Amphibia > Anura > Microhylidae > Gastrophryne > Gastrophryne carolinensis. The sequence continues at coordinate 188,061,305 of CM051239.1, read as the reverse complement.
ATGGTGGTTTATGCCTTTAACCCTTTAATTGCCAAACGCCTGAGATCCAGCACCACGGGTCTCCACTTTTTCTGATGGACCCTGACGAATATATATATATATATATAGTCTTACAGTTCTGACACCCTATGTCTCCATCCGTCAGGAAAAGAGAATGGGATTTCTTTACTAACATTAAGATGAGTGGACTCCAGACGCTTAGGCCTTCTGTAAGTTGAATCACTTTAAGTCTTGCTCTTGGTCAGTTTTTTTACCACACATAACAGAATCTTTACACAGCTGAATTGAAGCAAATATCAGCTAAATTATTAGAGGTGCATTTTAGGTTCATTTTTAAATGCTCAGAGCAAACACAAACTGGTTTGTATGAGAGGGGCAGGGACTGGGCCCCAGGCTACCATGTTCATAATACTACAAACCCTTTGGAAGCTCCTATTCCCTTTCCCCAATCTGCCAATCAGTGTATGGTTCTTTCCTGAATAACCTTCTCTCCATAAGTTGTATAGTGAGCTGCGGCCATGGTTAGCCCGCACCACAAGGAAGGGGCAAGCAATTTCAGGTATGACCAAGATGCTTGGCTGCCTGCAATTTTTGGCGAATGGCTCGTTTCAGAGGCTGGGTGCCCTCTCCGTGGGGATCTCCCAGCCTATGCTGAGCCGGGCGCTATCCAAGTTTTTGGAAGGCATGGCTACCATTAGTCAGAAATATATATTTTTTCCTGATGACATGGTAGCCTGGAACGCGCTTAAGCTGGCATTTTATAATATCGCCGACATGCCCAACGTCATGGGTGCCATTGATTGCATAGATGTACATCTATAGGCAAGTTCAATCAGTCATTTTTTAATATAGTTGACATAAATGGTATTTTAAATATCTGTTAATCCCTCCTTGAAAATAGTCCCTGTGAAATAGCTTACATTGTATATCTGTTAATCCCTGTTTGTAAATAGTCCCTGTGAATTATCTTACACTGTATATCTGTTAATCCTTCCTTGTAAATTGTTCATGTGATATATTTGGCCGGATTTAGCGTCATCAATGTTTTTCATGTAGCCCAAAGCCAAACATTTGCATGTGGACCTTAATTTGTCATGTGAAAGGTAATATTTAGTTGATCCAACAAACATATCCTTTGTAGGCCTAAAAAATAGTTAGGTACTTAGTTAGTGTTATTTGTATTGGCCAACATGTTTTTTGGAGGATGTTAGGAGTTATTGTTTGAGTAATTTACCTAGCCTTGCTAATTTTTTTTTTTCTTTTTTCCCAGGAACCGCAAAATGGGCCACTCACTGAATGTCCAAGCAGTGACCCCGGACATGCGGTTCCTTAGCGTCCTCGCTGGGTTTCCAGGCTCATCCCATGATGCGTACATCTTGCGACGATCTGGATTGGGCCGTCGGTTTGAGTCTGGAGAATTCTCTGGTGGATGGCTCTTTGGTAAGTTGACGCAAATAACGTCATTCCCTTTTTCAATGTATGCCTATTTATATAGTTTCGGACCCATGTCTGAAGCTATGGCTGTTTTTACCCCTTGATGACAGGTGAAACCGGACCTTAACCAGGATCTTTAGCAAAGCACAAACCCTTACAAAATGAGTTTCCACAATTAGTAAATAATATATTTATACTTTCTAGTAAATTACTTATTATTCTTCCCCACACTCTGCAATTCTGTTCTTGACTTTATGATAGGGTCTGCGACATCTTTGCTCAGAAGCATGACACTTACTGAGTAAAGGAGAGCGGGATAAAGTGCAGGGGGCGGGTTAGAGCTGTGCTTGGCTCACACAAAGCAGATCTGGTGTCCTGAAAATGTAAGACATCCAAGAATGCTGAGCAGCACAGTCCTAAGCCAATACCTGTTAGCAGTCTGCCTGATTTGCCCTCATCTGCCATTTTGGATGTTTAAAGGGTCAGAACGTGCAGTAGATGGTGTTAGGCTGTTTCTTTAGCAGAGCAATCTGTATGTTCAGGGTGTGTCTAAAATATAAGATAGGCTCTTATTCAGGGTGAACGACCTTTTTGTTTCAATAACTTTTTGTGTCATGTGTAATTTATGTTAGTATTTTCTTATGTATTTTATGTTAGTATTTTCACACCGGAAGACCCGGGCCGTTGTGGAGAGGGCCTTTGGCCTGTTAAAAACACGCTTCCGGTGTTTGGACCATACTGGGGGAGCACAATATGACCCCAAAAAGGTCATATGGCCTGATGCAGAGCCTCCCCTGAACTGACCTTAAAACCTTCCGATTGTCCGGGTGTCCCGTTTGAATCGTGGCTCAAATGTGATGCAGAGCCTCCGTCGGAATGGCTCCCTAACTGATCCGTTAATTTCTCTTTACACGGGAAGTTTTTTTTCTCTCTCTCGGGTGCATTCAATTTCATCGTGGCTTCCGTTCACGTTCACACGGGCGTTCCGTTTTTTCCTCCTTTTTCCTTGGTTTTTTAACGTACCTGCTTGCCTTCCATCTTATTTTTCCTTCCCTTTTTTTGGTTTTACAAGTATACTTACATCTCCATGGCTCTTCAGTTGTCAATCTGGGTCCACGCAAGCGCACATCCCTAAACCTCCATAGGAATATACATATGGCACCAACTTCCAATTTGACACATATATAATTTATAAACTATAATTTTTGGTGTTCCTTCTTCCTTGTCTTTAATGCTTACCTTAATCTCTTTTGTGTTCCTTCTTCCTTGGCTTTAATGCTTACCTTAATCTCTTTTGTGTTCCTTCTTCCTTGGCTTTAATGCTTACCTTAATTGTTTTGTATTTTTTTCTATTTATTGTCCCATATCTAAACCTTTTGTGTCATGTAAATGTGTGATGATGTTGTGTGATTGTACATTTGCAGGAAAGACAACACACCTAGGGCCTGATGCAGAGCCTCCTCTGAACTGCCCTTAAAACCTTCCGATTGTCCGGGGCTCCCGTTTGAATCGTGGCTCAAATGTGATGCAGAGCCTCCGTCGGAATGGCTCCCTAACTGATCCGTCAATTTCACTTTACTCGGAAAGCTTTTTTTGCTTTCTCGGGTGCCTTCAATTTGATCGGGGCTCCCGTTCACGTTCACACGGGTGACCCGTTTTTCCCTGATTTTTCCTGCCTTTTTGAACGTACCTGCTTGGTTTCCGTCGTATTTGACCTTCCATTTTGGTGTTTTTTCCAAGTATACTTACATCTCCATGGCTCTTCAGTTGCCAATCTGGCTACACGCAAGTGCACATCCCTAAACCTCCATTGGAATATGCATATGGCACCAACTGCCAATTTGACACATATATATATTGTCAAATTTATTTTTGGGCGTTCCTTCTTTCTTGCCATTAATGCATACCTTAATCTCTTTGGTGTTCCTTCTTCCTTGCCTTTAATGTTTACCGTAATTGGTTTTGAGTTTTTCTGATTTTTTTTCCCATATCTAATACTTTTGTGTCATGTAAATGTGTGATGATGTTGTGTGATTGTACATTTGCAGGAAAGACAACTCACAAAATCTGTTTATGTTTTTTTTAATCAAACTTTTTTTTTTGCTTTTGTGGTTTTGAGATTATTTTTTTGATAAAACAAAAGTAAAAAACAATTTAAATTTGAATTAAACATGTTAAAAATTAGGCCTCGGGGTCTTGTGGCTGTGTTTTTCTTTGATCTGTGAATGAAAAACAACCTTAGTTTAGCATTGTTTTTATGGTTTGGTTGGGCGTGTTTTTTTGGGGCCCTTTTTAAACAGGACCTTCAGCGTGCTTTAATGAAAAGCCCAAACTCTAAAAAAACGATTCCGCAGCATCATCTGTAAAAAAAAGATACAAGGACCCACCATTAATCCACAAAATACATTAACAAGTTTCCTGGCCTAACTAAAGTCACTTTATTAACCTCTTGCTGCCTCACATTGCCCTAGTTCTTCTATCTGCATGTAGCCTAGTTTGTAGCTGCGTACATGGGTTAAACTAAGGTGGGCTTGTATTTAACGTGACAAACTAAGTTGTTTCAGACTATTCTTGCGCTTTGTTTTTTTTTTATTATAAGGAATGTGTGCGCGCACATAAACGCACGCTCGCATACTCACATCCATGATGATGTCGTCCTGCTCCTGTGTAAAGATGGCATAGCTCCTGGTATAGCTCTGACGTTCCCCCGCAGTGACGTGCAGGACATCCCAAATTGGAATGCCCCAGAGACATGATGCCTGTAACCCAGCCCTGGATTTCTTCACACTCCAAAGGGCTGGGTTACATGGGTTTTGGCCTGCTTTAAAACATAATGACCAAATCAGGTTAGGATGGAATAACCCACCTTCTTTACATTATTCCTAAAGTAACACAGGTTCCCTCACATAAAGCAGAACAAAACCCAGAGCGGCCACTGGTCTTCCCCCTGGAAATCCCAGATCGGGATGCCCCACTGTGTGAAACCGTTTTTAATGAGACTTTACTCAGAAATGGCAGACTCCCTCTCTTAAAGCGGGACAAGCCATGATTAGTTTAAGGACCTTTGCAGGCATATATTGTAGTGCCCCACCAGTCTGATCAAGACAACGGAACCTCATCTTCAAGAGACCAAAGGCTCGCTCCACCACAGAGCGAGTCCTCCTGGGGGCAGTATTGTAGGGCTCCTCTGCCTGTGAAGATGGGTGCAGGATTGGGGTCCGCAGCCAGGGGAGCAAAGGATAGCCAGAGTCTCCTGCCCAAAAAAAAAAAATAAAAAAAGGTGTGCATTGCAACAATAGAAAAGAGGGACAAATAGGTGAGCGGGGTAGGGTTGGAGGAAAGGACATTTGTAATGAGCCTACATGCACATCCAACCTGTACACTCATTAAAAAAGTCTGGGGAATACTACTTACATAAGAGGGCAAGAACATGACGCAATAGGGTTCTATCACTTAACCCATTTAATTTAAAGTTAAAAAATTAGGCTAAAAATATACTAACAAAAAAATTACCAAATAGTGTGTTAAGGGAAAAAACAAAGTCAGACAGGGTGGGCAAACAATACAAGTTTCATACACATACCCAGTAAGGTGGGTGAGCTCAAATAGGTGCAGCATGGTTTCTGCCATACTCAGCAGGACAAGACCGCGGAGCTGGCGCCGCTGATGTGCTCCAACAGAGGACTGCATATTATTGCCCGAGTGCAAATACGGCTGCTCTGACTTGCCGTAAGTGAAGGCTCGGCGTCCCCGTTTCATTAGGCTGATTTCAATCGGAAAACAAGGCTCTGCATCACTGAAAAAAACGGAACAATGAACGAGGCGTCCGTTTTGCCGGGAAACAGCCTCGTGCGAGCTGACAATCGGAAAGGCAGCTGAGCGCACACCTGAGCGCATAAACGCACACTAAAATCAACGTAGCACCCTTTCCTGACCCGATCAAAGCCCAAAACCAATGGGAAAACGCACGGGAGAACTGAACGGGGAGGCTCTGCATCAAGCCACAAATCTTTTTATGTTTTTTTAATTAAAATGTTGGTTAAACTTTTGTTTATGTTTTTTTTTTCTTTGTAAAAACTTTTTTTTTCTTAAAAATTCAACATTAAAACTGTTCTTGCAAAATCCCACAAATTAGGCCTCGGGTTGTTGCGGATGTCGTTTTCTTGGATCTGTGAATGAAAAACAACATTAGTTTAGCATTGTTATTATGGTTTTGTTTGTTGGGGCTTTTTTAGGCCCTTTTTTTATTTGCTTTTACAAAGTCTTTAGTGAAATGTTTCTTTGGCCTTTTTTTTTTTTTGGTAAGGGAATTGTTTGTTCAATTACTTTGCTAAACAAAATCACCATTTACAGTGTTTTTTGGCCACATTGCGTCGGGGGCGGAGTCTCCGTTCTTCCTCCCTTGGTTGCTGCTGTGAATCTGTTTGGATCACACACTGATATTAGAGACTGTTGTGGTCTCATGAATGTCAGATTAAGTTAGGCTTCTATGTATCAATTTACTCACCTTCCCCAGCCACCTCTACCTCGTGGCCCCCTTCCTCGACCATCCCTTGGGATGTCCCAGCGACGTCTGCTTCTACAACTAACAATAGTGCACACGAGTATCTGTATTTAATGCATGTATTAGCACATATCTAACTTTATTCCACTTACCAGAGTCAGGTTGTGAAGCATTTAAGCTGGAGGGGGTGGGCGTTGTCACTAGCGGTGGACCACCTATCCCTTCACCTGATTCGCCCAACACTGTGCTGCTTGTTCTGGTCCGGATGGGGTGGAACCGCATATTCCATTCATGGGCTGAAATACAAACACAATCCTAAAAACACGCCCAGCCAAGGCCAGTGTGATTCTTGCATGTCATATTACATGGAAAATGTTTGGCGAAGTACCGCCTCACCCGGGGCTTATGCCTTCTCTTTAAATCAGACCAGTGTTGGGCGATCTGGGTGAAGGTATAGGTGGTTTTGGGTTCGTCGGGCTATCGCGTCCACCACCGCCAGCGACAACGTCCTTTTCTCATAATCTGACGGCAGGGAGTCGTAGCGATTCCTCAGCATCATCTGTTTGTAAAATACACAATGACCCACCATTAATCCACAAAATCCATGACCAAGTTTCATGCCCTACCTAAAGTCACTTTATTAACCTCTTGATGACTCACATTGCCCTAGTTCTGCATCTAGCCTAGTTTGTAGCTGCGTACATGTGTTAAACTAAGGTGGGCTTGTATTTAACGTGACAAACTAAGTTGTTTCAGACTATTCTTGCGCTTTGTTTTTTTTTTATTACAAGTAATGTGTGCGCACACATAAACGCACACTCGCCTACTCACATCCATGATGATATCGTCCTGCTCCTGAGTGAAGATGGCAGGCGACATCTTTGCTTTCTTTTCCTGGTTTAGCTATGACGTTCCCCCGCGGTGACGTGCGTGCGTGCGCTGTTGAACACGCCCACACGGGAAACATATTTCAAGCACAAGGCACTCAGCTCTGTGTTGGATACCATATCAATATGGCCAGACCTAAAGGGAGCAAAAAGAGCCAACCAAGGCCCGAGGCACATAGCAGCCGCACACATGCCTCATCTAAAAAAATACAGAAGAGCAGGCACAAGACACATGCAGAACATGCCCCAACTAAAACGGTGGGTACTCCACAGACACAGGCACATTCCCAAAAACGCAGGAGCAAGGATACATTAACACATTCTCCACCACCTGCCAAAAAAACACCACCACACAAGGGTGCCAAATCTAGTAAGACCCTGCAGCATCCTCAACCTCAACACACCAAGCATACCCACAAAACCAAACACATCAGCAAGGGTAAGCGTATTGCCAAACCCTCCACCCCACCAAGGTCACCCACCCCTCCACCTCAACCATCTGGTTCTCCCAATTCCAGTACCTCAGATTCCACATGCAGCTCAACATCTGATAGCTCACCAGGAACCCAGACATTAATCCAGAGCAGCACACACACAACATCACCCTCCCCCATTAGCCCAAGAACCACACACAACTCCCCAGATAGCCAACCATCAATTTCAACAGATGCAGGGGACACCACACACCCATGTGGCCGCCAACTATGCCGTGGCTCACTAACTGCATGTTTTTTGCGATGCTCAAAGCATGGCTGTTGCAAATGCAGTTTGTGAGCATTATGATGCCCTATTTGGTCGGACCTCCAAATCAACCACTAAGCAGGCTAAGCAGGAGATCTGGACTAATATTTGCCGGTAAGTAAATAGTGTGGGATCTGTCCGTAGAGATATTCAACAAATCAAAAGGAAATTTGGGGACCTTAAATATTACAGCAAAAAAAAATGGACATGCGCTGGCAAGGTAAAGCCCATTTTAAAAGCATTTATGGTCGCATTGGTAACAGGATGTAACACTTATTAGGTGTGATTTAATCTTCCCCAGCCAGCAGACAGGGGGTGGCTTACCCACAAAAATAATCCTAACACCCGCCGAGGAACATGTCTATACATACATACACCCGGCCAGCGTCCAGGGCCTGCAAGAGGCACACGACACAGACCGGAATGTAAGGTCCCAAGGTGAGTTTGAATGTTCCATGAGCTTTTAAAATGAGGGACAAAAGCCAGTGTTATGCTAGACAACAAACTGTACTTGGTGTTTAATCTAATCTTACATTCTCAATTCAAAGGACAAAGGCAACAGGATACACAAGGCCAAGCAACTCCTGGCTTATCCCCGAGGCCAAGGCCAAACCAGGATTCAACACAACGAACCCAAAATGAGGATTTGGATGAGGTAAGTCAATGGTCCTTTTTGTGCACTTTTAACATTGAACTAGGAGCAATTGGTGTGCCATAAAAAAACTAAAATGAACCTATATTTATTTGCAGAACAGAGTAAGCCCACCCATAAAAGAACATATCCGAGATTTGGAGGAGGACACACCACAGATGTCACAAACCACTACTGAGCCAGTGGCCGCAACGCAGTCAACACAGCCACAACCACCACATCCACAACCTCATTCAGAACCAGAACCAACCACCCGTCCAACTGCTAGAACCCATCCCAGGCGCCATATTAGCCAAAGAAGGCAACTGCAATTATGGAGGAAGCGTGGCGGCAGGAAAATATAGCATTTTCAGCTACCACACAGCAATTCAATGACACTGTGTGCACCCAACTAACAACCCTAAATACACAATTAGAGGTATTAAACAGAAATGTGTCAGCCCTAAACAGCCATATGGGTGACATAGTCCAACAGTGGCAGCACATGAATCAAAGCCTGGCACACATTGCTGGCAAATTTCACCCACACCATCATTCATCTGCACCATCCTCCCCAACATACCACTAAAGATTTTGGTTACAGTATCTGACCCCACGTGTAAGTTTTCTTTTAGAAAAAACTAAACAAATGAAAATTAAAAATTTGATTATGCACAATAAAAAGGAAGAAAAAAAAATTAGGTTCTATGCAAATACATTATCAACAAGTTGCGCACGTATGGTTTGTGCCACTTTGGCTGCCTGAGAAAGGAGGGGTGTGCTCTTCAGAAAGAAAAAAATGTTTGGCAGGCAGGTCAGAATATCTGGTAATCCTGCTACGAATGGCCAGGTTGTGTAGGATCCCGCAAGCGATTACAATTTGGATGACCTTGCCCGGCTTATATTGGAGTGCCCCCCCAGTCTGATCTAGACAGCGAAAACGCATCTTTAGCAAACCAAATGCTCGTTCAACCACAGAACGAGTCCTCCTATGGGCAGTATTATAGCGCTCCTCTGCCTGGGAAGATGGGTGCAGGATGGCGGTCAGCAGCCAGGGGAGCAAAGGATAGCCAGAGTCACCTGCAAAAATACAAATAAAACACATAAGTTAAAAACAACTAAAAAAGATTAGGGGTGCATAGCAACATTATTAAAGAGGGACAAATAGGTGAGCGGGGTAGTGTTGGAGGAAATGAAATTTGGAAAGAGCCTACCTGCACATCCAACCTGGACACTCCTTAAAAATGTCTGTGGGATGGTACTTACATAAGATGGCAAGAACAGGACGCAATAGGGGTCAATCACTTCACCCATTTAATTTTAATTTGGAAAAAAACCCAAAACCAAACAAATAACCAAAAAAACGATTAGGGTTGTAATGGCAAAACCTAAATCAGACATGGTGGACAACAACTACAAGTTTAATACACATACCCAGTAGCCATCCACCAGACAGATCGCCAGATTGAAATCGATCATATAGGCTGGAGTTCCTCAATATATGGGCATCATGCGTAGACCCGGGGAATCCAGCAAATATACTATAAAAAACCAGATCTGGTCCCGCCACTGCCTGGACATTGATGGAATGTCCCATCTTCCTGTTCCTGCACACAGCACCAAAAAAAGCAATTAGTGTGACCCTTAAAAAAGGTCACCAAACAATAACAAAAAATAATTTAAAAAAAAGCAGACCCAAACCACATACCGGAACAGATATTCCTGGTCAGCAGGGGGGACCAATGAGACATGGGTACAATCAATTGCACCAATGATGTTGGGCATGTCGGCTATGTTATAAAAGCCCAGCTTAACCGCATTCCAGGCTTCACCTGTTTGAGGGAAAAAAATATACTTTTGTGCCAGGGTTGCCATGCCATCCAAAACTTGGTTAGGCTGTGGCTCAGCGTAGACTGGGACATCCCCATGGAGAAGGCACCCAGTCTCTGGAACGAGCCAATCGCCAAAAATTGCAGACAGCCAACCAATTTGGTCATACCTGCAATTGCATGCCCCTTGCTTGTGGTGGGGGCTAACCATGGCCGCAGCTCGCTATACAAGGCATGGAGAGAAACACGGTTAAGGGGGGTCAGCTCGCATAGGTCAACGTCACTCATGCAATCGATGTCCAAAGGCGTTCGGTGCAGCCTGGTTTCTGCCATGCTCATCATGACAAGACCGCGGAGCTGGCGCCTTTGATGCGCTCCCACAGATGAATGCATGATGATGACATGGAGCTCTAATATGGGTGGTCAGACTGCCCGTAAGTAAGGGCACGGCGGCCCCGTTTTATTTGGGTGATTTCAATCGGAAATCAAGGCTCTGCATCACTGAAAAAAACGAACCAATGAACGAGGCGTCCGTTTTCCCAGAAAACAGCCTCTTGCGAGCCGACAATCGGAAAGGCGGCTGAGCGCACACCTGAGCGCATAAACGCACACAAAAACCAACGTAGCACCCTTTCCTGACCCGATCACAGCCCAAAACCAACGGGAAAACGCACAGGATAGCTGAACGGGGAGGCTCTGCATCAAGCCAATAGACATCATACTGGCCTGCTGTGTCTCACATAACTATGTCATCATGCAGCGTGTCCCCCGGTATTTGGATCTGCCCCCCTCTCCACCCAGCCAGGACCCAGAAGACCACTACTGTGGCACACCTAGTGCCTCTGGCCAAGCAGTTCGGGCCAATTTGATTCAGACACATTTTGCATAATTTTTGTTGCCTGTGTTTTGTGCCTGTAATTATCATTTGCTCCTCTAATTTTGCCTTGTAAATCTTTTATTTTTTTTTTTTGTGTATCAATTAGTAATGAGTTAATTACTAAAATATTCACACATGATCTGAGACTCATGCATTTTTTTTTTGCCCTGTTTGTTTAGGAAAACCTTAAGTAATCTAAAAATAACCAAAACATTAATGCATCAACTTAGTCAACAACAGGTCAAGTCACATTCAATATTTTTTATTGAAATATGAAAATTTGGAGTTTAAGGGCACTCGCATACTTCATGTGCATACTGTGAGGATCAGCTCTGGTAGACAGCAGGATGTTAGCAGTATGGAGGCTCAGAGGCAAAAAGTTCAACTTAAAGTCCGTGTTTACTCACACAAAAAATCCATAACACAAAATATCCTTTTTGGGTTACATCACCTGTTCAGGTAAAATGCCACAGAAATTGCATCAGACGGCGACGGCTCTTTTTAGTTTTTGTCCAAGCTTGCACACTTGAAGCCGAATCCACCTCGGGTCCACATGTAATAGCCTGTATAAGAGCTTCCCGCTCTGTGCTCTACTGTAAACTTGAAATTTTGTAAGGACAGGAACCACCGGGTGACCCTGGCATTCCTGTCCTTAGCCTGGCACATCCACTTGAGGGGAGAATGGTCCGTAATGAAACAGAACCTTCTCCCCAGCAAGTAGTAGCGAAGAGACTCAAGGGCCCACTTAATGGCCAAACACTCTCTCTCCACTACACTATACCGGGTCTCTGCGGATGTCAGCTTGCGACTCACGCAGACTCACGCAGACACTGCGACTCACGCAGACTCACGCAGACACAGCACCGAGACCTACCTCGGAGGCATCGGTCTGCACTATAAACTCCCTCTTAAAGTCGGGTGTCACCAACACCGGAGACCCACACAGGGCAGACTTCAAAGTGGAGAACGCTGTTTCGGCCTGTTCATTCCACTTCACCATGACAGACTTGTGTCCCTTTAACAGGTCTGTCAATGGTGCCACTACGGTGGCAAAATTGGGAATGAACCTCATGTAATACCCTACCAACCCCAGAAATGACTTCACTTGGCGGGTAGTGTTAGGACGTGGCCAGCTACGGATGGCTTCTTTTTTATTAACCTGGGGCTTGACCACTCCTCACCCAATCACATAGCCCAGGTAATTTCGTCTCTTCTAAGCCTAAGGCACATTTTTTCAGGTTTGCTGTCAAACCAGCCTTCCTGAGGGAATCCACTACGGCCTGGACTTTGGGTAGGTGACTTTTCCAATCCGTACTATGGATAATTATATCATCCAGATATGCCGAAGCATACCGACGATGTGGCCGGAGGACAATATCCATTAACCTTTGGAACGTAGCCGGAGCGCCATGTAAACCAAAGGGTAATACCTTGTACTGGAACAGTCCCTCAGGTGTGATAAAGGCTGTTTTCTCCTTGGCAGCCTCAGTCAAGGGTACCTGCAAGTACCCTTTTGTGAGGTCCAAAACAGAAAAATACCTGGCTTGGCCTAGCTTCTCAATAAGCTCGTCTACTCGGGGCATAGGGTAGGCATCAAACTTAGAAATCTCATTAAGTTTGCGGAAATTATTACAGAATCGCAACGTACCATCGAGTATCAAGACTATTGGGCTGGCCCACTCGCTCTTTGATTCTTCAATCACGTCTAACCGGAGCATTTGCTGCACTTCTTCCGCGATAGCTTGTCGCCGGGACTCAGGTACCTGGTAAGACTTCAACCGGATCTTGACCTGAGGTTCCGTGACAATGTCATGTTGGATGACAGAAGTGCGCCCAGGGAAATCTGAAAACACATCCGTGTTTCTGCTGACAAATTCCCTGGCTTCCTGGGCCTGTTTAGAGGAGAGGTCGCCGGCTTTCACCTCAACTACCGCTTCTCTAACAGCAGACTGAGGGATGGGAAGCTCCACCCCTAACATATCTGGTCGGGGATTGTCACCCACAGGGGTCTCCCTGTCTTTCCACAGCTTCAGCAGGTTTACATGGTACACCTGCTCTGGCTTTCTCTGCCCGGGCTTATGTACCTTGTAAGTCACTTCCCCAACTTTCCCAATCACCTCGTAGGGACCCTGCCACCTAGCCAGAAATTTACTATCCACTGTGGGTACCAGAACCACAACCCTGTCACCTGGGTTAAAGTTCCGTACCCTGGCTGGCCGGTTATAAATCCTGCTTTGGGCCCGCTGTGCTGCTTCCATATGTTCCCTCACCAGCGGCAACACGGTCTCTATCCATTCCTGTAATTAAGTAATATACTCTACCACACTTTTGTGAGGTGTGGGTTGCTGTTCCCAAGCCTCCTTGGCTATATCCAACAGGCCCCGTGGATGCCGACCGTATAAGAGCTCGAAGGGCGAGAACCCCGTAGAGGCCTGGGGCACCTCTCGCACTGCGAACATCAGATAGGGCAGAAGCAAGTCCCAATTCTTCCCATCCTTGGCGACCACCCGTTTTAACATGGTTTTTAAAGTTTGGTTAAACCTTTCTACCAGGCCGTCTGTTTGAGGGTGGTAAACAGATGTCCGCAATTGTTTCACCTGCAACAACTTACAGAGCTCTTTCATCACCTTAGACATAAACGGGGTACCTTGATCGGTCAGGACCTCTTTAGGCAGGCCTTCTCGGGAAAACATTTCCATAAGCTCCTTAGCAAAGAGCTTGGCTGAGGTGTGTCACAGGGGTATGGCCTCGGGGTACCGCATGGAATAGTCCAAGATTACCAGAATATGTTGATGCCCTCTAGCGGATTTTGGCACTGGACCCACCAGATCCATGGCAATCCGCTCAAAGGGCACCTCAATAATTGGGAGAGGAACTAGGGGACCACGGTAATGAGGCTGGGGGCTGGTCGTCTGACATATTGGGCAGGACTCACAATATCTCTCCACCTCCTTGTACACACTGGGCCAGTAGAATCGTTGTAAAATTCGGTCCAGAGTTTTCTGCTGGCCTAGGTGTCCCCCCAGAACATGTTGGTGGGCCAAATCCAAGACCAGCTTGCGATAAGGATTGGGTACCACCAATTGTTCCACAACCTCTTCACGTACTTTGTTTACTCGGTACAGCATAACTCCTCCCCTGGCTGTTGTCGGGTCCTGGTGTTGTGCTGTACCAAAACTACCCGTGGAGACATGGAGATCGTCCAACTCTGGACCTGTTGACAGATCTTCCACATCTCACCATAACACTCAGTGGGGTTGACTCCCCCTCTTCCACCGTAGTGGCATTCACCCCTACCGTTGTGCCTTCTGACTCTGGCTCCCAAGGTTCTAGGGTCACCCCTGAGTAGGGCCAGTCTATTGGGGACACACCCGCCTTGCTGGTTTCTGGAACTCCCAGTTTCCCACAGTGACATGAACCCTGGAAAGTCTCTCCCAATAATAAGTTCATACGGAAATTTAGCGGCGACGGCGACTTCGTGGTTCCAACTGCCGGACACGGTGGTTAGAGTCACTTGTGCTGTGGCATAGTCTCTCAAGTCCCCGTGTATGCACAAAACCCCGGTTTTCCACCCCGTGTATTCATCAGGCAGTACCATGGCAGGTCTCACCAGGGTAACCATACTCCCCGAGTCCAAAAGGGCCACAGCCAGGGCATCCCCCACTTTCACCTGACAGAGGTGACTTTGCCCCACAAGCTCAGGGACACCGGCAGCACACAGCCTCCTGGCATATATTGAAGGGCGGTAACCAAAGTTCACGTCCATGGGCTCCCCCTGGTGGGGACAGTTGGCTCTGATATGTCCCGGCTCCTTACACCCCCAACACAACACCGGGGCAGGGACTTTGGGGGGTAGGTCCTGAGGGGGTTTAGGGGACACCACTCACCTGTGCTGGGACAGGGACCTCCGGGGTTTCCCTGAATCCGCCAGCAAACGGTCCAACATGGCAGAGGGGCTCAATAAATCTGGCTGCAGCCATTTTTGCAGTAGGTGCAGCAGTTTATAGTACTGGGTTCTGGCAGGCTCTGCCGACTGATAGCGCCACTGATGCACCCACTGAGCCCAAACCCACACATTCACCCCAAGTCTGGCCAGTATCTCACCCTTCAGAGTCGGGTAGTCAGCGGCTTGGTCGTCTGGAAGATCAAACAACACCTGCTGGGGTCCAGATGCCAGAAATGGAGTGATGACGTCAGCCCACTGGTCACGAGGCAACTTCTCACTTGCAGCCACCTTTTCAAACACCGCCAGGTAGGTCTCGACGTCATCCGAAGGGGTCATCTTTGTAAGCGCCAAGCAGACAGCTTTCCGGGCAACAAGGACACTTTTGGGCACTCCTGCAGCTTGCAGCACCATCACATGTTGCAATAGCAGCTGGTTGGTCTCCTGCTGCTGCTTGTTGGCCTCGCGCTGCTGCAGATTCGCCTCCATAAGCGCTTTCACGACAGCCTACATTTTTTTCTGCAGTCACAGGTAGCAGTATGGCAGGCTTAATGTAGGACATGCTCCTAGCAACGGCCTCACTGCTTTGCCCGCATCCGACACCAAATGTGAGGATCAGCTCTGGTAGACAGCAGGATGTTAGCAGTATGGAGGCTCAGATGCGAAAACTTCAACTTAAAGGATTTGGTGAAGAAACATGTTGGGACAGTTGCAGATTATGTTCCAGGGGGGTCTGTTGTGAAGGTCCCATCAAGGTGGCATCTCCTGGATTTCCTCCATCAGTGTATGGGTCTGTTGGGACATGTGAAAAAAAGGTTCAGTTTGGGTCCTAAATATATTTGTTATGCCAATTATTAAGTCATTTTCATTCACATGCATCAGCAGATTAAGCAAAATACACTTACCGTATAAATCTGGTCCTTCCACACCAGCTGAGGGTTGATGCTGGGCTGTATAGTAAAAAAAAGGCACGTAAACACCCAAATATGCATTGATGATCTGTATTACTACATATGTTTCTATAAAACACGTGGGTAAGCAGGAATGGCAACTCCCCCAATGGTCCAAGTTGACCTTCACTATGAATGTCATTATCTGTTATATGTGTCAGTCACCCTGTACATAAACATTGGTCACCTTAAATAATACAAACATGCATGTACTGCATGTTATGAGGCTTCACACATCTCTAAAGGGCCATTTGGGACCCACACTCAGCTTGCAAAGAGCATTTTGCTTAGGAGTATGCTGGCGGGCATTCTTTCCCTTACCCCAGATAAAGTATTTGAGACCAAAGCACAGCTCAAACCCAAGTGGCCTAAATACACATAACAGGCAGTCCTTTGCTAATATTAAGACTTTAATAGTGACCATAAATACTGTCCAAGGTCATGTATGGCCTAGCAAATTAGAAAATGAACATTCCACAGACATTACACACCCTGCTAAAACTGTAACCTCCCCTACAAGACACTCCCTAGGGGCATGTGTTCATTTTACAGGTTTAAAACATTTCACATACACACTAACATTACTAACCTGCTGGAATAGTAGGGATGTCCGTGTCCCGTCACCCTGAGTGGCCCTCTAATGCCACGGGATGTATCAGGCCCAGCACCATCTCCTCAGCTCTGGCAAATTGTAAGCTGAAAAATATAGTTTGGCAAATGTAGTAAAATGTTGACAATACAAGAAGCAGACAAATGCACAAATCATATATGTATACCTGTAATTGCGCCGTTTATTTTCTTTCTTCCGTGCTGCATACTTCAGGTCCGATATTTTGCGTTGAATCTGCTCCACATCTTTGAGCTCCTCCCCCACTGCATTGACCTGTCTGGTGAGCTCCTCTAAAATTTCTGCTTTGCACAATTTGCTGGTTGCTTTGGATTTTCGCCCATATAGTTCATCATAATGTAAGGTCAGCCCACTAGCCAATGCCAGAGTTTGGGCCTCCCCAAACCTGCCACTCAACTGGCCTCGGCGCAATGTCCGCCCTATTGCTTGATGTTTCGGGCTCATCTGTGGTTGCAGGCAATTCGGGGGACATTCTGTGCTGGCTGTGTTGGGTAGAAATGTTGGAGAGGTGGCTGGATAAAGAATGTACTGGACTTGGAAATGGACTTGGGGTCCTTGCCTGGGTGGCCACTGAACTTGCAGGCATCGATGTGGCATATGGAGAGGGCCTTGCCACTTGTGCCGGGGGCAAATGTGGCCGAGGAGGAGAGGGTGTGCTTGATGTTGTTGGGCTTCTTGCCCTGTGCCTCTGTGGGCCCTTGAGACTTGTGCTTGCATGCCCCTGGGAGGTAGTTGCATGTGTCTGTGGTGATGCTGTGCTTGGTGGGCTGGTGCTTCTGGCCCGGTGGCTTTTACTCTTTCCATGGCCGCTTTTTCCAACGTGTATGTGGAGATGCTGAGCTTTGGGGGCTGGGGCTTCTGGCCTGGTGGCTTTTACTCTTTCCATGCCCGCTTTTTCCACGTGTATGTGGTGATGCAGAGCTTTGGGGGCGGAGGCTTCTGGCCCTGTGGTTTTTACTGGCCTTATTGCAAGGTCTTTGACCCTTCCACCCCATGGCTTGCACTTGAGAGGTTTAGGGCAACCTCAGGTAAGCCTGCTCCCAATTTATCTATTGCACTGTATGTCCCAAATGGGCTCTCAGAGATTAGAGTTAGGACTGCACCCCACAGAGGCACTTTGGCGTAGTGGTGCAGCTTAAGCATACTTCTGCAGATGTGTGTGACCGAGTCCTCTGTTTTTAACCAAGTTTAGAGACAGATTATAGGCTGGCCTGCAAGCTAACAGGGTTGAGTGCTGTAGCTCCTTTTTGGTCTTGCCAGTGGTCTTGCCAGTGGAGCGTTCTTGGAGAATGGATGTGGTCTTCCGGGGAGGAGGGGATGGGGTTTTTTGTGGGCTGGGGCTTCTCACCCTCTTAGTGGCCTTTTTGCGGGCGTACCTGTCTGCTTGGTGGCCTGGGGCTTCTTCTTCGCCGCTGCCTCCTTTGGTTTGCTGGTTGTTGGTGTCTTAGCAGACTTTGTTGGTATTGTTGCCTTGGCCTGCCCACTGCAGGTTTCCTGCACCTTTGGCCTTGGAATTTTGGAGTGAGTGGTCGGCCCCTGAAGAAGCCTCCTCACGCCGCTCTTGCATTTTGCTGCTGCCCTCCTTGCTTGCTTTTGCCTTCCCGACGGCTTTTTTGGGTGCCATAATGTTGTGACTATGAAAGAGAATGAGCTGTGCATCCAGGACCCTTTAAATACTAATGCCTGGGTATGATGCTTACGCGTACGCATGCGTACGGCCGTTAGTCCGGTTGTGCGGAACCCGGAAACCGCTAGGGCATTACTTATCTGCTGCAGACAAGAAGAAAGATGGCGCCCACGATCTTCACCCGCCAACAAGAAGAGCTGATTATGCTCGTAAGTGTATTTTAATGCTTTTGATTTGCCATCTAAATGCATGCCTAGGCCTTAAGGAGGCGCAGGAAGAAACTGTTTGGTTTAAAAGTATGTAAAACTCTGTGCCAAACAGAAGTTAGGGTCCACATGTGCGAACCAAGTCACTTCCATCTAGAAGGATAGTTTGAGGCTCGAAATGTGTCTGGTAATGTCATTTAGTCAACTGATCGATTTGTGACAGATATTTGTATGCAGTTTGATCTAAAAAATATGTTTATTTTGTGTTTTTTAGATGATGCTTCAGCGCAGGTACGACTACCTGCCCAACTCTTTTGAGAAGAGGACCGTCGCCCTGGAGATCATTTCCAGGATCCAGCAGGAGATTGACACCACCTTCACCCACACGCAGATCATGCAGCATTGGTCGGACCTGAAACGGCTCCACATGCCCCAGGTGCGGCGATTTTTCGGACTCCATTTCCCAAGTAAGTACATAGAGATTTGCATGCTAGATGTAACTAATACAGAAGGTGAGCCTTTATTTATAAATGCTTTTCTTTTCTAGTGCTGGAAATGGAGTACCGAATCCGACGCACCTGGAGGCGCACAGGCCGTCCAGTGCTGCATGATTCTGCAGCGCAAAGTGAAGGTGGTGGAACTTCAGGGCGACGTTCCTACCCCCCCTCTGTAGCGCCCTCCGACTAGCCCCTGGACCTTTCTACAGAGGAGGGGCGTCATGGCGTGGGCAGGGAGTCGTACCCAGCGATGGAGCCGTTAGCCTCTGGTATGTGACTCTTCATGTAAGCGCACACACATACATGCTATTTAAAACAAAGCTGATTCCCTTAATCTCTTTTTCTAGATGTTAATGTAACGGGTGAAGGATCTGTGGAAGAGCCTGCAGCAGATCAGGCCCAGTTGCCCACTTCCTTAGATTAATTACTTCAAATTACTTAAAAACATCCACAGGTGAGAAACTTGTATTTGCCAACAAATAATGTTTGTTTCTTTTTATACAGGGACCACACATGCCAGAGTGGCAGCAATGAGTTAAAGGGTCCTTCAGTTGGTGGCCGACATGCAGGAGCTGCGTGACTCGTTGGGGACCACAGATGAAGACTAATGTTCTGGGTCCTGCCATTGCTATGTATATAGTTTTTTATTGTAAAAAGTTTTTAATTTTTAAAAAATTTTAAATGTAGAATTTTTTTAAATTAAAAAATATATATATAACTTTTTATAAATACTATTTTATAAAAAAAAAAAAAAAAAAAAAAAAAAAGCCACCAAAACATGGCATTTGTGAATTAAAAAAATAAAAAAAACTTTCAGTGTCATTTCATTTACAAATACATTAACACAAAACGAATGGGCCGATAAATATTTAGAGATAAAGATTCACATGACCGTGAAGTGGTTTGGGTAAGTTTTAGAGGAGAAAAATGGAAGAAGAACCTAACCGCGAAGTGGTTTGGGTAAGTTTTAGGGGAGAAAAATGGAAGAAGAACCTAACCGTGAAGTGGTTTGGGTAAGTTTTAGGGGTGAAAAATGGAAGAAGAACCTAACCGCAAAGTGGTTTGGGTAAGTTTTAGGGGTGAAAAATGGAAGAAGAAGGAAAGTGCAAGGTGATTTAGGTGAGTTTTAGGGGTGATAAATTGAAGAAGAAGGAAAGCGCAAAGTGATTTAGGTGAGTTTTAGGAGTGATAAATGGAAGAAGAAGGAAAGCGCAAAGTGATTTAGGTGAGTTTTAGGGGTCAGAAATGGAAGAAGAAGGAAAGCGCAAAGTGATTTAGCTAAGCATTGTAGCAGAAGTGAGTGAAGCAAATATGTAGGCGAGCACTTTAATGAGTTAAGTTTGTAGTGCGCAGGCGTAAGATCGTAAGGATTTTCGTCTGGACGATTATTTATTGAAAAATGAAAACAGAATTTAACAGGAAACGTAAAGGAATCTTGGAAGGAGACGATGGAAAAAGAGTGGAAACGAAAGCCGACGTAACATGAGAAAAGAAAACGGAAAACTGATGCTGGAAAATGACATTCTCGTACTCGTACTCTGGCATACGAACGGACGAAGACTTTACAGAAGGCTTGTAATGCATGCATAGAATCGCTTGTACACTCATACGAGAGCGGGAACATTTAAAAAAAAAAAACAGATCGACGCGAATACAAAAGTCTTTTTTTGTCTCTCTGAATCAACCCTTATATCTGTAAAAGACCAATTTTCTACCTTGCTCATTCTGTCCATAGACATACCTGAAATAACCATGTGTGACTTCAACATACCTGTCAACACTAACAATCCTGCTACCACCAGATAACTCTTACTAACCTCCTCCTTCAAAGTTCAAACACCGCCCCCACCCATATGATTGAACTCACTAACCTCTGCTCTGTATCTAACCTCATCTGCTCCTCTCAGCTCTAGATTTTGCCGGTCCCCTATCTCATAGCCACCCCACCTCAAAAAATGTCAACCCCAGCTAAATGTGAGCAGGGCCAGAATGAAACGGCACTCTCGAGCTGCTGAATGGCAATGGTGGGAAACAAGCCCTTAAGGAACTGACGGCTGCCCTTTCATCTGCTGAACAAGCATATTTCTCTTCACTCATTTCTACACAAGGCCGTAATCCCAAACAAATATTTAACACCTTCAGATCCCCATCTCCAATATTCCAAATAACAGCAGAACAACTTTCTGCATTCTTCAAAGACAAAAATGACAATATCTGACTTGGCTTTGCCCCGCAGAAATTCTTACCCTTCCACCCCCGCCTTACTCCAATATCTATTTTACTCTGATAACTGATAACCTCTCTCATTTCTGGGCTACCTGCTCCCTTGATCCCATTTCATCTCACCTTCCTCAACTGTTTCCATCCCTCCACCTCTCAACCACTCAACCTCTTCCTCTCCACTGGTACATCCCCTTCCTCATACAAACATACACTTACTTAATACCAGGAATGCAACCAGGAAAGACAAACTATGATTACAACAGATTAAAAAAACCTGCTAAACATATATTTGGTTCCGCTTTAGAGGCTAAAATCTTGAGCAACCAAAATAATCAGTGACCCTCTGCATCCTGTTCACTCTATCTTCACCCTACTCCCATCAAACTGAAGATACAGAACTCCTCTAACTCCGACACTGAGATTCAAAAACTGTTTTTATCCCCTGTCCATCAGAGAAATGAATGTTTCACACTGATTTACCAATGTGAATAAGTATACTTTTCTGTGCAGTTCAATAGATTACCCAGAACATGTATACCAATTGCTATGCTGCTACATAGTGTCAAATTATTTAAGATGTATATATAGTATTATAATCCAGTTGATCCCCATGTTTTATGTATCTCTTGTTGAAAATAAATCTAGTATATAGTATATATTCAGACTTACTTATAAAAAAACCTGTTCTTGACCCATCTGCCCTTTCCAGCTACCACCATATGCAAACCTATTTAACATGACTACACAGAATTGGCACACTATTTATCTACCAACAACATATATGATGCCCTACAAACTGAATGTTGCCCTTACCACTTCTCTGAACCTTGCCTCACCAAAGTCACTAATGGCTGCTAAGGCCACCTCTCTGTCCTTATCTGTCCTGACCTATCTTCAGCCTACCCCTCTAATACATGCCCCATCCTTCATCCTGCCTAGTTAAGTGGTGGTCTAATTTTATATTGCCTTCTGGTGTAGCATTTAAAGAATTTTATTTCAACTTTTCTATGCTTATATCTTTCCCACTCCTTCTCAATTTTCTTTTCTTCCTTTCCTTTCACTTTTTTGCCTTTCCTTCTCCGCTTTAATTCCTTTTTCATTTTCTGAGCCTCTCCTTCCTTTTCTTTCCTTCTCACCTTTCCTTCTTCCTTTCCCCCTCTTTTCCATTTTCCCTTTCTTTCATCTCTTCTTTTTACTTGATTCCTTATTACTAATCTCCATGCTACCTGTAAGAACAGATATGACATCTTGGACCTTTATCGGATCTACGAAGTGGTAGTACTATTTTGCTGCCTGCCCCACAAACTGTGATACCGTTTACTGTGTTTGGCTAGGTACCTAAAGTTTACCAGTTTTTGTCAACTTTGTCAAGCAAGAGAGACTCGAATATAATTAGAACCATTCCTGATTCTAATAGAGGGGGTTGCTAGGGTTAGCCCAGTGATTAAATATATTTTTTTTGCTACTGTCATGCATATTGTTGAAATCTGATTTTGGGTAGCTATAGGAGATATGTTCCCCAGGTTGAGAAACCTACATGCTCGCCTCTCCTACCGTTAAATGCCAAACAAGTACAATTTACATTCTTGGTGTTTTACCCCAAAATACCCAAGAATGTACTGAAATTAGACATTTCATGATAAAGCCAAACTCTATAATATCAAAAAATGGTTTAGGGGAACTTGCGGTTTCAGATTTAGTTTGTTTTTTCTTGTTCGCATATTGATATTTTAGGAAAATGTTATTTAGCTTTTTTATTCATTTTTTGGGGAAACACTGTGCAACCAGTGAATTCGTCAAGGGTTTGCTTCCAGAAGACTGCTCCCACAACACCAAGCCTGTTACATCTAGATAGCTTGAGGTGTGTACTTTGAGAGAATGTATAGTTTGTGGGGGTATTTCAAATGTAAAGAGTTGTTTTTCTTGAAAAACTGCAAGATGCGCATAGTAGTTCTGTTTTCTTTGAAAATCTTCTAAAGCACTGTTTCAGTTTGTGGTGTGTCCTGGGCAGGAAAGGATGTCTACTAAAACATATATTATTTGGTATCTTTGTAACAGGGAGAAATGGTGCTTTTACACACAACGTGGTTTATTAAAAAACTTCCTTTAAAAAAAAAAAAAAATAAGAAACTGTAAAAAAAAGCATTTTTTCATTTTCCCCCATATTTCACCCAAAAATATTGAGAAAGCACTCAAAAATGACAAACAAGGCATTTCATGTTAAAGCCCAAACTATTCTGAAAAAAACAACATATCACTTTCCTGAGGAATCCCTGGACATTTCTTCAGCAATTACAGTTAATCATGTATAGTGCAAACTTGTGAAAAATGTCCTGGGAACCTATGGTGACTTAATGATAATGAAGTGACTTAATGATAGTGAAGACTGAAATGATAAAATTCTGCCGCTGTTGTCGGCCATGAGGTAAAACCATGACCCGAATGTTTTGTTAAAAATACTCAGTACAGGGGAGTGAATGCATAGGTAAGATTTACAAATAGTTACCTAATCTGGAACTGTGAGTGAGATGTTTAGAGTAGATTTTGATGTTAGAGGGGTTCATAATGTTTGGTAGAAGCTTAATGGCTCCTTTCTATGATATAATAACAGCAGGTATTGGAATGGTGTTGGGGTGAAAAGAGCTGTTGGAAGATTCAGTGGCCTTAGTCAGCTTTTTATTTGTAAAAGTCTAAAATACATCAGGGTATCAATGCATTTTTCAGTTGATATATATTCAGTTAATATATATATTGAAAAGAATCAGGCCCAGAACTGACCCTTGTGGTTAGAGATGAGCGAATTTATGAAAAATTCAATTCGGCCGATTCGCCGAATTTTCCTCCCAAAAATTTGTTTCGGTCCGAATTTATTCGCACCGAATCGCTATTAAAATTAAGGTTATTTCTGGCCTTCCCAGAGGCTCAATAGGGTTGTAGAACATTTTGTCTTGCTGTAACATGCATAGGATGCGTGCTGGGTTAGTGAAATAATACTGTGAAGAAGTATAACATGCAGATCAGAGGCATTCGAATCGCTGTTGCAGAGCGGCATAGTTACAGAGCCTTGAGGTGGCATCTGCATAAGGAGTCCATATATTGCCTGGAAGACACACCCCCCGGGAGTTGGCAGCAGCATTAGGAGCCTAAATATTGCCTGAAAGACACATTGGAGTTGGCAGCAGCATAAGAAGCCCATATATTGCCTGAAAGGCACACCCTGGAGTTGACAGCAGCATTAGGAGCCCATATATTGCCTGAAAGACACACACTGGAGTTGGCAGCAGCATATGGGGCCTGATGCAGAGCCTCCCCCGGTCTGAGCTTAAAACCTTCCGATTGTCCGGGGCTCCCGTTTGAATCGTGGCACAAATGTGATGCAGAGCCTCTGTCGGAATGGCTCCCTAACTGATCCGTCAATTTGTCTTTACTCTGGAAGTTTTTTTTGCTCTCTCGGGTGCCTTCAATTTAATCGGGGCTACCATTCCCGTTCACACGGGCGGCCCGTTTTTCCCTGCTTTTTCCTTGGTTTTTGAACGTACCTGCTTGGTTTCCGTCGTATTTGACCTTCCATTTTGGTGATTTTTCCAAGTATACTTACATCTCCATGGCTCTTCAGTTGCCAATCTGGCTACACGCAAGCGCACATCCCTAAACCTCCATTGGAATATGCATATGGCACCAACTGCCAATTTGACACATATATATTGTCAAATTTATTTTTGGGTGTTCCTTCTTTCTTGCCATTAATGCATACCTTAATCTCTTTGGTGTTCCTTCTTCCTTGCCTTTAATGTTTACCGTAATTGGTTGTGAGTTTTTCAGATTTTTTGTCCCATATCTAAACCTTTTGTGTCATGTAAATGTGTGATGATGTTGTGTGATTGTACATTTGCAGGAAAGACAACTCACAAAATCTGTTTATGTTTTTTTTAATCAAACTTTTTTTTTTGGTTTTGTGGTTTGGAGATTATTTTTTTGATAAAACAAAAGTAAAAAACAATTTAAATTTGAATTAAACATGTTAAAAATTAGGCCTCGGGGTCTTGTGGCTGTGTTTTTCTTTGATCTGTGAATGAAAAACAACCTTAGTTTAGCATTGTTTTTATGGTTTGGTTGGGCGTGGTTTTATTGGGGCCCTTTTTAAACCGGACCTTCAGCCTGATTTAATGAAAAGCCCAAACCCTAAAAACACGATTCCGCAGCATCATCTGTAATAAAAAGATACAAGGACCCACCATTAATCCACAAAATACATTAACAAGTTTCCTGGCCTAACTAAAGTCACTTTATTAACCTTTTGCTGCCTCACATTGCCCTAGTTCATCTATCTGCATGTAGCCTAGTTTGTAGCTGCGTACATGGGTTAAACTAAGGTGGGCTTGTATTTAACGTGACAAACTAAGTTGTTTCAGACTATTCTTGCGCTTTGTTTTTTTTTATTATAAGGAATGTGTGCGCGCACATAAACGCACGCTCGCATACTCACATCCATGATGATGTCGTCCTGCTCCTGTGTAATGGCATAGCTCCTGGTATAGCTCTGACGTTCCCCCGCAGTGAAGTGCAGGACATCCCAAATTGGAATGCCCCAGAAACATGATGCCTGTAATCCAGCCCTGGATTTCTTCACACTCCAAAGGGCTGGGTTACATGGGTTTTGGCCTGCTTTAAAACATCATGACCAAATCAGGTTAGGATGGAATAACCCACCTCCTTTACATTATTATTAAAGTAACACAGGTTCCCTCACATAAAGCAGAACAAAACCCAGAACGGCCACTGGTCTTCCCCCTGGAAATCCCAGATCGGGATGCCCCACTGTGTGAAACCCTTTTTAATGAGACTTTACTCAGAAATGGCAGACTCCCTCTCTTAAAGCGGAACAAGCCATGATTAGTTTAATGACCTTTGCAGGCGTATATTGTAGTGCCCCACCAGTCTGATCAAGACAACGGAACCTCATCTTCAAGAGACCAAAGGCTCGCTCCACCACAGAGCGAGTCCTCCTGGGGGCAGTATTGTAGGGCTCCTCTGCCTGTGAAGATGGGTGCAGGATTGGGGTCAGCAGCCAGGGGAGCAAAGGATAGCCAGAGTCTCCTGCCCAAAAACCAAAAAAAAACAAAAACAAAATAAAAATAAAAAAAGGTGTGCATTGCAACTATAGAAAAGAGGGACAAATAGGTGAGCGGGGTAGGGTTGGAGGAAAGGACATTTGTAATGAGCCTACATGCACATCCAACCTGTAAACTCATTAAAAAAGTCTGGGGAATACTACTTACATAAGAGGGCAAGAACATGACGCAATAGGGTTCTATCACTTAACCCATTTAATTTAAAGTAAAAAAATTAGGCTAAAAATATACTAACAAAAAAATTACCAAATTGGGAAAAAACAAAGTCAGACAGGGTGGGCAACCAATACAAGTTTCATACACATACCCAGTAAGGCGGGTGAGCTCAAATAGGTGCAGCCTGGTTTCTGCCATACTCAGCAGGACAAGACCGCGGAGCTGGCGCTGCTGATGTGCTCCAACAGAGGACTGCATATTATTGCCCGAGTGCAAATACGGCTGCCCTGACTTGCCGTAAGTGAAGGCTCGGCGGCCCGGTTTCAATAGGCTGATTTCAATTGGAAAACAAGGCTCTGCATCACTGAAAAAAACGGAACAATGAACGAGGCGTCCGTTTTGCCGGGAAACAGCCTTGTGCGAGCCGACAATCGGAAAGACGGCTGAGCGCACACCTGAGCGCATAAACGCACACTAAAATCAACGTAGCACCCTTTCCTGACCCGATCAAGGCCCAAAACCAACGGGAAAACGGGCGGGATAGCTGAACGGGGAGGCTCTGCATCAAGCCAATGGAGTCCATGTATTGCCTGAAAAACACATTGGAGTTGGCAGCAGCAGAAGGAGCCCATATATTGCCTGAAAGACACACCCTGGAGTTGGCAGCAGCATAAGGAGCCCATATATTGCCCGAAAACATATTAGAGTTGGCAGGAGCATAAGGAGGCCATATATTGCCTAAAAGACACACCCTGGAGTTGGCAGCAGCATTAGGAGCCCATATATTGTCTGAAAGACACAACCTGGAGTTGGCAGTAGCATAAGGAGCCCATATATTGCCTAAAAGACACACCCTGGATTTGGCAGCAGCATTAGGAGCCCATATATTGCCTGAAAAACACACCCTGGAGTTGGCAGTAGCATAAGGAGCACCTATATGGCCTGATGCAGAGCCTCCCCAGAACTGACCTTATTTTGTTCAGTTTTTCCTATGGCCCGTTTTCCTTCTGTTTGTCTCGGTGTTCAAATGTGATTCAGAGACGCCGTCGGGAGAGCTCCGTTACTGATCCGTTTATGTGTCTTCATTCGGGAAGTGATTTTTCCCCTCTCGGGTGCTTCCCGCGTGGTCGTGGGTTCCGTTGCCGTTCACACGGACGATCCGCTTTTGGCTCCTTTTTAATGCGTTTCCAAACGTACCTTCTTGCCATCTGTTTCCGTTTTCACCCCGATTCCGATTGTTTTTCCATGTATACTTACATTTCCATGGATTTCCTGTGGACAATCTGTGTCCACGCAAGCGCACATCCCTAGTCCTCCCTCAAGCTTTCCTCATAAATCAAACTGACACTTTTACCAACACCAAAACTTACCTTAAACTACTATCCTTCTTCTTCCTCCTCCCTGTGTTTAATGGTTACCTGAATCTGTTCTCCTTCTTCATTTTCTTCTTATTATTTTTCCCTGTGTTCAATGCTTACCTTAATCTTTTCTCCTTCTTCTTCATTTTCTTCTTCCCTTTGTTTAATGCTTACCTTAATCTTTTCTCCTTCTTCTTCTTTTTCTTCTTCCCTGTGTTTAATGCTTACCTTAATCTCTTCTCCTTCTTCTTCTTCTTCTTCTTCTTCTTCCCTGTGTTTAATGCTTACCTTAATCTCGTCTCCTTCTTCTTCTTTTTCTTCTTCCCTGTGTTTAATGCTTACCTTAATCTCTTCTCCTTCTTCTTCTTCTTCCCTGTGTTTAATGCTTACCTTCTTCTGTTCTCCTTCTTCTTTATCTTCTTCCCTGTGTTTAATGCATACCTTAATCTCTTCTCCTTCTTCTTCCTCCTCCTCCTCCCTTTGTTTAATGCATACCTTAATCTGTTCTTCTTTTTCTGCTTCCCTTTGTTTAATGCATACCTTAATCTGTTCTTCTTTTTCTACTTCCCTTTGTTTAATGCATACCTTAATCTGTTCTTCTTTTTCTGCTTCCCTTTGTTTAATGCATACCTTAATCTGTTCTTCTTTTTCTGCTTCCCTTTGTTTAATGCATACCTTAATCTGTTCTTCATTTTCTGCTTCCCTTTGTTTAATGCATACCTTAATCTGTTCTCCTTCTTCTTTGTCTTCTTCTCCTTCTTCTTCCTAATCCTTGTCCCATATACGTACCTTTTGGGACATGTAACTGTATGATTATGTCCTGAGAATGTACAGTGCCAGGAAAGAGAACACACCACACCATTTGTGTTTTTTTTTTTTTTTATGAACCTTTTTTTTTTGTAAAACTAATAAAAAATTTTTTTAGGTTTTAAAAACTCTAAAACGTTGAAGTCGGATCTTCAATATTCTTGCTGGCCTTTTCTTTGATCTGTGAATGAAAAACATCATCAGTTTTGCCTTGTAAGTATGTTGTGCTTATCTAGGGCTTTTTTTGGGGACCATTTTTAGGGTTATTTTTAGCCTAAGTTATTTCCTTAATGTTTCTTGGACCCTGCTTTTTTAATATTTGGGCATGCTTTTAAACTGCATTTTGGATATATCTACAAAACTTACAAGGCTTGTGGCCAACATGGCGTCTGGGGCGCAGCCTCCTCCCTTCTTCCACCATCTGTTGCTGCTGTGAAGCTGTTGGGATCATAAACACAAGGATATTATTGTCTGTTTGTGGCTCCTGAATGTCAGATTAGGTTAGGCTTCTATGCATCAAATCACTCACCTTCCCCAGGCACCTCTTCTTCTTGTCCAGCTTCCTAGACTATCCCTTGTGATGGGCCTGCGACGTCAGAATCTACAAATAACAATAGTGCACATTAGTATATGTCTTTATTGCATGTATCAGGACATATGTACGTTTTATAGTCTTACCGGAGTCAGGTTGTGGTTGAATCAGGCTCGACTCCCTGCCATGCGATTCCCCACCCCCCACATACTGAGGTCTACCGGCTCATCCAATTCACTGGCAGAGGAGGGGGTGGGCGTTGGCACTGGTGGTGTACCACCTAAACCTTCACCAGTTTCCCCCAACACTGGGCTGCGGGCTCTTCTCCGGGTGGGGCGGCAACGCATATTCCATTCATGCACTGCAATATAAACACAATCATAAAAATAGGCCCAGGCAAGGGCAGTGTGATTAGTGCATGTCAAGTAGCAAGACTTACCTGGAAAGTGTTTGGCAAAGTACCACCTCACCCAGGGCCTATGCCTCCTCTTCAAGTCAGACCAGTGTTGGGCGATCTGTGTGAAGGTATAGGTGGTTCCCGAAATCCGGGCAATCGCGTCCACCACCGCCAGTGCCAACGTCCTTTTGTCAAAATCACACGGCAGGAAATCATAGCGGTTCCTTAGCATCATCTGTTTGCCCAAAACACGATGGTACAGCATTAGTCACACAAATACATGTCAAAGTCTCATGCCCTATCTAAAGGCAGTTTATGGCCCTCATTCCTACTCACATGGGCCTACTTATTCAATCTGCCTCTAGGCTAGTGTGCTGCTGCGCACATGTTAAAAAACTAAGCTGGTCTAGTAGTTTACTTTAACAAGTCAGTTGTTCCTCACTAATCTTGCCCTGCCATAGCTATTTTTTATTTAACGGCTTGTGCGTGCACATAAACGCACGCTCACCTACTCACATCCATGATTAGGTTGTCCTGCTCCTCAGTATTTAGCGCTGGCGATATCTTGGTTGAGCTTTCAGTTATGGCTATAACATTCCCCCGTGGTGACGTGCGTGCTCGCGCGCACGCAGGCACACACGATGCAGTACACGCCCACACGGGACAAATATTTAAAGGACAATGCACTCAGCTCTGTGTTGGTTACCATATCACTATGGCCAGACCAAAAGGGAGCCCCCAAAAAGCCCAGAGGCACATACTAGCCGCACAGATACACATCGCAAACACACACACAAGAGCAGGCACAAGAGCCAGGAGGGACATGGCCATAGTGAAAGGGTGGATAAGCCAGCCACACAGGCTTCAAGGCAAAAATGCAGGAGGAAGGAGCCCTTGACACAGTCTCCCACACCTTCTAAATCATCCAGGCCTCCCAAGGCAAAAAAATCAAAGACAACCCTGCAGCCTCCACCTCCTCCACCCACAAAGCATGTGGAAAAATCTAGGCACACCACCAAGGGTAAGCATAGGACCAAAACAACTAGCCCACCCAGGCCAACCACCCCTCCTTCTGGCCACTCTGTCTCCTCAAGTACCACAACCACAGAGTCAACAGAGAGCTCCACAGGTGACAGCTCGACAGGCACCCAGCCATTATCACCTAGCACCCCCCACACTCCATCACAGTCACCCATCAGCCCAAGCAACCTAAACTACTCCCCAGACAGCCAGCCATCAATGTCGTCTGTTGCTGGGGACACCACACACCCATGTGGATGCCAGCTGCGCCGTGGATCACTTACAGCCCGTTTCTGTGCTGTCCAAAGCATGGCTGTAGCCACTGGTGTTTGTTAGCACTATGATGCCCTATTTGGGCGTTATTCCAAATCCACAACCAAGCAGGCCAAGCAGGAGCTTTGGGATAAGATTTGCCGGCAAGTGAATAGTGTTGGTTCTGTGAGGAGGGATGTTGAGCAAATTAAGCGAAAATTTGGGGACCTTAAATATTATGGGAAAAAAAAAATGGACATGCGCCGCCAGCAGAAGTAAATGACATTTAGGCCCTTATTTAACAAGGGATAGCGCCAGGTAGCGAATGGTGAGCGAACGGTAATGACGCTCACCGCCACGAGAACGCCGGCTCCCCTCCGCAATCACACATTTATCAAGCCGATCCTGCTTAGCGACTGACAGAGCGCCAGATAGCGAATCATTCATCATTATTCCAGCCTCACCCCACAGCGCCAGCGAGCGACCTTGAACAGCGACAGGTATGACCTCTCGTTACCTGGCGCTCTCCAATGCATTTCAATGGAGCAATCTTTAAATATTCTTAATTAATTGCTATTAATGTTTTTTTTTTTTTTTTTTTTTTTTAAATAGCAAAAATTCTGTGACCACTTCTGCTATGTTAGATATGTTTTTTAAGGTAAAAAAAAAATAAAATTGTGCAGAATTGATATTGCAGGTCTGATATTAATGTATTCATATTACAAAATGTTTGTAAAAACATGTTTTTTTTTTTTTCCAAAAATATGGTTGTTTGGGGGTTAAAAAACTACTTTTAACCCATCGCCGCCAGCGCTCTGGGGTTTAAACAAGCATTTCACAGCGCGAGAATTTTTTGAGCGTGCTTTGTTAATGAATATGCTGGGAGCCGTTCGCTATGGCCATTCGCTGTCATGCGCTCCCATACAGCGCGGAACCTGTCAAACAGCGACTCCTAACCCCGTATTCAACATTACCGCACACCGACTGAGTCGCTGTCAACAGCCGAACAACGGCCAAGCACAGCAAATACTAGCGTGCGCTGTGAAAATAACGCTACTGTCGCTCATCTGTCGCTACCTGGCGCTATTAATGAATCAGCCTGTAAGTGTGCTTTAATCTTCACCAGCATGCAGACAGGGGGTGGTCTACCAACAAAAATCAGCCTAACACCAGCGGAAGAACATGTGTTTAACTATATTCACCCAGCAACACTACATGGCCTGCAAGGGGGCCTAGACACAGACATGAATGTGAGGTCCGGAGGTGAGTATATGTTTACCTTGATACTTTTTAATGGGGACGCAAACAGTTGGATACACCTTACTACACACCGGTCTTGAAAAAACACTAAAAGTTCATTCTCTTGTCCAAGAACGTACTCAAGACACAACACTAGGCCAAGCTACCCCTGCATTGTCCCGGAGGAGCACGCAACAAGAGCCTTGTGTCCACACAAACCAACCTGAGTGTACGGATGAGGTATGTCAATGCTCCACTGTGTGGAATTATTAATTAGAACTGGCATACATTGAATGAAAAAAGGTGTCTCACTACCTGCTACCTTTCTTTGCAGACCCTAACCAGTCCACCCATTATCAAAATAATTTGTGATTTGGAGGAGGAGGACCCAATTCTGCTGCAGCCAAGCCAACCTGAACCAGTGGGACTACGTCACACCCAACAGGCCCAGCTAGTGCAGCCCCTGGTCTCCAATAAGCAAACATCTGTGGGAGAAACCTCTTCTGCCGTGGACATTGTCCACACAGCAGCCTCTGCGCTAACCCAGCCACCAGTAGCCACTCAATCTGTAGCAGAACCACCCACCCACCCGTGGCCGAGGCGCAACACATCCATGTCGCCATATCAGCCAGAGGAGACAGCTACAGATAATGGAGGAAGCATGGCACCAGGAGAATCGGGAATTTTATGCTAACACACAGAGATTTAATGAGACAGTGTGTACACAAATTACCTCTACGTCCCAGTAAATAGAGGGTTTAAATCAAAATGTCTCAGGGCTGCTTGCAGAAACCAGACAACTAAACAGGCATATGGGTGAAATGGTCCAACAGTGGCAACTAATGAATGAGAGCCTGGCTCATATTGCCTCAAACATGCACACACCCCATACATCAACTTCAACCTCCTACCCTACATACCACTGAATGGATGTGTGGATATATTGTTTATGAGGAGCAGGACCCACCTCGAACATTAAAAGGTAAACATGCTCTTCCACAACCCCACGTTAATTTGTAGAAAAATCCAACAACATTTTGGAAAATAAATTTGGTTTATGACACAAAATAAAATTAAACAAAAAACAAACAAGGAATGTAATTTAACCAAAAACATTTTCAACAAGTTGAACGGATCGCCTGTGCTGTGCCACTTTGTGATCCTGAGTAGGGAGGTGTAACTTCGTCAGAAATCATTAAACCCTCCTCAGGCAGCTCACTGTATCTTTGCGCACGGCGTTGTATGGTGAGGTTGTGCAGGACCCCACAAGCAATAATAATTTTGATGACCTTGGCGGGCTCATACTGCAGAGCACCCCCAGTCTGGTCAAGACATTGGAAGCGCATCTTCAGTAATCCAAAGGCACGTTCAACCACTGAGCGAGTCCTCCTATGCGCTGTGTTATAACGCTCCTGGGCCTGCGAGGTTGGGTGGAGGATGGGGGTAAGTAACCACGGGAGCAAAGGATATCCCAAATCACCTGGCAAAAAGAAAAAACATTTTAGCAAACACCCCAATCCAAAATAAACATGACAAATGTGCCTCTTTGCAACATATGTAGTGGCAGGCCCCATACATAGTCGCGACAAAACTATAATGTTTTTCCCTTAAAAAAAAACAAAAAAATAGTAACTTACATGATAATTACAAATAGGGCATGTTATGTGACTTAAAAATGACAACAACAGGGAACAACAGACAGAGGACTAAGGGGAAGAGCATCAATAATGTGCTGCTTAACATTCAAGCATTATTGAAGAGGGACAATAGGTGAGCTGTGCAGTGTCCGAGCAAAGCACAGTTGGGATGAGGCAACATGCACATCCACCCAGTACACTCCTGTACAATGACTCTGGTATGCAACATAGCTAAGAGGGCCAGAACAGGAAGGAATAGTGGAGATTAAGTAAAAAAAGCATAGCAACAAATACTGGTAAGTAATTGATGGTAAACTTGTACTGAATCATTGTAGTCTAGAAAAGATTAGTGGGGTACAGGCACAGACCAATCACAAAAATCATGCTGGACAACAACCACAAATTTCAAACACATACCCAGTAGCCATCCGCCAGACAGATCTCCTGATTGAAAACGATGAAAGAGGCTTGAGTTCCTCAAAATGTGGGAATCATGGGTGGAACCAGGGAAGACTGCAAATAAAGTTAAACATTGCAGATCTGGGCCGGACACTGCCTGAACATTAATAGAATGGCCCATCTTCCTGTTCCTGCCAAAGCAAAAGATTACATGAATTAGTGGGAACCAAAGTGTAAACATACTTAAATATATTCTTTCACATAACCAACATTTAAAAAGAATGGATGTTTGGGATACACAGGGTGTAGGTCTGCTTTTATCCTTAAAAAAAAAAAATAAATAAATTAAAAAAAAAACATTTTATGCAAACATTGCAGACACATGCTGACTTAAACCACATACCTGAACAGATATTCCTGGTCAGCAGGCGGAATTAACGAGATGTGTGTACAATCAATGGCACCCATGACATTGGGCATGACGGCTATGTTATAAAAGCCCAGCTTAACCGCATTCCAGGCTTCCGCTGTGTCAGGGAAAAAAATAAATTTGGGTGCCAGGGTAGCCATGCCATCAAAAAACTTGGTAAGGCTGCGGCTCAACGTAGACTGGGACATCCCCACGGAGAAGGCACCCAGTCTCTGGAACAAGCCATTTGCCAAAAACTGCAGGCAGCCAACCAATTTGGTCATACCTGCAATTGCATGCCCCTTCCTTGTGGTGCTGGCTAACCATGGCCGCAGCTGGCTATACAAGTCCTGGAGAGAAACACCGTTAAGGTGGGTGAGCTCGAATAGCTCAAGGTCATGCATGCCATCGATGTCCAAACGTGTTCGGTTCAGCCTGGTTTCTGCCATGCTCAAAAGAACCAGGCCGCGTAGCTGACGCCTTTGATGCTTGCGCACAGAACAATGCATGACACGGAACACAAATACGGCTGCTAATAGTGGCCGTAAGTTGCCAGACAACACCCTCGTTTTATTGGGCTGATTTCAATCAGAAATCAAGGCTCTGCATCAGTTAAAAAAACGGACCAACGAACGACAAGTCCGTACAGGCTCTTGCAAGCCATCAATCGTAATGGCGCATGCCGAAACACCTGAGCACATAAATGCACACAAAAAGCATCGTAGCACCCTTTCATGACCCGATCACAGCCCAAAACAAACGGGAAAACGTACGGGATAGCTGAACGGGGAGGCTCTGCATCAGGCCAATATTGCCTGAAAAACACATTGGAGTTTGCAGCAGCATAAGGAGCCCATATATTGCCTGAAAGACACACCCCGAAGTTGGCGGCAGCATTAGGAGGCCATATATTGCCTGAAAGACACACCCTAAAGTTGGCAGCAGCCTAAGGAGCCCATATATTGCCTGAAAGACACATTGGAGTTGGCAGCATCATTTGAAGCCCATATATTGCCTGAAAGACACACGCTGGAGTTGGCAGAAGCATAATGAGCCCATATATTGCCCGGAAAACACATTGAAGTTGGCAGCAGCATAAGGAGCGCATATATTGCCTGAAAGACACACCCTGGAGTTGACAGCAGCATTAGGAGCCCATATATTGCCTGAAAGACACACCAAGGAGTTAGCAGCAGCATAAGGAGCCCATATATTGCCTGAAAGACACACCCTGGAGTTGGCAGCAGCATTAGGAGCCCATACATTGCCTGAAAGACACTCCCTGGAGTTGGCAGCAGCATAAGGAGCCCATATATTGCCTGAAAAACACATTGGCGTTGGCAGCAGCATTAGGAGCCCATATATTGCCTGAAAGACACACCCTGGAGTTGGCAGCAGAATAAGGAGCCCATATATTGCCTGAAAGGCACATTGGAGTTGGCAGCAGCATGTGTTGTAGTACATGAAGCAGTGGAATTACATTGTTCATCCCGTAATCCTGGCGACAAATAAAGTGCCTTCCTCAAAGGGCCCGAGCAAACGGCAGGTGTCATGTATGAGCTGCCACTGGTTTACATTAAAGTTACACAGGGGAGTCCCCCTTTCTGCATGGAGCATCAAGAAATCATTGATGGCTTTTCTCTGTTCCTATAGTCGATCAAACATATGGAGGGAGGAATTCCAACTAGTAGAAATATTGCAAATCAGACTATGTTGGGGGATATCGTTCTGACACTGTAGCTCAAGAAGGGTGTGCTTGGCGGTTTAGGAGTGGCTGAAGTGCATACAAAGTTTTCTTCCCGTTGTTAGGATGTCTTGCAGATGGGGGGAAGACTTCAGAAAATGCTTGACAACTAGGTTGAACATGTGTGACATACAGGGTGCATGGCTCAGCCTTCCTTGTCGCAGCGCAGACAATTGTCAGTCACCATGGTTCCCATTTGCAGTCTTCGTGGAGTAAGCCATGTTTTGATTTCTTGATGAATGAATTTTAGCAGCTCCTCCCCTGTGTGACTTCGTTCGCCAAGGCAAACCATGTGAAGCACAGCTTGGCACCGCCGTGCCCTGTACACATGGTAGGCTGGAGGGGCAGCGAGACTTGAATGAACAGTGGAGGCTGAGGAGATGGGGAGGGTGAGGAGGCGGAGTCGCACACTGTCACAGGAAAAACAGCCTGGGAGCGTGGAGGCCGAAGCAGCGTGACCTGTCCAAGTTGCTGTTGTGGCTTTGCAGGAACCACATTCACACAGTGGGCCGTAAAGGACATGTATTGTCCCTGAGCATAGTTACAACTCCAGTTGTCGGCGCTGCCGTGCACTTTGGTGCACGCTGACAGGCTCAGGGACTGGCCCACCTTCTGTTCAACAAATTAGTGCAGGGCTGGTCCTGCCTTTTTTGCAAAGAAATGATGGCTTGGACTCTCCACCTCGGCACGGCACAAGATATCAGTTCTCTGAAATGTGCAGAGTCCAAACCTGAAAAGGGAGGGACTGCAGCACCAGCAATTTGGACAGGAGCACATTTAGCTTCTGCGCCGTCGGATGAGTGGGCGCTGATGGAATGCTGGCGGGATGACTGACTTGTAGTAGGGGGAGCAGGAGCATCTGGAGCGACAGAGGATGGGTATGATGCACAGCTACCTTTGGCTGAGGTGCTGGAGCCTTGGCTGACTGAAATTGGGAGTGGCGTGGCACTGGCTGACACAGCAGGCTGGGCCCCCACTTTGGAGCCTTGGTTCTCCCAGGCCACTTTACGGTGATGCTGCATATGTTGCCGCAGGGCCGTGGTACCAACATTGGGGCCCTGGCCACGCTTCACCTTCTGTCTACACATCTTGCATGTGGCCAGGTTACCCTCCTGTGGATGCTTGATGAAAAACTGCCACATTGCCTAGTAACTAATTTTCCCACCAACAGTCCGCACTAATTCACTGTTGCTGCCACCAACTCCAGGAACCCCTGCTCCACTACCTCCCGGGAAGGTAGCCTGCTGTGCAGCAGGTGGTCTACCCCACCCCTGGCCACGTTTGGCTCCAGACATCCCAATTCTGCCACCATGCTGACTGCCAACCATAATACCACCTTGCTGCCTCAGCTGCTGACTAAGGGGCAACCTGGGACCCTTTTCTCCTGATGATGATGAAGCCCCTTCTGCACCGGGCTCCCAAGTGCGATCGGCTTCATCATCATCATCATCATCATCATCATTATCATCATCGAGTTGTGTCTGGACGTCACTGATGTCCTCCTCGGTTTCCTCAACAGTGTCTGTTGCAGGAGCTGGAACGCTCGCCACACCACCTCCCACGCCCTCTCCTTATCAGTGTTTGTCTGCCTAGCGAAAGAAGCGGCGAATGTCTCCTCCATTTCTTGGCTGGGCAGTAGCTGCTGACTGTCCTCTAACACATCGTCCTCACTGAATAGTGGAGCTAAACCCAAAACATAAGATACGTCGGCTGGGGGGGCATAGAACAGAGGCAATGGAAGGGCAGGGGCTGCTCTTGGGCCATGCCAACTCAGGGTTGTGTCCTAGGAACCTACCGACTGTTGACTGGGGTGTCAGATGTCACTTGTGATGAGGTGGATGACCGCCTTAACCAATCGATGGCGGCAGACGCATTGCTGCTCGAGACACGACTGCTAGCAGATACAGGGAGATCAGGCTTCTCACCGCGACTCCTGCTGGCACTCGCCCCTAGTCTGCTGCGACCTTTGCCTGATGAATCTAGGCCTCTCCTCTGTGCACATCCTGGCACTTCTCTGCCTGACATTTTTACTGCGTTTAGAAGTGGAAAATAATACCCAACACTACACCTAGAATAGTATTTTTGTAACAGCAGGTGTGTAGAAAAGTTAGAGCAAAATCAGCAGACACTCTAGCTAAAAGCTAATGCAAAAAGACACTGTCAGATGGCCTTATACAGGAAGCCCCTGGTCAGAGTTAAATGCCCCACAGGCAGTTTTAAAACATGGTTTTTGTTCAAAATGTAAAAAATGTAAATATGCAGGTAGTCTTAAAAGATAAATGGTAGCATTCAGGATGCCCCCGGTTAAATGCAATGACTTCTGGAAACGAGACTTTTGTTTCAAACTGCAAAAGGTAGGTAGCCAGGTACTCTTAAAGGATGAATGGTAGCATTCGGGATGCCCCCCGGTGAAAGGCAATGGCTGCTGGAAATTTTAAAATTAGACTTTTGTTACAAAATGCAAAAGGTAAGTAGCCAGGTACTCTTAAAAGATGAATGGTAGCATTCGGGATGCCCCCGGTGAAAGTGAATTACCGCTGCAAATTTTACAACATGACTTTTGTTACAAAATGCAAAAGTTAAGCAGCCAGGTACTCTTAAAAGATGAATGGTAGCATTCAAGATGCCCCCCGGTGAAAGGCAATGGCTGCTGGAAACTTTAAAACAAGACTTTTGTTACAAAATGCAAAAGGTAAGTAGCCAGGTACTCTTAAAAGATGAATGGTAGCATTCGGGATGCCCCGGTGAAAGGCAATGACTGCTGGAAACTTTAAAACAAGACTTTTGTTACAAAATGCAAAAGGTAAGTAGCCAGGTACTCTTAAAAGATGAATGGTAGCATTCGGGATGCCCCCCCGGTGAAAGGCAATGGCTGCTGGAAACTTTAAAACAAGACTTTTGTTACAAAATGCAAAAGGTAAGTAGCCAGGTACTCTTAAAAGATGAATGGTAGCATTCAGGATGCCCCCGGAGAAAGTGAATTACTGCTGGAAATTTTATGTGACTTTTGTTACAAAATGGAAAAGGTAAATAGCCAGGTACTATTAAAAGACACATGCTAGAATTCGGGATGCCCCCCCCCCCCCCCCCCCCCGGTGAAAGGCAATAACTGCTGGAAACTTTAAAACGAAACTTTTGTTACAAAATGAAAAAGGTAAGTAGCCAGGTAATCTTAAAAGATGAATGGTAGCATTTGGGATGCCCCCCGGTGAAAGGCAATGGCTGCAGCAAATTTTACAAGGTGACTTTTGTTACAAAATGCAAAAGGTACGTAGCCAGGTACTCTTAAAAGATGAATGGTAGCATTCGGGATGCCCCCGGTGAAAGGCAATGACTGCTGGAAACTTTAAAACAAGACTTTTGTTAGAAAATGCAAAAGGTAAGTAGCCAGGTACTCTAGAAAGATGAATGGTAGCATTCAGGATGTCCCCTGGTAAAAGGCAATGACTGCTGGAAACTTTAAATCGAGACTTTTGTTACAAAATGCAAAAGGAAAGTAGCCTGGTACTCTTAAAAGATGAATAGTAGCATTCGGGATGCCCCCCGTGAAAGACAATGGCTGCTGCAAATTCTACATGTTCTACAATTCCACCATTTTAGATGGCCTGGACCGCAGTAAATAGAGTTTTAAAGAAGCGTTTCGAGCGATCTAATTGCGGCGATATTCGGATTTGTGGTACTCCTCTAGTAACGATGACCCAATCTGAATATGTACCATTGATAACCACCCTCTGCTTTCTATCATTAAGCCACCCATGTAAAAATGTTTTCCCCTAGTCCAAACATTCTCATCTTTTCTACCAGTATTTTATGTGGCACAGTATCAAGTGCTTTAAAAAAGTAAATGTACAAGATATTCAATGATTCCCCCTGATCCAATCTTATAAAAGCGGATTAGGTTTGTCTGACAGGAGTGTTTCCTCCTAATTCCATTCCATGCTGATGAGAAGTAACAATACAATTCTGTGATTACTCACCTGTAGAATTGTTTTTATGGTTATCCAGCACGGGTTGCTTCATCTGTAAATTCTTCACATTTGGGTAATCCGCCACCAGGTGGCGCAGTCGACTGCAGGAAGACTTGTGGCTCCTCCCGGCCCAAAAAAGGGCAGGAATTACCCAGAATACCCAGTGTTGAAAAGCAGTAAAGCAAGAAGCCGGGAGGCAAAACTATGTCAATAAAACACAGTCAATAAAATCACCATAAAGAGGCAAAAGAGGATAACAATAACAAGGGTGGGATGAAGCAACCAGTGCTGGATAACCATAAAAACAATTCTACAGGTAAGCAATAACAGAATTGTATTTTTCTGGTATCCAGCACGGGTTGCTTCATCTGTAAATTCTTCACATTTGGGACATCCAACAGCAGTGTCCAAGATAAGGGTGGGATCGCCAGTGAGCAACAACAGGTAGTTCAAGCCACTACCGCCTGAAGCACCTTGCGGATAAAAACAGCATCAGCTGAGGCCCTAACATCAACTTTGTAAAACTTAGAAAAAGTATGAACTGAAGACCAAGTAGCGACCTTACAAACCTGTTCAACTGAAGCCTGGTGCTAAAAAGCCCAAGAGGCACCAATAGCCCTAGTGGAGTGAGCAGTAACACAGAAAGGGGGGTCCTTCCCCTTGGCAGAGTACGCTTGCACTACTGCCTGTCGGATCCACTTGCTGATTTTTGTGGAAGTCAACTGAGAGAGGACCAGCCTGATCGCTCTCAGCTCCAGAAGATTGATAGGCAAATGAGCCTCCTGTGGGCCCCACTGGCCCTGGAACCTCAGCGATTGCCAGAACCCTCCCCAACCGGACAGACTGGCGTCCGTGGTGAATATCTCCCAGCACGGAGGGAGAAAGGACCTGCCCACTAGCAGATTTCTCGAGTCCAACCACCACGAGAGGGACTGACTGGCCAGAGGGGACAAAGCAAATTCCTTCTCCAGAGACTCCTGTGTCCGATCCCAAACGGACAAAAGATTCAACTGAAGAGGTCTCATGTGGAACTGAGCGAAGGGCACAGCCTCGAAGCAAGACACCATAAGTCCCACCAACTGCATCCCCAGATGGATGGAGGGATGAGGACACGACAACAGGGCCCTCGCCTGCGTCTGAAGGCCCTCCACCTTCTGCTGAGGAAAAAACACCTTGACCTGAGAAGTATCCAGCGTCATGCCCAGGAAGGACCTCACCAATGACGGAGTGAGTGAAGACTTGGGATAATTGATAACCCAACCAAAGGACCCAAGGGTACAATACCATCTGAGTATTCCTCTCGGCCTGATGAAAAGATTGAGCAGCAATCAACAAGTCGTCCAGGTAAGGTAAGGAAGAATGCGAATGCCTTGGCTCCTCAGCAGGGCCATGACACCCGCCAGCACCTTGGTGAACACCCAAGGGGCTGATGTGATACAGAACGGTAAGGCCACAAACTGGTAGTGTCGACCCCCCAGGGCGAACCTTAGGAACTTCTGATGTCCTGGGAAGATAGGAACTCCTTGATGTCCACCATGGTCATGAAATCGCCTGGCTTAAGGGAGCTCACCGCCGACCGCAAGGTCTCCAGGCGGAAATGTTTGAACCTGACAAATCTGTTGAGACCCTTTAGGTCCAGTATGGGTCTCAGGGAACCATCCTTCTCTGGCACCGTAAACAGATTGGAGTATAATCTCCGACCCTGTTCCTGAAGAGGAACAGGACAAACCACTACAGACGATAGAAGATGTTGAACGGCCAACCTCAGGCCCTGCGCTGTCACAGGGTTTTGGGAGATCCGGGACCGAAGGAATCTTGGGGGCGGCCAAGCTGCCAGCTCTATCTTGTAGCCGGAGGACACCCCCTCCTGAATCCACCGGTCCGAGACATGTTGTCTCCAGACGTGAGCAAAGAGCAGAAGCTGTCCCCCCACCCGGATGGGTGAGGGGGCCTCCTCATGCCTGAGGGGGCTTGGTGCGGGGTTTGGGCTTGGACCCCCAGGAGAGACTGGGATGACCACGGGATCTTCCTCGTACCCAAGGGTCTCTGCGACTACTAGGGAAGGAAGAGCCACGTCCCCCCTGGGAAGGGCAAAAGGAAGAAGAACACTGAAAGGGCCGAGAGTGCTTTCTACGCTGAGGGAGCCGACCATCCTTGGCTAATACATCAAGCCGCTCTCCAAAGAGACGGAGTCCCAGGAAGGGAAGACCGGTGAGGGACTTCTTAGCAGCAGTGTCAGCTGCCCACTGTCGCATCCAGATAGACCGATGCAGGGCAACCAGCAGGGCCGAAGCCCTACCGCCAAGCCAGACAGCATCATCCATGGAAGAAAGCACAAAGGCAATAAAGTCATTGCAAAGCAAAAGGTCCTTATACTCATCCGCTTGCTTGCGGGATCTGGCGGCCTCAACAAGGCGCTTGACCTTCTTCGTAATAGCAATGGCGACAATTGCCACGGCGCAGACTGGACGCAGACCAGCCCCCACAAAGGTGAAAGCGTGGCAGGTGAGGTGATCCATGCGCCGATCAGCATTATCACGTAAGGTAGTGGTGTCAGGAGATGGCATAACGGAAGTATTAGAGAGTCCCAGGACAGGAGCATCCACCTCCGAGGGACAAGACCAAAGACAGACCAACTCCTCCCAAAAGGGATACCTCCTATCCAGGCCCTCAGGCACTGACGGTAACCTGTTGGGCCTTTCCCATTCTTTAAGAACCATCTTGGAAAATTGTCCCTGCTCCGGAAACACCAGGCATTGCCTATCAGAGAGGAAAAGTTGACCCTGCTTCTTCTTCATTGTCTTAGGGGGAGCAATGTGCAAGGTCTCAAAGTCCGCAGACAACTGTCTATCCGTATCATCGGGAAGCCAAGTGTCCTCGTCTGAGGAAGACCCAATGTCACTGTCAAAATCGCCCGAACATTCCCCGGAGGAGTCGGAATCGTGGAATAACTCACCCTCCTCCATGGAGCCATGGCCGCCAGAGGTATCAAAAGCATCATCATCATCGGCAAGGAGAGGATAAGCCGGTTCCAAATTGCCTCCTCTTACTAGAGGCCTTGCCGGCGGCCGGGCGGGCCAACTGCCGCTGAAGGCTAGCCACGCACAGCGCCAGGTCCCAATGGGACCCCCTACTAGCTTGCCCCTCGCTGGGGGCTAAATGTAGGCGTGGGGGTGTAGGCGATGCTGTAGGCGGGATAGGACTGGGGAGAGTAGCGTTCACCTCATCCTGATCCTCAATAACGCTCTGGGCACAGGGGACACAAACAGCGCTGCAACCGCTTAAAGGGGGTGCCCCGCACATAAGACACAGCTGAGCCCGCTCTGAAAGGCCCCCAAGCTCG
Source organism: Gastrophryne carolinensis (assembly GCA_027917425.1). Taxonomy (NCBI): domain Eukaryota; kingdom Metazoa; phylum Chordata; class Amphibia; order Anura; family Microhylidae; genus Gastrophryne; species Gastrophryne carolinensis. The sequence goes on along the minus strand of CM051239.1, from coordinate 188,017,935 downwards.
CTATCCCCAGAAGCATCCATATGATGATTATAGCAATAGCAAAAATAAGCCAAAACACGGGTGATCAGGGCTAAGGCCCCACCCAGGGGGCAGCCGCATGGAGACACACACAGCTAAGATGGCAAACTAAGTGGAGCAAAAAAACGACACATGTGCCGCAAATAACAATGACAAAGTAATAAAGCATGTGGGATAAACAATCCAGAGTGGTTTCTCCCCCCCATCTAGGCTCACCACTAGCCTATGGCTGGCTATGCTTTGGGTACAGGGTCTGCGGCCCAGAGCATAGCTCTATGAACACTCGACCCCAGGTGTTCCCCTCCCCTCACCTGAACCATCAGCCGGGGCTGGGAGGCAGAAATGGGTCCGGAACAGATAGGAATAGGCTTGCAGGGCCGACGGGCTTGGGATGCCCCGCTCTCCTGCGAATAACCAGAGAGAGAAAATCTTCTGTCTTCGCAGTCAGGACTGCAGAAAAACTCTAGGTATTCTGGGTAATTCCTGCCCTTTTATGGGCTGGGAGGAGCCACAAGTCTTCCTGCAGTCGACTGCGCCACCTGGTGGCGAATTACCCAAATGTGAAGAATTTACAGATGAAGCAACCCGTGCTGGATACCATAAAAAGGTCATTTTCACCAAGATACTCCGGGATAGGATCCCTTAGAAAACCGTCAAACAGCTTGCCCACCACAGATGTTAAACTTACTAGTTCCTTGTTTAGACAAATGACATTTAATGGAGAGTTTGGGTTATTGCTCCACATTTCACCTGGCATGTCACATTTCTTTGTGAATATCGAAGCATAAGATGTTTAGTAGATTCACTTTTTTTCTCATTCCCATCTATAGTTGCCCCTTTTTGCTTTTCAGGGGGCCCACCCCCTCAGGTTTGAAACTTTTACTGTTTATGTAGCTAATGAACATTTTGGGGTTCGTTTTATTCTCTTTGGCAATCTATCTTTCCGTCTCTAGTTCTGTAACTTTTCCACAGTGTTCTTCTGCTTTAAACTTTTAAATGTTTTTTTACTTTGTTTATTGCCCAGCATCCCAATCTATATCTAGGTAGGTACAGCCCACCATACTAACAAGCTCATTCAAATTAGCAGCTATATCTATTTGCCTTAGCATCAAGTTTTCAGTTGATTCTGATATATCTGGAGACTTGTAGCAAACCCCATCAGTATTTTTGTTTATCCCTCCATGTATTTCTACCCATACAAACTCCACATGTTCATTACCCTCATATATATCCTCCCACAGAGTGGGCTGTAGAGAGGATTTTACAAATAAGCAGACTCCACCCACTTTGTGGTTTTTACAGTCCCTCCTAAAAACACAGTAATCGGGTAGGTCAATTGCCCAGTCATAACTTTCGTCCCACCATTTCTTGGTAACTGCCACTACATCATATAGATCTTGTTATTATCAGTTCTAGTTCATCCATTTTATTTGGACGTTTTTAGCATTTGTAAGCATGCATTTCAAATGCTTACGGTTATTTTGTATATTGCCCTTATGCCTACCAGATGTGCTGTCTCTTTCTTTCCTAACTTACCCTCTAAACCAGTTATACCCTCCTCCTCAGTGCTTAGTTTAAACACTCCTCCAACCTTTTAGCCATCCTCCCAGAACAGATGCACCCTCCCTATTGAGGAGCAGCCTATCCCTGCCAAAGAACCTGTAGCCCCCTGAGAAGTTGGCCCAGTTCTCTAAGAATCCAATTTTTGGGCTGTCTGTTTACCCCCCCCCCCCCCCCCCCCAATCTCTTGCTGCCTCTATGGTCTGGCTCTTGGTACTGGTAATATTTCTGAGAATACTAGAGTTAAGGTCTTTACCTTAAGCTTACGATAAGTCCCTCAAATCATTTTTAAAGACCTTCCACCTACTTCTTATATCATTATTCCAAATATAAAAGGTTGCTTTGGTTGCAAAATGTGCAATGTGCACACTTTGTCTGCAGAGCTGAAATGTTCAAGTAAAATTACCTTTACGTGCATCCTTTACTTTGGGGTGTTTGCCAAATCTTCCCTTGACAATACCTATGCATGTTGGGTATTGTTCTGTGCAGGGGACCTTGCTTTTCAGATTTTTTTTAGCAAAGTGTGGGGTTGAATCTGCTTTTTCATTATATTTTTAGGGTAACCCTGCGCATCCAAATTCATTGAGGGATAACTTTGCCTGCGTCAACAAGCCTGATATGCCTACAAAGCTTCAGGTAAGTAGAGAATATAGAATATATAGTTTATGGGGGGGGGATTAAAAGGTAAAGGGTTGTTTTACTTGAAATGTATTACAAAAAGCACTACAAATTGTAAACATTTTTTAATTTTTTTGCACATACTTCACCTATAAATATTGAGAATACACAAAAAATGACTAATTTCATGTTAAAGCCCAGACTCTGCTAAACAAAAAAAAATATCATTTTCTTTGGAATTCCATGGAAATCCATTCAAAAATCACAGTTGAGCAGATGTAGCGCAAAATAGTGAAAAATGGTCTGACGACAGAGTTTTTGTCTCTAAGTGTGTAAATTAAACATAGCTTTCATTAAGTATAAGTGCATTCGCAGTGTAAGCCATCGAGAACGCTGTGAGTACACTCTCAAAGCCTATTTCACAGACGACACTCTCATATACGTTGATGTGAAATGTTTGTCTCCTAGCATTTTTCTAGAATTTTTTCACGTACCTTGCCACAAAATGTTTCAGTGTCCAACAAGATCCTCCTAGTTACCATCGAAAAAATCCTGTTTTTACCCTTCATTTAGCCCCTATACTTTATACACAGACTCTTTTTTTGTATCTTGTATGCAATAAAACCTCTTTTTTTAACTGTTTCACATACCCTGGCCCTGCTAGCCCATTACTTACTTATTGCTGTGCCAAGTCTCTTCTGTTCCAAAGTACTTAGCATGCCATGCATTCTTCTTTACTTCTTCCTAATGCTTACCCTAACCACTTTCATGCATTCTTCTTTACGTCTTCTTAATGCATACCTTAACCACTTTCATGCATTCTTCTTTACTTTTTCCTAATGCATACCCTAACCACTTTCATGCTTGCCATGCATTATCCTCTACTTCTTCCTAGTTGAATATTTGGGATTCCCACATGGATATAATGAAAACATTACTGTGATTGTTTATAATATTAAATGAAATACAACACAGTGTTATATAGGGGTTTATTTAAAAAATGTTAATACCATGTAGCATCAGGTGAACGCCAGCAGCAGTACGTGAAAACCCATATATATATGAAAGCCAATCTGGCGTGCGCCTGTAATGTATGTTCACCAGTGTCATGTAGCACCAGTCGCTCAGTAACGTTATCCCATACATTTCAATGTTTTTTTTCCACTTGTGTATAAATAGTGTTTTTTTTTTTTTATTTCCTCAATTTTAGGATCAATTCTTTGTGCTACCTATCTTTGCTGGAGCATTGTTCTGTTGTTAGATGTAGCGTTGTCTTGGGCGCTTTGTCCTCGGGACGCTACATGGTGTTCTTTCTTAGCAGTGTAGTGAAGGGATTTGCTTTCGGTTTCTCTTTATGCACTTCCGGTTTCCTCTGTGGAAAGCGTGTGTCGGTTCCCCGGCACCTCTTATAGTTCTGCAGGGGACGATGTGGAGACTAAAAAAGAGGCAGCAAGTTGATCCTTGGGTCAATGGTCAAATATTAAAGGTAATTGTTTTTTAAACCTATCTTTTCCTGTGTGTTGCGGCCTTCTAAACATGTGCTAGCATTTCCAGCTGTTGTTTTTTTTTTTTTATATAATCTTTCTTTAATGTGGCAGCCTTTTTTTTACTTTAACGTTTTTAATGTATTATAAAAAATTTATGTAAATTCTGCTTCCATATTTCTTGTTTTTTTCATTTGTTGTTTAGTTTAATCTGTTTTATTGATGTTCAAAAGAGAAAAAAAAAGAAAAAAATACAGAATGTTGTACACGTTACATCAATCAAAATAGCTCAGAGTTACAACATCAACTTATCCTAGTGCCACAGCAGTTCCCAAGTGCCTGCATCTCGGCTCTCCTATCTTTGGGGGAACCCGAGTGACGTCCTCTTTGTATTCTGTTAAACCAAGGCCTCTCTGGCCCATCTTCGAGGTCCTGCAGGCATGGCAGGGCTCCAAGACGCCCCAGTCGGCGGGCGGGGAACCTTGATCCCTCCATCCAGGTAATACCTGGCCGGATTCGCCAAAGACCAGCCTGGCGCCTTTTATACCCAAGCCGGCTGATCACAGACCGAACACCTCAGTGCCCGGCACATCACCCCAGCACCCCACTGCTTAGAAAGGGGGTCACTCTGTATGGCACAAATCAGCAACATAGCAGATATAATGTAACAAAATGTGACAGTAACCAAGATATAAGGAACAAGGTAAAAAGCCTGAAAACAAGAGAGAGAAAGAGAGAAGAGAAAAGAAAAAAGGGGAAGGAGGGGGGAGATGGAAGGGAGGAAAAGAGTGGGGGAGGGGAAGTGCCCTGAGCTGGATCAGAATTCCCGACCTTTGTCGTATAAGCCTTAGCTCAAAGCCGAATTAAGATCCAGCCAGCTGCTAATTTCCGTCCACCGATTATTGTTGTATCAGTGCTTGGAAACGGTCTGATTCCCGGAAGTCAATCCAACAGGCCCAAGTTGTAATATATTTTCCTACCAGGCCTTTATCACCCATGATGATTTCTTCCATTCGCCTGATATGTTCTAGCTTAACTACCCACTCTGCTATGGAAGGAGTCCCCCGTGTCTTCCAGTGCCTGGGTATAACAGCCCGTGCTGCCTTTAAAAAGTGCCGGAGTAAACCCTTTTTGTATTGAGATATAGAGCCCTCGGTTAAAGAAAGAATGGTTAGTTGAGGCGAGTTGTTTACTTTCATGCCTGTAGTCTCAGTATGTATGTTTAAGACCTTTTCCCAGAAGGATCTGACAGCCGGGCACCCCCACCAGATGTGCGTCATATTTCCCTCCTCTATCGGGCAACGCCAGCACTTACTCTTAGTCAGGGGTGCGTATTTATGGAAGTCAGTTGGGCATCTGTACCATCTCAAAATAATCTTAAACTCCTCTCCTGCGGCGCCCCCCCCCCCCCCAAGGCCGACTTATGCGTCAGGCTAAATATTTTAGTTAGGTCTTCTTCTGAAAAGGACTGACCCGTCTCGTTCTTCCATCTGGTTATATACCTCAAGGGGTTTGAGTGTATACTGTTCATCAGTGTTTGATACAGAATGGAGAGGTCATGGGGTACATGTGTCTTGGAAGAGAGAAGCTTCTCGAGATCTGTCAGTGGACAACCCTTCACCTCACCCAAATGATGGGAGGATATATGGTTGGCCAGCTGTCTGTGAAGGAACCAAGACACACGCACCCCAGGGAACTTCACTTTAATTTCTTCCAGTTTTGGGAAGCTCGACTTCCCCATGATGTGTCGTAAACGCGGGTCTGTCTACGTCTGCCAACCTAGAAAGGACGAGACCCCTAGTCCAGGAGCAAAGTCCGGGTTCCCAAATATGGGAGTCAAAGGCCCGGGACGATGAGCTAACGGGAATTTTGTTGTCAGTTGGTCCCAAACCGTGAACAAGTGTTGTGCCAGGAAGGGTAGAGATCTAAGAATATGTTTGGGTTGAGGTCCCGTCCAGGGCAGAGAGACCAACGGGAGGGGTGACAACCCACATTCAATAGTGACCCATAGCTTGTTCGCGCTTTGATGGGCCCAATCTAGGGCTCTCATGAGGACCGCTGATGCATGATATAGCTTGAGATCTGGTAATCCCGCACCCCCTTTTGTTTTACTGCAAGACAGTGTTTCATAGCGAATACGTGGTTTAGTCACTCCCCATACAAATTTTAGAAACGTGGTTTTTAGGATTTTGAAGAAACAGCTAGGGGGGACTATAGGGGCCGTTTGAAAAATATACAAGAATCGGGGTAATACATCCATCTTAATTACGCCTATTCCGAACCATGACAGGGATGTTCTGTCATAATGCTTTAAGTCGCTAATTGTCCTGTTCATCAGAGTGGCGTAGTTTAGCTCATATATTTTTGTTAGGTCATTTGGAAACTGGACCCCTAAGTATTTAATGGCGGATGACTGCCATTTTAGGGAGAAATTGCTTTTGAGCCTGTCTACCTCTCCGGTCGGGAGGGTTAGATTGAAGGCCTCTGATTTCGTATAATTTATTTTAAAGTTGCTTACCACCCCAAACTGTTCAAACTCCTTTAACACTGATGGAAAGGAAATAGTAGGGGAGGTTAAATGGAGCAGTAAATCGTCTGCATACAGAGATATTTTATATTGCCTATTGTCAATTTCTATCCCCTTTTTGTCCGGGTTATTCTGTATGGCTATTGCAAAGTGTTCCATGGTGAGGATGTATAATAGCGGTGACAGAGGGCATCCCTGGCGTGTGCCGTTTCCTATGAGGAAAGGAGAGGGCCTCACTCCATTCATTCTCACCGAAGCGGAGGGGTTTTGGTAAAGAGCCATGATCTTACCCAGGAGGGAAGGTCCATTCCCGGAACAAACCCCACCTGGTTCAGATGTATAAGTTCAGGAATAAGTGGTTGTAGGAGCGATGCTATTATTTTGGCGAACAGTTTTATGCCCACATTAATTAGGGAGATTGGACAGTAACTGCTACATGTCAAGGGGTCCTTCCCAGGATTAGGAATAACAGCTATCGTAGCTGCCAGAGACTGCCTTGGCAAGGGGAAGTCCTGTCCCACGGCATTGTAAACCCTTGTCAAAAAGGGGATTAACAGGGGGCCAAACGTCTTGTAGAACCTAGGAGTATAGCCATCAGGTCCCGGACTCTTTCCCACGGCATGCTCTGAATCGCCTTTGTTACCTCCTGAGTCCCGAAAGGGGCCTCTAGAAACTCTATGTCTGCCTGAGAAATCCTAGGAAGAGGGGTCCTATCTATGTAAGCCTGTACTGCCTCTAGGGGGGACAATTGTGCTTCAGGTGAAGTTGGCTTCGTCAGGTTGTATAATGTATTATAATAGTTCCTAAAGGTCTGTGCTATATCTCTTGGGTTAAAAGTCTCCTTGCTTCCCTGAGTTCTTATGCTAGGGATGTAGGTGGCAGAGGTCCTAGGGTGCAGCGACCTTGCTAGCAGCCTACCTGGTTTGTTGGCGTGTTCATAGAACATGCCCTTTAGTCGATCTCTATGTCGCAGGAATGCTTGATTATATAGGTTTTTCAGGTTATCTTTAGCTTTTTCTAGTTCGATCCGTATCTCATTAGTGGGAGGTCGTTTATGTGAGAGTTCCAATGTTTTAATTTGGCAAATTGTTTTTTCTATTAGGGAGGATCTCTCTTTTTTAAGCCTTACACCTTGTTGAATAAAAATTCCCCTTACTACGCATTTAAGCGCTTCCCACTGTACCGGGAGTGGTGTGTCGTCACTGCGATGATCCGCTAAGAAATGTTCTATGTTCTCCCGAACTGCTGCCAGGCAGGCCTCATCTTTTAGTAAGTTGTAATTTAAGCGCCAGTCCCAGCTGTGCGAGTACAGCCCGGGCAAGTCTATAGACATGGTGGCTCAGTAAGAGGTAGTCGATGCGGCTATATGAGTTATTTGCGCTGGAGTAAAATGTAAAATCTTTATCACTCTGGTGGAACTCCCACCAAACATCTACTAGCTGTAGGTCTAGCAGCTGTTTCTTCAGCTTTTTAAGTCCCGCTATTGGGACCCCTGATCTGCCTATGGAGGTGTCGTTTTGTGGATTGAGGGGTAGGTTGAGGTCTCCCCCACATATAATTACCCCTTCTGCGAAGATAACTAGCTGCTTCAATAGGTTATAACAGTAGTGTGCTGAGTCTTGGTTGGGGCTGTAGATGTTTACTATGGTATATGTCTTTGTGAACAGTACTAATTTCGAGAATATGAATCTGCCCCTAGGGTCAATTCTGGTGTCCACTATTTTGTGGGGGAGAGATTTGTGTATCGCTATGGACACCCCTCTTGACTTAGCTTCCGGATTTGGGGCATGTATCCACAAGGTAAAGTGGCAGTCCCGGATTACTGGTATGTGCCCTTCCTTAAAGTGTACCATCACCCTCGGGTGATCGGCCCGGGAATCTATAAGATTCCCGGGCCGATCACCTCCCTCCCCGCGGGACATCCGAGATCGGGATGTCCCGCGGGGTGAAACCCCCCCAAAACCCCCAAACTCCCTTACCTTAGCTTCAGCCGGCCAGCCGCCGCCGCCTCCCTCGCGCCCCTCTAGGCGTGCGCGCTCCCGCGCGGGGCGTCTGTGAATGGCCGGCGCGGGCGCGCGTGCGTCAAGAGGGACGCGCGGGAGGCGGCGGCGGAGGAGCCACGGACAAGCGGCTGTCAAATCGCTTGTCTGTCGGCGCTGGGAGTGGGGAGAGGTGAGTTTTTAGGGTGATCGGGGGGGTTTCACACAGCGGGGCGCGCCGATCGGGGGGACCAAGACCCAGGATAGTCAAAATCCTGGGTGTTGGTCCACTTTAAAATGGGTTTCCTGTAGTAGAGCTAGTTTCACCCTATTATTATGAAGCTCAGAGAGAATTTTGGATCTTTTTTTCTGGCACATTCAGACCCTTCGTGTTGTATGAGCAAATGGCTATACTTGACATCTTCTAGTCAACAGCGTTAAGGAATGGAGGGGTGAAGGTAAGAGGGAACGGGAGAAGCAAGAAATTGCAGAAACCAGAAAACTAGGGCATGGAGAGTAAGGAAAGGAAAAAGAAGAGAAGATGAGGAGAAAAATGAAAAGAGGTGAGTGAAAACAGGGAAAAAAATCCTCTATGTAGTAATAAGCACTACACCTACACTTCTCAACTTTTAATGGCTTAATGTGTAAAATCCCCTTTTCGCACCAGGCGCTTAAGGAAGAGGGGCTGAGGGAAATAAGGAGGGGGAAAAAAGGGGGGGGGGAGACGAAAGGCGCTCTCACGCGCTCCCTCCTTATATGCTATCCCAAATTCCTTTTGGGAGGGCTCAGGAGGATTCACCGTGGGGGAAGTGGAAAGCAGCAGCCAATATGAGGCACTCCATCCCAAGTATGAAAGGTTATCCTGAGGCCCCAGTCTCAGTGCTAGGCCAAGAGATAAGCCCATTAACCCTTTTGTTGCCAAGCCCGTAACACCTACGTGCTGGCTTGGCTGGGCCTTAAGTGCCAAGCCCGTAGGTGTTACGTGCTTGAGTTTCCTCGCTTCTAGTTTAAAAAATAAAAATAAAAAATACTCACCTGACCCCTTGTTGGATCCGGCCGGGTCTCCTCTTTAATTTGGTGCCATCCGATCCCCCGTGGGGGGTCGGATGGCTCCAGGAGAGCCCCCGGAATAGGCCGCCCCCCCCGCTTCTGCAGCAGCAGCTGCTAACTGTAAAAAATAAAATAAAATAAAAATGACATTCACTTACCTGTGTGTGCGCTGGCTCCCGCTGTCCCTCCTCTTCACCTGGGGGGCCTCCGATCCCCCCCCAGGACTTACCGATCTTCAGGAGAAAGCCTGGGAGGCTCTCTCCTCTCTTCTTCTCGATGGCGGCTGCCATCTTGCCTCTAAGGGGGCGGGGCTTATGAAGTCATCCCGGCCCCGAACGGTAAGTAATAAAATACTTTTTATTATTGTGTGGTGGTTTTTTTTTAACAGTTAACCCTTTGTGAGCTGGTAAGGGGTCCATGAGACCCCTTATACCAGTTCACAAGGCTGGGGGGGTGGCAAGTCACCTGCCCTAGCGGGTGACTTGCCATTAACCCCCGCACCCCCATTACCTGCCTCCCCAAAGGCCAGGGGGGGGCAGAAGAGCCCGGGCCCACATAGGCTATGTGGGCTCGTAGGCTGCAGGGTGGGGGGGCCACCAAAGCAGGCCCCCCCACTCTGTGCCTACAAGCCCCCATAGCTGGTCCCGGGCTGGCTACTTTGGGTAAGGGGGACCCCACGTCATTTTTTTTTTTGGATTTTTAAGGGTTTTTAACCCTTAAAAATCCAAAAAAAAATGGGGTCCCCCTCCCCGGGAAGGGGAGCCCTATGTCATTTTTTTTTTTTTAATTAACCCTTTGTGTTCTGTCATCCAGCAGCTATAAAAGGCTTCTGGGCAGGAAAGGGTGTCTACCTATACATATGTGGTATCGCTGTAACCGGGAGAAATTGGGGTTTCTCACGCAATAAGATTTTATTGACAAACATTTTTATTACAAAAAAACTCTACAAATTGTAAAAAAATATTTTTTTTTTATTTTTTTTCACACATTTCACCCAAAAATATTGAGAATACACCTAAAAAATACAAACAAGACATTTCATGTTAAAGCCCAGACTCTGTTGAAAAAAACAATATATAATTTTCTGGGAAATCCCTGGAAATCCTTTCAAAAATGACAGTTGAACATGTGTAGCGCAAAATAGTGAAACATCGTCTGGCAACAGGGAGTGGCAAATGCTGCAGGTAGGCTGGCAGCGAAAGGGTTAATAGTAAAACAATGCTTTTATAATTCTTGATACTTGTCAACTAAGGCCCTTATTTATCAAGGGCTAGCGCCAGGTAGTGTCTGACGAGCGCCAGGTACCGCCAGCTATCGGCGGCTACCGAATCAAGTACGCCCGGCGGCGGTCACAATGATGCATTTATCACGCTAAATGAGGCTAGCGCCAGCGAGAGCGTCAGCTAGCGCGGGATTCATCATGTAGCCGACTGCAACGAACAGCGCCGCTGCTAATCCCATCACAGCGACAGGTATGACCTGGCGCTCCCTGGCGTGGTCCAATGCATTTCAATGGAGCAATCTTTAAATAATCATAATTAATTGCTATTACTGTTTTTTTTTTTTTTTTAATGTCAAAAATTCTGTGACCACTTCTGCAATGTTAGGTTTTTTTTTAAAGTAAAGAAAAAAAAAAAAATGTGCAGAATTGATATTACAGGTCTGATATTCATGTATTCATATTACAAAATGTTTAGAAAAACTTGTATAATTTTAACATATAAAAAAAAAGGTTGTTTGGGGGTTAAAAACTACTTTACACACATCGCCGCCAGCGCTCTGGGGTTTAAACAAGGAATTCACAGCGAGAGAAATTTTTGAGCGTGATTTTTTAATGAATCTGCAGCAAGCCGTTCGCTCTGGCCATTCGCTGTCAGGCGCACCCATACAAGCGGAACCTGTGAAACAGCGACCCCTAACCCCGTATTCAACATTACCGCACACCGACTGAGTCGCTGTCAACAAGCAAACCCCGGCCAAGCACAGCGAATACTAGCTGGCGCTGTGAAAATCACGCTACTGGCGCTCATCTGTCGCTACCTGGCGCTATTAATGAATCGGCCTCCCCGTGCCCGAGCGATTATGTTGTGTATCGGCGAAAGCAGGTTAAACAGTGTAAACAGTAGAAAACAGTGAAAACAACAGTAAGACCCTTATCCTCATATGACCTCCGTGTTTCTCTATAGGAGCGGTCCACCCCCCGACAGTGCGCGTCTATGAACCGGGGGTCGAAGCCCCGGGGGAGGCAGGCCACCGGGCGAGATCAAGACAGGAGGGCCCCAGCTTGATATTCCAAGAACAATTCTTATTCCAGCAACACCCATCCCTGCCCCCCCGGCACCCCACCCGCGGGACCAAAGCGCAGCACCGGGGCACCAAACGACCCCGCCCCACAGCCTCTTCTCAATCTTACTATTAAGGGTCCACAACCATTTAAGTAACTTTAACCCAACTGAATCAACAGAAAATCCACAAGGTGAGACATGTATCAATGCCAGTCATTAGCATCATTGGGGGCCCTGGGTCTGACCCCTCTGTTTCTTCTAGATAGGGGGTCACGCCTCCCGCCTCCACCCCACCGCGCCCGGACGGGGCCCAGGGAAGGGGAGAGCCAGTTTTCAGCTCCACAGCAGGAGATCCCAGGAACTCAAACGCCTCCAAAAGCTGGGAATGGTAGTGGAGTGTAGCTCGACCCTGCAGCTGAAGAATAAGATGAAAGGGGTGTCCCCTTCTATATGTGGCGCCAACCTGCTTTGCTCTCTCCAGAAGTGGTTTCAGGATCCTCCTCATCTGAAGCGTACGTCGTGCCAGGTCGGGCAATAGAATGATCTGAGTCCCTTTAAAAGATGCGCCTTTCTTTGCCCAGGCGAGTCACATGATCTCATCCTTTACTTTATAAAAATGAACTCGATAGATGATGTCTCGGGGTCTCTGCAGATCCGGATTCCTGGGGCCCGGGGCCCTATGGACCCTGTCCAGTTCAATAGCATCTCCTGGCGGACCATCAAGCAACTGAAGATTCGGGTCACGATCTCTGGTAAATCGGCACTCTTCGGGGATTCGGGGAGCCCCCTTATGCGTATATTGTTCCTCCTCCCCCTATTTTCCATGTCGTCTTGATGGAGTAAAATATCAGCTATGTGTTGTGTAGACTCCGCTTGAGCTCTTTCTAAAGCGCCGTGCGCTCTTTCTATAGTGGTCAAACGTTGTTGGACCGAGTCCTGCACTTGTTCTTTCGCTGTGACCCTGGTCCCACCTCTAAGACATTCTTTAATACTTCGTCTATTTCCCTCCGAAGAGTGGACTCCATTCTGTTTATGAAGGTCTCAAAATCTTTTCTAGTGGGTAGCGACGATATAAGAGCTTTAATACTGTGTTGGTCAAGGTCCATCAATACTGTATCGGCATGACCATACATTTTTGGGCTCTGTGAGGTGGAGTCATGTAGCCAGTATGGCGAGGCAGGCAGCACTACTGGTGAGCTGGATCTGCTGCCTGACCCACGGTTCAGCAAACATACATTTGCGGATGGGCTAGGTGAATGCTCATCAAGGGTTTGAGGGCTCCGATCCCTGGGAGCCTCGCCATAGGTGTGGGGAGGTGGCTCCTGTCTTCCCGGGCCCCCGCTCCCCGGCAATGCAGGAGGGGCACCTCTCTGTGGAGGGTACCCGGGGGTGAGCTTCTGGGGTGCTTCTAATGTGGTCTCTGTGCCCCCACTGGGAGATCTGCCGGTAACCCTGTTGTCCAGTCCGCCCCCATGCTGCTCGCTCACCCTATTTAATGAGGGTTCTTGCAGAGGCTTCTGCAGCTGGTTAACTGACATCCTCAGGCTCCCCTCAGTTCCCGGGTGCGAAGCCCTGTCCTCCACTTGGTGTTCAGGTGAGCCGGGGGACCCAAGCACTGGTCCCATCTCGCCGCTCGAGCAAGGCTGGGGCCACAGTAGAAGGGGTGCTTCGTCGTCGCTCTCCTCAGAGGGGGAAGGAAGCGGCCGCATGTCTTGTTCCTCCCACACCGCACAGTGCTGTAGAGGGGGGACCGGTCCGCCTCCGCCCTCACCGCTGGATCGCTCCCTCTCTCTGTCCCCGGCTTCAGTCTCCGGCTCCAGCCTGCGGCTGCGACGCTGCCGTCTCCTCACTTTCCCCCTGACTTGCGCACAGGGCATCCGCAGAGTGCGGGGCTCTTCCGCCCCGGCCTTTGGCTCTGGAAACCTCCTGCATGAGATGAGGCGGCGATCCTCCCGCCTGCTGTCTACCCGCCGCCAAATTAGCCTGCGTGGGGCCATCCGCCATCTTGCGGCCCTCTCCCCCGCCGGATCTCCATTCTCCACCTTCTCCAACGTTCTGCTCCCACCAGACGCCACTCTGTCTTTTCTTAGACATGAGGTCAGTGATTTGTATAGGGCACTTCAGACACTTATTAAAGGGCTTTTTCTTTGTAAATTGGACGGAGCTCAGGGTTGTACGCCCTCACACGGCCATTGCCAAGCCACGCCCCCCCTTTTCATTTGTTGTTTAATTTGTTAATATTTTTATGTGGTGTAATTTTTTATAATATTGATTTTGTAAAAATTTTAATGTATGGTATTTATGTGTTGAAAATGAACATTTTTAAATGTTTTGTTTGTGTAATTAAAGTGGACCAAAACCCAGGATAGTCAAAATCCTGGGCTTTGGTGCACTTTAAGTAAATTGAAATTGAAATGTATTTAGTCAAATCATTTGTGCATATTAACATTTTTTTTATTTCCTTTCTGTGCATCTAGCATTTTTGTGAAGGAGCACAAGAGCAAGATTGTGGAGGAGGTGAAGGCCACGTGCCTCTTGCTTTAATAGGAATCTTCGGGCAGAGCTCATTCGGCAAATGATGCCTACGTTTCTGGTAAGTTGACTACACACACAATTCTTTGATATGGCCACTTTAACCTGCTGTATTTTTTTATGTGTCTGCTTTTCTTTTATGTCTCCACAGATAAGCGGCCTTCCTTGGGAAAGCATGGGAGGGGCATTCTCCCCCACATCAGAGTTGCGAATTCGGATGAGTCAGTGGGGAAGTCTCTCTGGGTGCTCAAATTGAGGGTGCTCAATTCGAGGACCCAGGGGAGGAAAAGGATGAGGACATGGAGCCCCCAGTGGAGTGTGCTGGTGATGTGGGGGAGGTGTGGTGCCTCAGCTCCTCTGATGCGTACTCGGCAGAGTCTCCCTACGGCTGGTGTCTCTCTCAAGTGGGAACTCCAAATGTGGAGGAGGTCAGGAACCTGACGGTTCTGGGAGTGAGAGGAAGGAGAGTGGTTCCATTAAAGTTGGGCTCGGCTGGGCCTAATAGGAGGAGCAAAGGCACAACTGCTTTTGCTCACAGCCCTCCCTGGCTTGAGTTCATAACCTCGTCTCCTGGTGAGTCCCCTTCATTATTGTATTTAATGTTAAACGTGCTTGCATAGTCATTTGTTAGAGTCTAGTGCGTAAATGCTTTTTCCTTGTTGTTTCAGGGCATCATACAGACAACACCACCTCCACAACCCTTGCTCAAGTTGGGCCCCTGCGTGTTACGAAAGAAAATATGCATGAGAAACTCACAAATGGACGGAAACATTACACATACAAATGCTTTTTCATGTGTAAGTGCAGGTAAAAAAGGCTGTGAATCGACCTTAATATGTGGTACCATTGTAACTAGAGATAAGCAAACTTTTGAAAAATTCAATTCGGCCGATTCATAGCCTCCATAGGGTTGCAGAACATTTTGCTTGGCTGTAACATGCATAGGATGCATGCTGGGTTAGTGAAATAATATTGAAAAGAAGTATGACATGCAGATCAGAGGCGTCGCTATTTGATTCGCTGTCGCAGAGCGGCACAATTGCAGAGCCTTGAGGTGGCATCAGCATGATGAGCCCATATGTTCTGCCTTCTTACACGTTTATACAGTGTGCAATCCAACATTCAGCATAAACCATTCCTGTCTTCCAAATAAGAGGCCTGTTGTTTGCAGTTTAACAGGTTTATTATGTGATGGCGAAACAGGATTGAAGAAATATGTGGTAAAACTATAAGAATACAAATTACAATGTATAACATCTGTAGGGATCATACATTACATATCAGTGAAGTACACGACAAAAGGCTGCCTATGCGAAAGATTGCATGGCTAACTAACAGTTTAACATCTATACATTAAACTCTCTGAGTAGTACAAATATCCAAACAGCTCTAGATATCATAATGCCCTAGAAACCGAGGTAAGTGACTCACCAGATATGCTGTTACACAGATGGTGGAGTTTTAGAAGAGAGAAATGTGATGGCAGCTCTGTGTGAGGAGGCTAAAGACAGCCCACTTCTTCTTCCCAGAATGCTTTGCAATCTCCCATAATACTTTTATATCAGAAAAACAAGTTATACAACTTAACACAACCAGATGGTGCTATAACCTTTAGTGATGGTGCATACCTTTAGTGAGTAAAGGTATGATGACAGGGCAGAAATGAATATACTGATTCTCTGCCCTGCTGGGCAGAACACCATATATTGCCTGAAAGACACACCCTGGACTTGGCAGCAACATAGGGAGCCCATATATTGCCTGAAAAACACATTGGAGTTGGCAGCAGCATTAGGAGCCCATATATTGCCTGAAAAACACACCCTGGAGTTGGCAGCAGCATAGGGAGCCCATATATTGCCTGAAAAACACATTGGAGTTGGCAGCAGCATTAGGAGCCCATATATTGCCTGAAAAACACACCCTGGAGTTGGCAGCAGCATAGGGAGCCCATATATTTCCTGAAAAAACACATTGGAGTTGGCAGCAGCATAGGGAGCCTGTATATTGCCTGAAAGACAAACCCAGGAGTTGGCAGCAGCAGAAGGAGCCCATATATTGCCTGAAAGACACACCCAGGAGTTGGCAGCAGCATTAGGAGCCCATATATTGCCTGAAAGACACACTCTGGACTTGGCAACAGCATAGGGAGCCCATATATTGCCTGAAAGAGACACTGGTGTTGGCAGCAGCATTAGGAGCCCATATATTGCCTGAAAAACACACCCTGAAGTTGGCAGCAGCATTAGGAGCCCATATATTGCCTGAAAGACACACTCTGGACTTGGAAGCAGCATAGGGAGCTCATATATTGCCTGAAAAACACATTGGAGTTGGCAGCAGCTATAGGAGCCCATATATTGCCTGAAAGAGACACTGGAGTTGGCAGCAGCATTAGGAGCCCATATATTGCCTGAAAGACACACTCTGGACTTGGCAGTGGCATTAGGAGTCAGGACAAAATATATTGCCTGAAAGACACACCCTGGAGTTGGCAGCAACATAGGGAGCCCATGTATTGCCTGAAAGACACACCCAGGAGTTGGCAGCAGCAGAAGGAGCTCATAAATTGCTTGAAAAACATATTGGAGTTGGCAGCAGCATAGGGAGCCCATATATTGCCTGGAAGACACACCCAGGAGTTGGCAGCAGCATTAGGAGCTCATATATTGCCCGAAAGACACACCCAGGAGTTGGCAGTAGCAGAAGGAGCCCATATATTGCCTGAAAAACACATTGGAGTTGGCAGCAGCATAGTGAGCCCATATATTGCCTGAAAGACACACCCAGGAGATGGCAGCAGCATTAGGAGCCCACATATTGCCTGAAAGACACACTCTGGACTTGGCAGAAGCATAAGGAGCCCATATATTGACTGAAGAACACATTGAAGCTGGCAGCAGCATAAGGAGCCCATATATTGCCTGAAAAACACACCCTGGAGTTGCCAGCAGCATAGGGAGCCCATATATTGCCTGAAAGACACACACAGGAGTTGACAGCAACATTAGGAGCCCATATATTGCATGAAAGAGACACTTTAGACTTGGCAGCAGCATAGGGAGCCCATATATTGCCTGAAAAACACATTGGAGTTTGCAGCAGCATAGGGAGCTCATATATTGCCTATAAAACACATTGGAGTTGGCAGCAGCATATAGAGCCCATATATTAGCCTGAAAGACCCACCCAGGAGTTGGCAGCAGCATTAGGAGCTTATATATTGCCTGAAAAACACATTGGAGTTGGCAGCAGCATTAGGAGCTCATATATTGCCTGAAAGACACACCCAGGAGTTGACAGCAGCATTAGGAGCCCATATATTGCCTGAAAAACACATTGGAGTTGGCAGCAGCATATGAAGCCCATATATTGCCTGAAAGACACACCCATGATTTGACAGCAACAGAAGGAGCTCAAAAATTGCCTGAAAGACACACCCAGGAGTTGGCAGTAGCATTAGGATCCCATATATTGCCTGAAAAAAAAACCCAGGAGTTGGCAGCAGCATTAGGAGCTCATATATTGCCCGAAAGACACACCCAGGAGTTGGCAGTAGCAGAAGGAGCCCATATATTGCCTGAAAAACACATTGAAGTTGGCAGCAGCATAGGGAGCTCATATATTGCGTGAAAGAAAAATACAGGAGTTGGCAGCAGCATAGAGAGCCCATATATTGCCTGAAAAACACATTGGAGTTGGCAGCAGCATAGGGAGCCCATATATTGCCTGAAAGACACACCCAGGAGTTGGCAGCAGCATTAGGAGCCCACATATTGCCTGAAAGACACACTCTGGACTTGGCAGCAGCATAAGGAGCCCATATATTGACTGAAGAACACATTGGAGCTGGCAGCAGCATAAGGAGCCCATATATTGCCTGAAAAACACAACCTGGAGTTGCCAGCAGCATAGGGAGGCCATATATTGCCTGAAAGACACACACAGGAGTTGACAGCAACATTAGGAGCCCATATATTGCCTGAAAGAGACACTTTGGACTTGGCAGCAGCATAGGGAGCCCATACATTGCCTGAAAGACACATTGCAGTTTGCAGCAGCATAGGGAGCTCATATATTGCCTATAAAACACATTGGAGTTGGCAGCAGCATATAGAGCCCATATATTAGCCTGAAAGACACACCCAGTAGTTGGCAGCAGCATTAGGAGCTTATATATTGCCTGAAAAACACATTGGAGTTGGCAGCAGCATTAGAAGCCCATATATTGCCTGAAAGACACACCCAGGAGTTGACAGCAGCATTAGGAGCCCATATATTGCCTGAAAAACACATTGGAGTTGGCAGCAGCATATGAAGCCCATATATTGCCTGAAAGACACACCCATGAGTTGACAGCAGCAGAAGGAGCTCAAAAATTGCCTGAAAGACACACCCAGGAGTTGGCAGCAGCATTAGGAGTCCATATATTGCCTGAAAAAAACACCCTGGAGTTGGCAGCAGCATAGGGAGACCATATGTTGCCTGAAAGACACACCCAGGATTTGGCAGCAGCATTAGGAGCTCATATATTGCCTGAAGGCACACTCTGGACTTGACAGCAGCATAGGGAGCCCATATATTGCCTGAAAAACACATTGGAGTTGGCAGCAGCATAGGGAGCTCATATATTACCTGAAAAACACATTGGAGTTGGCAGCAGCATAGGGAGTCCATATATTGCCTGAAAGACACACTCAAGAGTTGGCAGCAGCATTCGGAGCCCACATAATGTCTGAAAGACACACTCTGGACTTGGCAGCAGCACAAGGAGCCCATATATTGCCTGAAGAACACATTGGAGTTGGCAGCAGCATTAGGAGCCAATATATTGCCCGAAAGACACACCCAGGAGTTGGCAGTAGCAGAAGGAGCCCATATATTGCCTGAAAAACACATTGAAGTTGGCAGCAGCATAGGGAGCTCATATATTGCGTGAAAGAAAAATACAGGAGTTGGCAGCAGCATAGAGAGCCCATATATTGCCTGAAAAACACATTGGAGTTGGCAGCAGCATAGGGAGCCCATATATTGCCTGAAAGACACACCCAGGAGTTGGCAGCAGCATTAGGAGCCCACATATTGCCTGAAAGACACACTCTGGACTTGGCAGCAGCATAAGGAGCCCATATATTGACTGAAGAACACATTGGAGCTGGCAGCAGCATAAGGAGCCCATATATTGCCTGAAAAACACAACCTGGAGTTGCCAGCAGCATAGGGAGGCCATATATTGCCTGAAAGACACACACAGGAGTTGACAGCAACATTAGGAGCCCATATATTGCCTGAAAGAGACACTTTGGACTTGGCAGCAGCATAGGGAGCCCATACATTGCCTGAAAGACACATTGCAGTTTGCAGCAGCATAGGGAGCTCATATATTGCCTATAAAACACATTGGAGTTGGCAGCAGCATATAGAGCCCATATATTAGCCTGAAAGACACACCCAGTAGTTGGCAGCAGCATTAGGAGCTTATATATTGCCTGAAAAACACATTGGAGTTGGCAGCAGCATTAGAAGCCCATATATTGCCTGAAAGACACACCCAGGAGTTGACAGCAGCATTAGGAGCCCATATATTGCCTGAAAAACACATTGGAGTTGGCAGCAGCATATGAAGCCCATATATTGCCTGAAAGACACACCCATGAGTTGACAGCAGCAGAAGGAGCTCAAAAATTGCCTGAAAGACACACCCAGGAGTTGGCAGCAGCATTAGGAGTCCATATATTGCCTGAAAAAAACACCCTGGAGTTGGCAGCAGCATAGGGAGACCATATGTTGCCTGAAAGACACACCCAGGATTTGGCAGCAGCATTAGGAGCTCATATATTGCCTGAAGGCACACTCTGGACTTGACAGCAGCATAGGGAGCCCATATATTGCCTGAAAAACACATTGGAGTTGGCAGCAGCATAGGGAGCTCATATATTACCTGAAAAACACATTGGAGTTGGCAGCAGCATAGGGAGTCCATATATTGCCTGAAAGACACACTCAAGAGTTGGCAGCAGCATTCGGAGCCCACATAATGTCTGAAAGACACACTCTGGACTTGGCAGCAGCACAAGGAGCCCATATATTGCCTGAAGAACACATTGGAGTTGGCAGCAGCATTAGGAGCCAATATATTGCCTGAAAGACACAGCCAGGAGTTGGCAGCAACAGCAGCAGCTTTAGGAGCCCATATATTGCCTGAAAAACACATTGGAGTTGGCAGCAGCATTAGGAGCCAATATATTACCTGAAAGACACACCCAAGAGTTGTCAGCAGCAGCAGCATTAGGAGCCCGTATATTGCCTGAAAAACACATTGGAGTTGGCAGCAGCATTAGGAGCCCATATATTGCCTGAAAAACACATTGGAGTTGGCAGCAGCATTAGGAGCCCATATATTGCCTGAAAAACACATTGGAGTTGGCAGCAGCATTAGGAGCCCATATATTGCCTGAAAGACACACCGAGGAGTTGGCAGCAGCAGCAGCAGCAGCATTAGGAGCCCATATATTGCCTGAAAGACACACTCTGGACTTAGTGGCAGCATAGGGAGCACATATATTGCATGAAAAACACACCAAGGAGTTGGCAGCAGCATTAGGAGCCCATACATTGCCTGAAAAACACATTGGAGTTGGCAGCAGCATTAGGAGCCCATTAATTGCCTGAAAGACACACCCAGGAGTTGGAAGCAGCATTAGAAGGCCATATATTGCCTGAAAAACACATTGGAGTTGGCAGCAGCATAGGGAGCTCATATATTGCCTGAAAGACACACCACGGAGTTGGCAGCAGCATAGGGAGCACATATTTTGCCTGAAAAGCACATTGGAGTTTGCAGCAGCATAGGGAGCCCATATATTGCCTGAAAGACACACCCAGGAGTTGGCAGCAGCATTAGGAGCCCACATAATGCCAGAAAGACACACTCTGGACTTGGCAGCAGCATAAGGAGCCCATATATTGCCTGAAGAACACATTAGAGTTGGTAGCAGCATTAGGAGCCAATATATTGCCTGAAAGACACACCCAGGAGTTGGCAGCAGCAGCAGCAGCATTAGGAGCCCATACATCGCCTGAAAAACACATTGGAGTTGGCAGCAGCATTAGGAGCCCATATATTGTCTAAAAACACATTGGAGTTGGCAGCAGCATTAGGAGCCCATATATTGCCTGAAAGACACACCCAGGAGTTGGCAGCAGCATTAGGAGCCCATATAGTGCCTAAAAACACATTGGAGTTGGCAGCAGCATTAGGAGCCCATATATTGCCTGAAAAACACATTGGAGTTGGCAGCAGCATTAGGAGCCCATATATTGCCTGAAAGACACACCGAGGAGTTGGCAGCAGCAGCAGCAGCAGCATTAGGAGCCCATATATTGCCTGAAAGACACACTCTGGACTTAGTGGCAGCATAGGGAGCACATATATTGCATGAAAAACACACCAAGGAGTTGGCAGCAGCATTAGGAGCCCATACATCGCCTGAAAAACACATTGGAGTTGGCAGCAGCATTAGGAGCCCATATATTGTCTAAAAACACATTGGAGTTGGCAGCAGCATTAGGAGCCCATATATTGCCTGAAAGACACACCCAGGAGTTGGCAGCAGCATTAGGAGCCCATATAGTGCCTAAAAACACATTGGAGTTGGCAGCAGCATTAGGAGCCCATATATTGCCTGAAAAACACATTGGAGTTGGCAGCAGCATTAGGAGCCCATATATTGCCTGAAAGACACACCGAGGAGTTGGCAGCAGCAGCAGCAGCAGCATTAGGAGCCCATATATTGCCTGAAAGACACACTCTGGACTTAGTGGCAGCATAGGGAGCACATATATTGCATGAAAAACACACCAAGGAGTTGGCAGCAGCATTAGGAGCCCATACATTGCCTGAAAAACACATTGGAGTTGGCAGCAGCATTAGGAGCCCATTAATTGCCTGAAAGACACACCCAGGAGTTGGAAGCAGCATTAGAAGGCCATATATTGCCTGAAAAACACATTGGAGTTGGCAGCAGCATAGGGAGCTCATATATTGCCTGAAAGACACACCACGGAGTTGGCAGCAGCATAGGGAGCACATATTTTGCCTGAAAAGCACATTGGAGTTTGCAGCAGCATAGGGAGCCCATATATTGCCTGAAAGACACACCCAGGAGTTGGCAGCAGCATTAGGAGCCCACATAATGCCAGAAAGACACACTCTGGACTTGGCAGCAGCATAAGGAGCCCATATATTGCCTGAAGAACACATTAGAGTTGGTAGCAGCATTAGGAGCCAATATATTGCCTGAAAGACACACCCAGGAGTTGGCAGCAGCAGCAGCAGCATTAGGAGCCCATACATCGCCTGAAAAACACATTGGAGTTGGCAGCAGCATTAGGAGCCCATATATTGTCTAAAAACACATTGGAGTTGGCAGCAGCATTAGGAGCCCATATATTGCCTGAAAGACACACCCAGGAGTTGGCAGCAGCATTAGGAGCCCATATAGTGCCTAAAAACACATTGGAGTTGGCTGCAGCATAGAGAGCTCATATATTGCCTGAAACACAAACCCAGGAGTAGGCAGCAGCATAGGGAGCCCATATATTGCCTGAAAAACACATTGGAGTTGGCAGCAGCATAGGGAGCCCATATATTGCCTAAGAAACACACACACAGGAGTTGACAGGAGCATTAGGAGCTCATATATTGCCTGAAAAACACACCCAGGAGTTGGCAGCAGCAGAAGGAGCTCATATATTGCCTGAAAGACACACCCTGGGGTCAGCAGCAGCAGCATTACGATCTCATATTTTGCCTGAAAAACACATTGGAGTTGGCAGCAGCATAGGGAGCCCATATATTGCCTGAAAGACACACCCAGGAGTTGGCAGCAGCATTAGGAGCCCATATATTGCCTGAAAGACACACAGTGGAGTTTGCAGCAGCACTGGGAGACCATATATTGCCTGAAAGACACACTCTGGACTTGGCAGCAGCATAGGGAACCCATATATTGCCTGAAAAACACATTGAAGTTGGCAGCAAAATAGGGAGCTCATATATTGCCTGAAAAACACACCCAGGAGTTGGCAGCAGCAGAAGGAGCTCATATATTGCCTGAAAGACACACCCTGGAGTTGGCAGCAGCTGCAGCATTAGGAGCCCATATATTGCCTGAAAGACACACTCTGGACTTGGAAGCAGTATTAGGAGCTCATATATTGCCTGAAAAACGCACGCAGGAGTTGGCAGCAGCATTAGGAGCCCATATATTGCCTGAAAAACACATTGGAGTTGGCAGCAGCATAGGGAGCTCATATATTGCCTGAAAGACACACCCAGGAGTTGGCAGCAGCAGAAGGAGCTCATATATTGCCTGAATGACACACCCCAGAGTGGGCAGCAGGAGAAGGAGCTACCATGCATCAGCTTTTGGTGGGTGGAAATCCTGTCTGATCCATGCCTGATTCATCCTCTCAAAGGTGAGTCTCTACACATTTTTTCGTGGACAGACAAGTTCTCCTTGGCGTTACTATGGCCCCCGCAGCACTAAAGACCTGCTCATTTGGCACACTACTGGCCGGGCAGGACAGCTTTCCCAGGGCAAACTCTGCCAGTTGCGGCCACAAGTCAAGTTTGGCTGCCCAGAAGTCCAGCGGATCCTCAAGGTGCGTTGGCATGGTCATTTCAAGGTATGACACAACCTGCTGGTTCGGACCCTGCTCCAGGTCTTCCTGCTGCTTATGAGTAGACTCACTATGCGGTTGCAGAAAGCTACTCATTAGCGACTAAAGACTGAGGCTGCTGCTGATGGAGCTGCTGCTGCTGCTCCTGCCACCCCCTCCAGCAGCCATGGCAGTGGAAGGTGAGTGGAGGTCCCCCCCGATTCAGACCTGCGAAAGTATGGACCATGGCGCAGATAGGCAACGGCCAACTGACTACGTAGAATGTCTTTTTAGTAGGTCAATTTGTCCTCCCTCTCACTGGGTGTAAAAAATGCCCCCATTTTGTGCCGGAAGCGAGGTTCCAATAGGGTGGAGAGCCAGAAGTCATCCCGCAGAAAAATGGAGATGATTCTGCGGTCATTACGCAAGCACGTGAGCATACATCGTGCCATTTGTGCAAGTGACTCGGAGGGACTACCTGTCTCCATCTCCACTGCATACTGCCACGGTGTGTCTGGGTCCTCTGTCTCGCCTTCCTCATAACCCTTTAGCTCCACTGGCTGCTCCTGATCCTCCTCTCCTGTCAGATGACTAGATAAACCGCCCATTTCGCCAAAACTAAACTGTGCTCCTCCTCCTCCTCCTCAGCTGTGGCCGTGAAATATATGCGCCGTGTCTCCAGTGCCCTGACCAGCCATGGTTTCCAACATGTGTTGTATTACATGAAGCAGCGGAATTACATCGTTCATGCCGTAATCCTGGTGACTGACAAATAAAGTGACTTCTTCAAAAGGCCTGAGCAAACGGCAGGTGTCACGTATGAGCTGCCACTGGTTCACATTAAAGTTACACAGGGGAGTCCCCCTATTTCAATGGGTGGGGACATTGCAAATCAGACTATGTTGGGGGATACTGTTCTGACGCAGTAGCTCAAGAAGGGTGTGCTTGGCGGTGTAGGAGTGGCTGAAGTGCATACAAAGTTTCCTTCCCGTTGTTAGGATGTCTTGCAGATGAGCGAAAGACTTCAGAAAACGCTTGACAACTAGGTTGAACCATGTGTGCCATACACGGCGCATGGCTCAGGCTTCCTTGTCGCAGCGCAGACAAGATGTTACTCCCATTGTCAGTCACCATGGTTCCCATTTCCAATTTTCGTGGAGTAAGCCATGTTTTGATTTCTTGATGAATGAATTTCAGGAGCTCCTCCTCTGTGTGACTCCGTTCGCCAAGGCAAACCATGTGAAGCACAGCATGACACCGCTGTGCCCTGCACACATGGTAGGCTGAAGGGGCATTGAGAATTGACCGTACAGTGGAGGCTGAGGAGACGGCGGAGAATGAGGGGGCGGAGTCGCACACTGTCACAGGCAAAATGGCCTGGGAGCGTGGAGGCCGAAGTGGTGTGACCTGTCAAAGTTGCTGTACAGGAACCACATTCACCAGTGGGCCGTAAAGTACATGTATTGTCCATTACCGTAGTTACAGCTCCAGATGTCGGCACTGCCGTGCACTTTGGTGCACACCGACAGGCTCAAGGACTGGCCCACCTTCTGCTCAATAAATTTGTGCAGGGCTGATACTGCCTTCTTTGCAAAGAAATGACGGCTTGGGACTCTCCACCTCGGCTCGGCACTAGCCATCAGCTCTCTGAAAGGTGCATAGTCCACCAACGTAAAAGGGAGGGACTGCAGCACCAGCAACTTGGACAGTAGCACATTTAGCTTCTGCGCCGTAGGATGAGTGGGCGCATACTGTTGTCTCTTGGACATGGCTTCACTGATGGATTTCTGGCGGGATGACTGACTTTTAATAGCAGGAGCATCTGGAGCGGCAGAGGATGGGTATGACGCACACCTACCTTCGGCTGAGGCACTGGAGCCTTGGCTGGGTGAAATTGGAAGTGGCGTGGCACTGGCTGACGCAGCAGGCTGGACCCCCACTTCGGAGCCTCGGTTCTCCCAGGCCGCTTTATGATGATGCTGCATGTGTTGCCGCAGGGCCGTGGTACCAACATTGGGGCCCTGGCCACCTTGACCTTCTGTCTACACATCTTGCATGTGGCCAGGTTACCCTCCTGCGGATGCTTGAGGAAAAAGTGCCACACTGCCGAGTAGCTAATTTTCCCTCCAACAGTCAGCACTAATTCACTGCTACTGCTGTCAACTCCAGGAACCCCTGCTCCACTACCTCTTGGGAAGGCAGCCTGCTGCGCAGCAGGTGGTCTACCCCTCCCCCGGCCACGTGTGGCTCCAGACATCCCAATTCTGCCACCATGCTGACTGCCAACCCTACTACCACCTTGCTGCCTCAGCTGCTGACTCTGGGGCAACCTGGGACCCTCTTCTCCTTTCGATGATGAAGCCCTTACTGCAATGGGCTCCCAAGTGCGAGCGGCTTCATCATCATCAGCATCATCGAGTCATTGTGTCTGCATGTCACTGATGTCCTCCTCGGTTTCCACAAGAGCGTATGCTGCAGGAGATGGAACGCTCACCACACCACCTCCCACGCCACTCTCCTCCTCAGTGTTTGTCTGCCTAGTGAAAGAAGCGGCGGATGTCTCCTCCATTTCTTGGCTGGGCAGTAGCTGCTGACTGTCCTCTAACACATTGTCCTCACTGAATAGTGAAGCTAAACCCAAAGCATAAGATACGGCGGCTGGAGGGGGGGCATAGGACAGAGGCAATGGAAGGACAGGGGCTGCTCCCGGGCCATGCCAATTCAGGGTTGTGTTCGAGGAACCTACCGACTGTTGACTGGGGGTGTCAGATGTCACTTGTGATGAGGTCGATGACCGCGTTAACCAATTGATGACGGCAGATGCGTTGCTGGTCGAGACACGACCGCAAGCAGATACCGGGAGATCAGGCCTCTCACCGCGACTCCTGCTGCCACTTGCCCCTAGTCTGCTGTGACCTCTGCCTGATGAATCTAGGCCTCTCCTCGGTGCACATCCTGGCACATCTCTGCCTGACAGTTTTACTGTGTTTAGGAGGGGAAAACAATATACTACACTACACCTAGAACAGTATTTCTGTAACAGCAGGTGTGTAGAAAAGTTAGATCAAAATAGGCAGACACTGTAGCTAAAAGCTAATGCAAAAAGACACTGTCAGATGGTCTTACACAGGATCCCCCTGGTCAAAGTTAAATGCACCACAGGCAGTTTTAAAACATGGTTTTTGTTCAAAATGTAAGTGCTCGTATTCGGGATGCCCCCCTCCGGTGAAAGGCAATGAGTGCTTTAAACTTGAAAATCAGACTTTTTTTAAAAAGGCAAAAGGTATGTCGGCCGTTACTCTTAAAAGATAAGTGGTAGCACTGACACTGGCCCCCGGTGAAAGGCAATGGGTGCTTTAAACTTGAAAACCAGAATTTTTTATACAAAAGGCAAAAGGCTAGTAGGCAGGTACTCTTAAAAGATAAGTGCTAGCACTGACAATGGCCCCCGGTGAAAGGCAATGGGGGCTTTAAACTTGAAAACCAGACCTTTTTTTATACAAAAGGCAAAAGGTTAGTAGGCAGGTACTCTTGAAAGACACGTGCTAGTATTTGGGGTGCCCCCTCTTCAAATACAGAGGTTAGCTGCTTTGATAGTGGAAAAGTGACTTTGATTACAAAACGCAACCAGTTAGTAGACAGGTACTCTTGAAATATTTATGCTAGTGTTTGGGATGCCCCCTCTTCAAATACACAGGTTGCCTGCCTTGATAGTGGAAAATTCACTTTGCTTACAAAATGCAACCAGTTAGTAGACAGGTACTCTTGAAATATGAATGCTAGTGTTTGGGATGCCCCCTCTTCAAATACACAGGTTGCCTGCCTTGATAGTGGAAAATTCACTTTGCTTACAAAATGCAACCAGTTAATAGACAGGTACTCTTGAAATATTTATGCTAGTGTTTGGGATGCCCCCTCTTCAAATTCCCAGGTTGCCTGCCTTGATAGTGGAAAAGTGACTTTGCTTACAAAATGCAACCAGTTAATAGACAGGTACTCTTGAAATATTTATGCTTGTGTTTGGGATGCACCCCCCCCCCCCCAGCAATGCTAATGCTAGTATGCTTTTTAAAGAATGACACCAGGAAAAGGAAAGGCTAAATAGGCAGGTGTGTTATTAAAACTAAATGTGCTTGAAAGCTGATACAAACACTTTAAACTGTCCCTGTTTTTCTCTGTCACTGTCACAGCCTCTCTCCTTCTCTATCTGTCCCTCGCTCGGCTTCTTCTTATCTATCTATCTATCTATCTATCTATCTATCTATCTATCTATCTATCTTATCTATCTCTCCCTCGCTGTATCTATCTGCCTATCTGTCTGTCTGTCTGTCTGTCTGTCTGTCCCTCGCTCACTCCCTGCCTGATCTGCTCTGGCCGCAATACAGTGTCAGAATGACCTTCCGCAAAATGGCCGCCGCTTATATAGGTCTGTGACATAATCGGTAAACCTGTCTGCTGATAGGTAGCATGTGACACCTACCCTGACATGTGGATCCACCATTTTAGATGGACTGTATAGCAGTAAACGGAGTTTTAAAGAAGCGATTCGAGCGATCGAATCGCAGGGATATTTGGATTCATAACAAATCGAATTTTTCCTGAAACTCATAACGAATTCGGGTTCATCAGAACCGATTCACCCATCTCTAATTGTAACCAAAAAAATATTTTAAAAAACACTACAAAATGTAACAAAATGTTTTTTTTTGTATTTTTTGCACATATTTCACCCACAAAAGTCTTGAGAATACACTAAAAAAATGACAATCAAGACATTTCAGGTTAAAGCCCCAAAATGGTGAAACGGAACCGTGGTCCCCTTCCTCCCCTAAATTTTCTATGTCCCATTCTAAGGTAATAATTACTGTTGTGGTGGCTGCTCCCTGACCCAGATATCCCCACTACCACGCTCTATTAGTTTAAAATCTGTACAATTTATTATAATAATTAAAAATCATTGAAACATGATGTACTTACTACATACAGAAAAAAACATATTTTCTAAAATTTCACTATTGATGGGCTTTAATTTCAGACATAATTAAAGAGGTATGTCTCTGTAAACGAATTTGATGCATTTCAGGATCTGATTAGAGGATCCATGGAATTTCTTGTTGGATCTTAATAATTTTATAGTCTGTACCAGTTTTGCCCCTCTTTAAACAAGTGGCTTTTTCAACAGAAAAGCTCCAATGAATTAAATGAAACAACATGCAAAAAGATCAAATACATTGTCAAAGCTGCTGTCAAAAAATGTCTCTATGGTAAAGGTTGTATCTGTATTGATGAGAAAATTTACCTGTAAACACATTACATTTCTCAAAGCAGTAGGAGAAACTATGTTTGTAACCATGGTGATGTATCCCTGTCTGTGCGTTCTCCTCTTGGTCTGTAAAGGGTAAATGGGAGTACAGAAATTAAATAGTAGATATAGTAATAGTTAATTAATAGTAATAGATATATTACGAGTTGGTAAATATCCATATTTCAAAACGTTTCATCTGGGTTTATTAGGTCCTACCTTATTAAGGGCCAGGTAGTGGCTGATGTTAAGGGGCAAATGGGAGTCACACTCCCTGATCAGCGGAGCAGCGCTTCAGCCGTGGGTGGGGTTGGACAGCGCCCACCACTGTGGTGCTGGTATTACTTTACTCCCTTTTGTCCCAATGCCTCTACTCACTGGGCGGGAGTGGTGCAGTTTAAAGTTCTGCACTCGCATCCTGCATTCTTCAGCTTGCAACGCAGGAATGAGTGATATCTGTGGAGTCTGTGCATCCATTCACATCGGGAAGGGCTGTCACTGGGCCTCTTAGGTAGGGGGGACCCATCACATTCCATTGTCTACAAATTGTTATAATGAAGATTTTGTGTATATGCTAGGAACATGAGCAATTACTTTCAAAGACGCACAGAAAGGCATCCCCTGGAACACAATCTATATAATCTCCAAGGTTTAAAGCCCTGAATATAAGTATAAAGACAAAATATATTTATCTTAATGAATCCTTGTAAACATAAATGTACATATATAAAAAGAACAGATACATAATTAGCAATGAACATTTCCATTATTTGTGGAATATATCTTAAGCCATAGATTGCTGTTTAGGTGGAGGCATCTCTCCCTACTTCTTTACATATATATGTACCTTTTTTAGTGTATATAAACTTAATGGAGTTTTTTATATTCATTATTTTTTTCATTTATTTAATGAAAAAAAATTATTTTTTCAAGTAGCCCAGGCAGCTACTCTGCTTTCAAGTAGCCCAGGGATTATTCTGCTTTCTGATGATATATATATATATATATATATATATATATATATATATTTTTTTTTTTTTTTTTCTGATGAAGTACAATTTTGTTTAGTCCCCAAGTATTCTCCATATGGGATTCTGTGGATAGGAGTTTGAGGATGAAAGCGCGATACCTTCAGTATTGTATTAGCTGCTGTGGATTTCCTATATAGGTTTGATTTAATGCCCCCCTCTGATTATAGAGAGGTCTAGGAAGCTAACTATGTGCTTATCAAAATTCAAAGATAGTTTTAAATTATCTTGATTATGATTTAAGGTGTCAACGAATTCCCTGAGGAGATCCCTGGTGCCAGTGCAGAAAAAGAGGATGTCATCTATGTATCTGTGCCATGAAAGCACATGGAACAGATATACTTTGGGATCGTCCCTGGTCCACAACTTCCTTTCCCAGCCACCCAGGTACAGATTGGCATAGGATACGGCACATGTAGCCCCATCCATTGATCTATGCACTTTAGGAAGTGTATGAAAAGTTGGAGCAGTCCAGCTTGGGGAATCCAAATACTGTCTTACCTGCCAGTGGGGACCTTCTCATACCAGTCCCGGTTGGTTAGTATGTCATAGCACATGGCTTTATACTGATACATCACAACCACATTGCCCCCCTTGTCATCCAGCTTGATGACCAAATGGGTCATTTCCTCCAGTTCTTTTAAGGCACCCTGGATCTCCGGGGGACAATCCAAGTTTTTTTTTTTTGACTAGTGGTTAAAGCTTGAAGCTTTAACAAGTTTTTAAAAAGCTACTACGTTAGTGTTGCTGGTGATCAGGGAAATTGATTCTCTGTTTATTGGTAATTCCCATTTCCTCTGTGGTACCATCCTGGTGCTGTCTTAATTATTAAATTGTACTGATTTTAAACGAGTGTGGAATATCCGAGCCAGGGACCAGCCCAGGTTTCAAGGCCCAAAAAAACAATATATAATTTTCCTGGAAAACTCATGGACAGTCCTTAAAAAATTTCGGTTAAGAATGTATAGTGTAACATTTTGAAAAATTGCCTGGCAATGGAGGGTGACAAAATCTCTATGTAAGTTTGCACTTAGAGGGTTAAGACTTAAATTTACCTCCTGTCATCTCTAACTTAAATGCATCCGTTACGTTCTCTTGCCTGACATTACAGAAAGGTTATTGCATGCATGCCCTCCACTTTACAAAAGTCTTAGGTTGCTCAACAAAATGACTCCAACTCTTTTGCCATTGTTTTTCTTATAAAATGACTGCTGACCCTTACCACCTACTTGCCCTGTATGCCAGGACCCCACACACAACACTGTGTGTCTGGAGCTGCCCCTTGCTACTGGAGGCACATTTTTGTATATTTTGGAAGTTTTTTTATTTCACTAGAACAGTTAGGTTAATATATTTATTACGATAGACAATGTGGGGTTGAGTTGTGATTGGCAGTAGAAGCACACATCTTTCTATAGTCCCGGCTAGCGCTGCTTTGAAATGCTGCTGCCTCTGGCAGGAAAAGGATCGCAGGCAGAGGCGAGTTACATTAGCTCTTTCTGCTGCACATTCTGTGCCCCCCACCACAGCCACCCCCAAAGTTTGGCCCGAACATCTATTCAAAGTTCTGCCGAACTTGCCGGATCCAAACTAGTTCTCAGTACATTTCTACAATAAGGTGGTGGGCAAAGATACATTAGAGCTTCAAAAAAACTCTCACAAATAGGGCAAGCAAAGACCTATATATATGTTTAATGCTAAAACACCATTATTAAAAAAAAATATTTAGTCATTATCAGACTGCATGTTACTATATAGTCTATATTCATCATATAATTTTGCATTTGTAAAATAAATATATTGTCTGTGGATGGATGCGGTTATATAAACATGTTCCATTTTAATTTATAACAATGCAAACCTATAATAGAAGCAAAGACATGAAGTAATAGATGAAAAGTAAAAAGGTTTAAATGAAATCCAGCTACAGTCTAGGATCTGAAACAGCTGATACATGAATAGTATGGATAATTGAAGAGCAAATTGGTAAATTCATGATATAAGCTAAAGTAGTCAAACAAGAACATTCTGTGGCCCTTGTATTGTTATAAGCAGATGTTTTTATTTTATGAGAGAAGATTTCTCCGCAGTATCAGCTGAATAACAGTTCCAAGTTTTCCAGTTTAATTTAATTTTAAAGCACATTTTTATTGAAAAGAATGATTATTGTGACATATAGCTGCTTAACTTTGTTTTTGGTTTGTTGCTAACTTTGTATGTGCTATTTAATATAAAAAGCTCCATAAAATAAAATACAATCATAAAAACTAATAATCTAAAGAACAAAACCTCTGCTTGTTAGCAGAATGCAACAGCTAAAATAATGTCAGCGCCACAGAAGCTGAGAATTTCAGCATTTACTCGTTTTCGGCAGCATAAAAATACTCTGCAGAGAGATTTGCAACCTCAAGGTAGTGTCCTGCTTTTATGCTCTCAGCAGATTTTAATTGCAATTATTAATTTTTTCATGGTTACGGATTGATTACGGTTGGATTCGCTGAGACTCCGTCGCACTGAGCAGTCACTGTCGTTCGCAGCATGCAGTGCTCTACAGTTGTTAAATATGGTTTTTGCGTGTGTGCCTATAGCGCCCAACATTGGTATGTGTACGCATTGAAAAAGTTGTGTTTCATAGCGGGATAATTGGCAATTCTTCGTATTGTGTACTTCTCGTTTTACACCTACGAGGATACACCACGAGACCAAGAAGACCTGTCAGACGGCTCCCCAGCTCCTCCTCCGAATCTGTCATCTTTCCACCTGCCCCCTCTGACTCCCCAAAGAAGACCAGGAAGAGGGTGGATCCTCGGGTCAATGGCCAAGTAGTGAACGTGTTTTTTTTTTTTTTTCTATTAGCTGCTAAACCTAAATTTTGAATGTATTTTGATTTTTAAAGTGTGTTAGTATGTCCAGGGCAACCTTTATTTTAGTTTGTAAATTTCGATTATTATTGTATTTTTCTAATTGTATTTTTGCTCATGTGTTTACCAAAAAAACTATATCCTGTGGTTTACATTTTTTATTACATTTTTTACATTAATATAGTGACTTTCGCTAAAATGTATAAATTGTTGCTTTGCATATTTCTGAAATAAACAATTTATTTTTTAACTTAGGATTTCTGCATATTGGAGTTTGACTATACCCTGAGTACCAAGAACAGCATAGTGATGGAGGTGCAAGCCACAGTGTCCCGGTGCTTCAATACGGAGCTGAGCAAAAGGTCCATACTCTAGAAATAGACAGTCTTTAAGCTCCGGGACAATGAGGGCGTATACCGGCTCTATGATGCCTACGCATCTGGCAAGTGAAACCTAACTAAATTCTTGTATTTTCTATAATGTGTGCAGAATAATGTATTAGAGTGTGACTTTGTAAGTTTTGCCTTTTGTTTCCTCTCCACAGATAAGCGTCCTCTCCTTCGGAAACACTGGAAGGGCATCCTCCCCCGCACACGAGTGTTGGGATCGGATGAGTCTGCGGGGGAGGGTACCTCTCGTAGATCCCATCTTGAGGACCCAGGGGAGGAAGGGGATGATGCCCCAGTGGAGCGTGCTGCTGAGGTGCGGGTAGTTAGGAGCCTCAGCTCCTCACAATCGGACTCAGCTGAGTCCCAAACCCCCTGTGGCCACTCTCAAGTGGGGAGGAGGCAAGGGACTCCACCACACTCCCTGTAGGATCAGGGAGTGAGAGGGAGGAGGGTGGCCCATCGGGTTTGGGATCTACTGGGCCAATTTTGAGGAGCGGATGCTCCACGCCTCCACCTCATAGCCCTCCCTGGGATACCCGCAGCAGCTTATCCCCTGTTGAGTATAATTATTATAGTTGGTTATTATCTTTATTGTTATATTGTTGTTCTTAATAAATTCATTTGAAACTATGGCTTATTTAAAGGGCATCATAGAGCCGGCACTTCCACCAGCTATGCGGCAGATGAGGCACTCGGGCATAGTTATGGTAAGAGTTGTTTTAAAACTTCCATATCTTACTTTTTAAATCTGTTTATAAACATATATCATATTTGATTAGACCCAATGCCTTATATGGTAGTGATGGGCCCTTTTCACAGTAGCTCCTATACTGTTGGGTACCCCTAAATCATAAACTAATGTGCCTAGAACTTGTGTTACCCAAAGTTGGCTTTTTTAAACAAACACATGTCCAAATATCTAGGCTAAAGTATGGTTATTGTAACATTCTAAAAAATACTTGTTGATGCCCTATTAAAAACATAAAATACATTGTCCTTATGATCTTTTGTGTTTTGTTTTTTATCTGAACAGATGTTTCCACCCGTCCTAATTCTCCCCACCCCTGATCCAGGAACCTCCAGCAGCATGGGCCAAAGCCCCAGCTGCGATGGTGAGTCCACCAATTTCCATGTTATAAACATTTTTCTAGAAATATGCTTGTGTCCATTAACAGGAACTAATGTTAGAGACAGTCTGCTGTTTAATATTAAACATAGAGATGCTATATTTGAAAACATCAATCATAATTGCATGTAAGCATGCTAATTTGATTGCTTTGCTAATGTAACTTGTTTATTTTACAAATAGGCTGCTGTTGATTAGGTTATGATTTTCTATAAATCCTACAATTTGACCTTTAATATTAAAAAGTTACATAGGTGCGGATTTTTAATTTAAAAAGGTACAGGCTTATTTGTGCACAAGATGAACTACACTGTTCCCCATCTTATGTGGGCCTTATTTGGTTAGTTAAAGTATGTTAAAATGTGAGACTATGGTGGATAATCTATAATGGTGGACCTATTTTGGAGTTGGCCCATATATTAATTAGAAGAACTTGGGTGATGGTCAAGGGTTCCCAAAGTTTATCTTTATATTACTTACTTTTAACACATTTACCCCTTTCATAGGTATGTACAATTTTTAGGGTACATCGGCACTTATATGTTTTTCAATTTCCCTACAGCTTGCAGAATGGAGCATCGCAGACTGTGGCAGTATGTCCGAAGGACAAGAGTCATGCTGCTGGGGAAGAAGAAAAAGTCATAGGGTGGGGGGAATTAGAGTTGTGGCTTGGCCCCAGTTAATCACCCATGTTGGGCATATCTTTAATTTTTCAATAAAACTTTTATAGTTATCTAAACATTTGTGTCTGTATTTAATTCTATAAACTGTATTTTTCAAAAACACACACAAACATAAAAAAATTATATTGCCAATGTTAGCATTGACAATATAACTTTCACATTACATTTTAGCATTAACACATTCAAAAAAACGCACCCAAAACATTACATTTGTGTGAGCAAATGTAAAGTGGCTTAATAGCGACTGCAAAACATACATTTCATCAATGGCGCACGGGTTACTATAGCGACTGAGGCGCACTGTAATAGCTACTTACGGCAGATCAGAGCGACCACTAGCAGTCGCTCTTAGCGCCGCAGTACAGATGCTCAACTGCTATTACCTGGCGCTAGTAATGAATCAGCCTGCCAGTCACAAAGGACAAAGGCTATTACCACCTGTTCTAGTGAGAACCACAACTTCTGCACATTTTTGTTTCTATGTTGTATGCTATTTTTGTTTAGAACTGCTTGGTGTAGAATGAATACCTGTCATTAGATTACTCATTTATAGTAGTTAAAGTGGACCAAAACCAGGATTTTGACTATCCTGGGTCTTGGTCCTTTCCGTGCCCCACTTTGTGTAACCCCCCATATCGCCCAAACCCAGTCAATAGTCAATAGGTTCGCCCAAACCTATTCACTATCCTGGGTTTTGGTCCACTTTAAGGTGTTCAAAGTATATGTTGGATGAGACTGGATTCAGTTAGCCGAGTACAATACATACTAGTTGGAGAGTTTTGTATGTTAGTATAAAGATTACATTTCATAATTGCACAGCTGTAAGGAGTACTTGAGATTTTGAGGTTTTAATTACCAAGATTAGGATGATATATTATTGGTTAACCGTGTTTATTAATGCTTTTAATCTTGAGTTTCTGTTTAGTTATTAAAATGTGGTCAGCATCTCATAACCTACATGATTAAACCAGCTGACCACTTGCCACTTGGACTTCAAATTTAAGTAAAGGATCACTTTATGTAAAAAAATATAGCAAAAGAAGAAATTTTACTAAAACATTACTTCCACTTTCTAGTACTTTTACTGTAAAGTGAGTACTCCACAGCTAAGTGAGAGAGGAGCTGATAGGCATAACAAGAAAGGCCATGTTATAGACCTGGTGAGAGACCAGCAGGAGAGCTGGGAGGAACTGCTGCCACAGGTTAGAGCATTGACCCAGCAAGGTAACTGAGATACATCTGCTACTGATGTCTTGCCAGGGGATATCACTGTATTGTAATCAATAACCGCTCTTTTAAAGTGGACCAAAACCCAGGATTTTGACTATCCTGAGTTTCGGTGCTTTCCCCCTGTGTGAAATTCCCCAGATTGCCGATGCCAATTCACCTTTTCCTGGTCCTACGGGGCTTGCACTGCCACTCGAACAATCATCACGCTCAGAGCGCACTGGCGACCGCATCCCCTGCTTCTCTTTCAAGCGGACCTTCCCCCTGAATAAGAGCCTATCTTATATGTTTCCCCCACCCTGTACATACAGATAGCCCACATTAAAAATCATTCTACCTGCATCTACTGCATGTTATGAGCTTTTAAACATCCAAGATGGCGACTCATGGATCATCAGGCAGCCTGCAAACAGGAAGTGTCTTCTGACTGTCCCGCTCTGCATTCTGGGATTGCTGTCCTTTCCTGACCCCAGCTCTACTTTGTCTGTGCAAAGCACAGCTATAGCCCCACCCCCTGTGCATTATCCCGCTCTCCTCTTCTCAGTATGTGATGCTTCTGAGTCAAGATGGCGGCGCCAATATCCTAAAGTCCTGAACAGAGTTGCAGCCTGGTGGGGGAAAGAATAATAAATAATTGACTAAAACCTTAAAATATACTAATGTTAGATGCTGGGGAATAGTTTTTAAAGGGTTTGGGCTTTTCATTAAATCATGCTGAAGGTCCGGTTTAAAGTTTAAAGTTTCTATGTGCTTTCACTGTTATCTCCAGCCGTCTTTGTAAGCTACACAATCCATATGCATTTTCAGTGTTTCCATCAGCTGAACTGTTTTATTAAGGTGAGCGTGGATGCTCCCATTTGATCCAGGCCTCATCAATACTGCTGTTATTGCTGCTTTCCCTAGTCCCATTTCCCCTATTCATTTATGTCAGCTTTGTGAATGTGTGTTCAGATAAAAAAAATGTTGTTTATTTTAACTTGGGTTTGGGTATTTGGTTAAACTTATTTGCTTAATCAATGTGAATCATAATGTTTTCCTAGCATTTCTAAGCCTTGGTCATAATAACCTATTCTTATTGACCTTTAGACATGATTCAGAGAGACAAAAAAAGTCTTTTGTTTTTGTGCCTGTTTTTTTTTGTAATTTTCCCACTCTTGTATGAGTGTACGAGTTATTCTATGCATGCATTGCTATCCTTCTGTAAAGTTGTCATCCGTTCGTACGACAGAGTACGAGTACGAGAATGTCATTTTCCAGCGTTAGTTTTCCGCTTCATTTTCTCATGTTACAACGTAGGCTTTCGTTTTTGCCCTTTTTCCATTGTTTCCACGAATCATTTCCATGAATCCTTTACGTTTCCCGTTAGATCCTGTTTCCCTTTTTCAATAAATAATCATCCTGACGTAAATCCTTACGATCTTGCGCCTGCGCACTACAAACTTAACTCATTAACGTGCTCGCCTACATATTTGGGTCACTCACTTCTGCTACAATGCTTAGCTAAATCACTTTGCGCTTTCCTACATCTTCCATGTTTGACCCCTAAAACTGGCCCAAACCACTTTGCGCATTCCTACATCTTCCATGTTTCACCCCTAAAACTGACCCAAACCACTTTGCGCATTCCTACATCTTCCATGTTTCACCCCTAAAACTGACCCAAACCCCTTTGCGCATGCCTACATCTTCCATGTTTGACCCCTAAAACTTACCCAAACCACTTCGCGGTTAGGTTCTTCTTCCATTTTACACCCCTAAAACTTAACCAAACCACTTCGTGGTTAGGTTCTTCTTCCATTTTACACCCCTAAAACTGACCCAAACCACATTGCGCATTCCTACATCTTCCATGTTTGACCCCTAAAACTTACCCAAACTACTTCACGGTTAGGTTCTTCTTCCATTTTACACCCCTAAAACTTACCCAAACCACTTTGCGGTTAGGTTCTTCCATTTTACACCCCTAAAACTGACCCAAACCACTTCGCGCATACCTACATCTTCCATGTTTGATCCCTAAAACTTACCCAAACCACTTTGCGGTCATCTGAATCTTCATCTCTAAATATTTATTGGCCCATTCGTTTTGTGTTAATGTATTTTTCTTTAAAAATTACAGTTTTTTTTTTTTTTTTTTATAAAACAATGCCAAACTTTTTTTGGTGGTACATATAAAAATGTTTAACATTTTTAAAAATATTAAATTTTGGTTAAAACAACATTTTAAACCATATACAAAACAATGGCAGGACCCAGAACACTAGTCTTCTTCTGTGGTCCCCAACGAGTCGCACAGCTGCTGCACGTCGGCCACCAACTGAAGGACCCTTTGATTCATGGCTTCTACTCTTGTACACGTGGTCCCTGTATCCCAAAACAAAAAATACATTATTTTCAGACAAATGCATGTTTCTCACCTGTGGATGGAATGTTTGTTAGTTGGCAGCCTAACTCATGACGACATATGTCATTATGCTAATTAATTAATCTAAGGAAGTGGGCATATGTCATTATGCTAAGTAATAAATCTAAGGAGGTGGGCATATGTCATTATGCAAAGTAATTAATCTAAGGAAGTGGGCATATGTCATTATGCAAAGTAATTAATCTAAGGAAGTGGGCATATGTCATTATGCTAAGCAATTAATCTAAAGAAGTGGGCATATGTCATTATGCTAATTAATTAATCTAAGGAAGTGGGCATATGTCATTATGCTAAGTAATTAATCTAAGGAAGTGAGCATATGTCATTATGCTAATTAATTAATCTAAGGAAGGGGGCATATGTCATTATGCTAAGTAATTAATCTAAGGAAGTGGGCATATGTCATTATGCAAAGTAATTAATCTAAGGAAGTGGGCATATGCCATTATGCTAAGCAATTAATCTAAGGCAGTGGGCATATGTCATTATGCTAATTAATTAATCTAAGGGAGTGGGCATATGTCATTATGCTAAGTAATTAATCTAAGGAAGTGGGCATATGTCATTATGCTAATTTATTAATCTAAGGAAGTGGGCATATGTCATTATGCTAAGTAATTAATCTAAGGAAGTGGGCATATGTCATTATGCTAAGTAATTAATCTAAGGAAGTGGGCATATGTCATTATGCTAAGTAATTAATCTAAGGAAGTGGGCATATGTCATTATGCTAAGTAATTAATCTAAGGAAGTGGGCATATGTCATTATGCTAAGTAATTAAACTAAGGAATTGGGCATATGTCATTATGCTAATGCCATAGACTATGGCTTTATGTATCTTGGTGATCATGTCAATTACCACATACTCAGAAGAATGACATTACAACTTACTTCGTTGGTGGCCGACGTCTGCATCGTCGGGGACTACCCTCCGTTCTGGGCCCTGCCACTGCTGTTAAGTTGAGGCTTTAGAGACATGGCAAATAGGGTCACTTATAATGTCTTAGTCAACAGTAAGAAAATGTCAATTTCAATGTGTGTGTCACATTACCCACCTTCTCCATGTGCCTCCTGGGCCTGATCTGCTGCAGACTCCACAGATTCTTCACCCGCTACATCAAAATCTAGAAAAAGAGATTAAGGGGATCAGCTTTGTTTAAAATAGCATGTATGTGTGCGCGGTTACATGAAGAGTCACATACCAGAGGCTACTGGCTGAGTCGCTGGGGATGACTGCCTGCCCACGCCATGCCGCCCCTCCTCTGTCGAAAGGTCCAGGGGCTGGTCGGAGGACCCTACAGAGGAGTAGTAGAACCGTTGCCCTGGAGATCCACCACCTTCACTTCCAGCTGCAGATTCATGCAACACCGGTCGGCTTGTGCGCCTCGGTACTCCATTTCCAGCACTAGAAAAGAAAATCATTTATAGATAAAGGCCTACCTTCTGTATAAGTTATATCTAGCATGCAATCGCTATGTACTTACTTGGGAAATGGAGTCCAAAAAAAGCGCCACACCCGGGGCATGTGCAGTCGTTTCAGGTCCGACCAATGCTGCATGATCTGCGTGTAGGTGAAGGTGCTGTCCGTCTGGTGTTGAATCCTGGAAACGATCTCCAGGGCGACGGTCCTTTTCTCAAATGAGTTGGGCAGGTAGTCGTATCTGCGCTCCAGCATCGTCTTCAAAACACAAAAGAAACATATGATTTAGATCAAACTGCATACACATATCGGTCACAAAACAATCATTTGACTAAATGACATTACCAGACACATTTCTAGGCTAAAACTTTCCTTCTAGATGTAATAGACTTGGTTCGCACATGTGGGCCCTAACTTCCGTTTGGCACAGAGTTTTAGACACTTTTCCCACAAACCGTTTCTTCCTGCGCTTCCTTAAGTGCTAGGCGTGCATTTAGATGTAGATGGGTTAAATCTGTTCTAACTTAGGTGTGGACCTAGGTGGAGAAGAGATTAGTGTAGGTGCGCTGTGGATAAAAAGGCAGGTTAAAAGGGAGAGTAAATAAAGGGTTAATGTTCTCCTCAATCCTGTGAGGAAAAATAGGTTAGTGTATATACATAAAAGTATGAATAAACAAATGCAATAGTATTACCAAAGTGAAGTTTTGTTTGAGGCGGTGTTTCCACCTTTTAATTAAATCAGAAACAACGGGGAGGCCGATTCATCAATAGCGCCAGGTAGCGACAGATGAGCGACTGAAGTATGGCGCTATGAGCGCCGCTAGCGTCAGCCGCGGGCGGTAGCGATTCGCTATAGCAGGCCTCCTCAGTCGCTACCTGGCGTTGTTGGGAACAACGCCTACATTGCTGAATATGATGTTGGCCCTCAGCTTTGTAGGCGCTGTCAGTCAGTTTGACCACGCTATTCAACACAGCGCCTGCGCTTTGCTTTGCTGTGGGCTGGGAATCAAGTACCTTCAGAATAAAACACATTGCAACATGTTTCTTTACTTTTTTTAGTTTTTATTTTGTGTTGAAAAGGAAATTAAATGAAAACAGATATTAGAATGTAAATGCAAAATAAAACATAATTAAACACATAGCCACATTTTTATTTTTTATATTTATTTTTTAAAGAAAAAGGAAATACAATTAAACCACCAATGAGAAAGAAAAGGAAAATAAAAACAGAACTGAGAAAGAAAAGGAAAATAAAAACAGAACTGAGAAAGAAAAGGAAAATAAAAACAGAACTGAGAAAGAAAAGGAAAATAGAAAAGGAAAATAAAAACAGAACTGAGAAAGAAAAGGAAAATGGTCATCTTACACCCCCCTTAGAGTGGTTTTGGTCATCTTACACCCCCCTTAGAGTGGTTTTGGTCATCTTACACCCCCCTTAGAGTGGTTTTGGTCATCTTACACCCCCCTTAGAGTGGTTTTGGTCATCTTACACCCCCCTTAGAGTGGTTTTGGTCATCTTACACCCCCCTTAGAGTGGTTTTGGTCATCTTACACCCCCCTTAGAGTGGTTTGGGTCATCTTACACCCCCCTTAGAGTGGTTTGGGTCATCTTACACCCCCCTTAGAGTGGTTTGGGTCATCTTACACCCCTCTTAGTGTTTTTTTTGGCTCATTTTGATGGGAGGTCAAATACATTTACCCAGTAGTGCAGTACTTGCATTAGAGTGAAGGGTAGTTAGTTTACCGCAAAAAAAGAAGTGATCATCCTTTCCCTTAGCTCATCGCCAGTCTGGGTGTCCTCACTTCTTGCTGCGGGCATGTTGGGGATTTCTGGCACCAGTGCTGTCTTCTCGGGGGCTTGAATTCGGTGGCAAATGCAAATGTTGTGTAGCACACAGCAGGCAAGGATGATCTTGGAGACCTTCTGTGGGCTGTAGAGCATCTCTCCTCCTGGCCGTGCCAAACAGAGAAAGCGTGCTTTCAGCAGGCCGATGGTTCTTTCCACAATGCTTCTGGTCTTGCGATGCGCTGCATTGTAGCGTTCATGGGCAGAGGTCCGTGGGTTCCTGACCGGAGTCATGACCCACGTTCTCTGCCCATATCCCTTGTCCGCTGTAGAAAAAACACAAGGAGAGAGACAGCAATTAGTACTAGTACATGTTTTTTTTTTGGGGGTTTTGATAAATTTGCCTTACTAGGCCACATATTTGCTAAATACATTGACATGGTTAATTTATTACCCAGTAGCCAGCCAGCTGGCATTTCGTTGTTATCAAACTTCCGGCACAGGACTGTCCGCTGCAAGACGTAAGAATCGTGGCATGAGCCGGGAACCCCGATCTCACCGCCCGCAGCCTCATGTCTGGGTCACAGACAACCATTATATTGATGGAATGAAAATGCTTACGGTTTCTGTAAGACAGCTCCTGTGCACGGGGAGGGCGGAAAGGGATATGTGTACCATCAACGCACCCTAGCACATTCGGGATCCCTCCCATCAGATAGAAAGCATGTTTTATTTTGGCAACCTCTTCCTCATCCTCAGGAAACTTGATGTAAATTGGGATTAAATCACAAATCACCAGAACTACCTGGATTAGTATGCGGCTCATAGTAGCCTGGCTTATCCCGCTGAGGAGGGCGGAGGTTGCCTGGAAGGTCCCTCGTGCCAAAATATTAAGAGTGGCACACAGGCGTACTATGCCTGGAATGGATTGAGTGCGTTTGGTGGATGGCTCGATTTTGTGCTTAATCTGATCATATAGGGACTGTAGTGCAGCACGATTCAGACGGAAGCGGCTCCTGATCTGCTCGTCACTTAAGTCCCATACTGAAAGGCGGATTGCAAAGGAGCGGGGTGCCCTAAGCCTCACAACACCCCGCTCCCTTTCCTCCTGCTCTTTCAGCATACACATACATCCATCCACCCAGACACCATACATCACCCTCTTATCCATCACACACACTCAAGATATATACAAAATAAACAAAAAAAAACCAAACCACAAACACACCACACACACACAAACAATCACACTCCACACACACCCGCTACAATGCAGCTCACCACAAAACCAGAACTATAGTGGTCCAAACCACCAGCCTGCTGAAAACCAGCTTTCTAAGTTAGGCACAACCAAGAGGGGAGTTGCTGCACAGCCCACAAAAGGCCCCAAAATCAAGCCTCACTTGCTGTATGCTACACAATATTTGCAGATGCCACCAAAAACAAGCTCCTAAAGAAACAGCACTGATGTCAGAAATCACCCAACAAGCCACAGAGAGTGAGGACAGAACCCAGACAGAGGCTCAAATGAGCTAAGGGAAGCAAGCGAGCACCGCACCACACCACAGCCTTTGCCACAGTGTAAGAATACCAGAAGCTTGAAAATTCCTTCCATTTATACTTCTCTTTCAAAACGGACAGGTCCGCTTTGCCGCCTTTTGCGTTGCTCTGCTATTTCCGGGCGCCAATTAGCCGACCCAGGTGTGCGTAAAACGGAGTGCGCACGCGCACGCTAGTAGCGCTACTAGCGTACGTGAGCCGAAACTTGCGTGAATTAACGGACATGGCCGAAAAATCAGTGGTGGCCCAATGAAAGGTAAGCTGCTGTTTATTTAAATAGCCGTTAGGCTAGCCACATGTCACAAGGGGTTGAGATACATCAGTCCATTGTTGTATTTGGGTGTGTGTTGTTTGGTTAATGAGGTCTGTAATGAGTTAATTGGCTAACACACATGCTTCAGTCAGTGCAGTGGAGGTGTGGCTAGAAGGAACTGGGCTGTATGTGTGAATCAATTAAGTGGCCTGGTTTTTGATTGGCTGTTAGAGCACATAAAACCTGCCCAACCCTAACAGATTGCGATGCCATTCTGTAGTCTGCATGCGTGCTTGTTGGGTGTGTATTTGTGTGTGTGTGCAGCTACAGGATGGAGCCAAATTCAGGACATCTGCCGGCCACAGCAGGCCCAAGTAGGAGTTTGGTGGGTGCTGTGCGCAGACCTCCCTTACGGAAAAGGGCCCAGCCTGAAGGTGGGGCAGCACCCCAGGCTAAGCGCCCAGGTGCCAAGAGGGAGCCTGAATTTAATTTGGCGGAGAATAATCATCTTGTGCGCCTTACACTTGCTAAATGGGAGCTGATATTTGGCTCCCAAAGCAAGTCCATAGGCAAACAAGAAAGAAGCAAACTGTGGGATGCCATTGGTGTGGAGCTTAGTAGCACTGCTCAACACCCACGTAGTGGCCCATCCTGCAGGAAACGCTTCTACACTTTGAGAGGGGCCCTTATGAAAAAGATGAATCACGATCTTGATGTGGACAGTGGGACCATCCAGGCTCCAAAGAGTACCTACAGGCCGTATGAGGAGATGCTGAAGGCCAAAATTCCACTGGCTCGGCTGCAGGGTGTGGATCCTGGGGATGACACCACAGGTTGGACTGAAGGTACATATTTTCTGCCTTTTTGCAAAAGCTACTGTTA
Organism: Gastrophryne carolinensis; assembly: GCA_027917425.1. Lineage (NCBI taxonomy): Eukaryota > Metazoa > Chordata > Amphibia > Anura > Microhylidae > Gastrophryne > Gastrophryne carolinensis. The sequence goes on along the minus strand of CM051239.1, from coordinate 187,973,276 downwards.
ATGTATGTGATTAGCATTTTGTCTTTCTGACCAACTAACAGTAGGACCTGTGAAGTAGTACATTAGAGCTCAAACATTTTTTACTTTTCTGTCTGTTGCTTTCTGCATAGGTGCACATGCTGCTGTCCGGGATGTGCCTCAGGACACCCAAACTCCTGCCCTTCCAGCAACCTCAAGGCTACCCCAGTCTGCCATTGAAGGTATTTACCCCTAATTTTGGTGCTGGTTGTTTGGGGAACAAATGGGTGTGGGAGCAGCTCAAACAATCGAGTGTTGCACTGTTGAGTATTAATAATATGGGCCTGCGGCCTAATTTCACGCCCACTGTAACACTCACAGCAACTAACTAACAAGGCCCTAACATGTGTAGATATGTTTGAAGCCAGAGATGTGTGGCCATATATCGGCATATAAATGTGGAAGCCACACTGGCCTTGATTAGTGAATATTAGTGAAAGAGCTGCTCACACACACCTTAATGCATGTTGTATTTTTGCACGCACATTAACTATGGCTCAATGTTTGCTTGATTTTTGCATAGCTCCCATGCCATTGGCCCCAGCATCTCCTCCGGATCCAAGCTACTCTTTGGATGTCGGTAAGTGCATGTGTCCACCTTGCTTTATCCACTTTTACCCAAGTGCATGTGTCTCATTCCTCTTTTTTCTTGGTAGGCCAAGTGACTGGTTCATCTTTGGACCCCACTTCCGATGTTGCAGGTCAACAGGACCCTGTTGGTGTGTATAGCAATACATAATGTATCCTTTATGCTGTTTCTGTTACACTGTTTCAATTTGGTTAGTCTACTAATCTACATGTTTGCTTTGTCAATTTGAAGATGCCTCTTGGGAGTGCTTGTTGCCTCCCCAGGGTCAGTCTAATAGTTATTGGAGTGATAGCAATGTATTTGGGAGGACATATTTTTGGCCAAACATTCCCCGTAGTAGTTTGAGGAATATTTAGAGCCATTACTTGTGTTTTTTAGTTGACCCGAATATCGGAAGTGGCTGTCCAGAAAGGGCCCCTCAAGTTCAGGCTGCCAGAGATGAGGGTAAGTTGTTTTGCCTTGCTCTAGTCTGTATTTTGGCTCTACTTTTGTTGCACTTGCTTCTGGCAACTTGTGTGTCCACATGTATTTTCAAGGTCCAAGCTCGAGTGAGGGCCCCACTCAAGACATCTGGGATATTGCGGGTATGTGTAATTTAAGCAATGTGTCTGATCTTCTTTGCCAAAATTATTGCCTCTTAGTCCTCTAACATACATGTTAACAATCTGAGTTTAACAGATACCTTTGGTCTAGTGTGTAATTTTTCACTTTGTGGAGGTATGGCCTCGATAGCCTAGCCAGGTTACATTAGAGTTTGGGCCACTGACCTACTAACCTGACTTTCCTGTTTAGCATATGCCAACTTGCCGGACATCTCGGATGTGGAATTGCCACTCTCTGGCAGCGATACCTCGAGCCTACCTGTGCCGGAGGACACGCAGGTAACATGGCTGATGTAGACGACCTATAACCACATTGGCATGTTCGTGGGTAGTGGCTGAAGCAACCTGTCACATTTCCTTTCTTTGTTGTTTTTGCAGGAGGCGGAACCAGAACCCCAAGCTGGGACCTCTTCCCAAGTCCCATGTGGCCAAGCTTCCGAGGCTCAGACAAGGGTAAGTTGTATAGTGACTGTTTTGGCTAATGATTTTGAGGGGCATACCTGCATTGGTTCGGTTTGACTAAAATGTTGTTTTCTATTTTGTTAGGCTCAAACCACAGCAAGAGGAGGTGTGGCACCAACCAGTGCTGATTTTTATGAGCTAGGGGTCCGGATGCTGGAGGACTACAGTCGCCAACAGCCGCGTGATGGAACTAATGAGCGCATTGCGGCGTTGGAACAGCAGGTGCTGATGTGTCAGCAACAACATGAGGCCCAGCAGCGCCAGATCGACCTATTGATGCACAATCTGCATCAAAACCAGCAACTTGGTCGGCTGGCCAATGCAATTGACGATTCCATACACCAGCAGCAACAAGCGATCCAGCGGCAGGACCAAACGTTGTTGTTGATACAACAGCTCATACAACAGCAGTCTATATTTTTTACTGCACTGTTGTCCCCCAACACCGCCCCTAGCAATGACTCCCAACCTCCCCGGCCACCCAGCCAAGAATATTAATTTTGTTTGTTTTGGTTTGTGTAAATATATTTGCTTAACCCACCTCTAAATTGTGTTTTTCCTAAGACCTAGCTAATAACACAGTCAGGGATGAGTATCTTGATCTAGATATGTCAATGTATTTGTAAATTTAGGCCACACATTTGAGACCATAGCTTACTATGGTTAACACATGAAATGGCTCCAAAGGTATAGCTAAATTGACACACAAATGGCTTTTGAGACAGTTAAACTATGCTTTGCAAGGCACCACACTGTAATGATGTTCATCAAAATGTTTAATTAAAAAACAGGGCCAACAGGGCCAACATTGCCCAACAAAGGGCGTCAACAGGCCAGCCTTCCCCCCACCCTAACGACGCCGCCGGCGCCTCTTCTTGGCCAGCAGCATCAGCTTCAGGAGCCTGATCTCCCGCCACAGTCTGCGATGCTGGTTTTCACAAGCTGTAGAGATGTAGAAACAAAAATTTTTTAATAAATTGAATGTGACCTCAACAGACACAGATGTAGCAATGTAATGTCAGTGTGTCCAATTAGGTGACACTCACATTAACATTGTTGACCACTGTGCGCTTATTGGTTAACATGATATGAGTACTATTGACTGGCAGGAATGTGAACAACACATCCCAAGCATACATTTACTCTTAAAGTGTACCAACACCCACCGGTGATCGGCACCGGAATCTATCCGATTCCCGGCCCGATCACCTCCCTCCCCGCGGGACATCCGAGATCAGGATGTCCCTCGGGGTGAAACCCCCCCAACACCCCTAAATCACTACCTCAGTTTCGTTTTGGCACGGCCGCCGGGCCCTCCCTGCCGCCCCTCTAGACGTGTGCGTGCCTGCGCCGGC